>VSDK01014396.1:194354-294517 GCA_009767595.1 Symbiodinium kawagutii | reverse complement strand
CCCCTGCCCCGCCTGGTGGTCCCCGCCGGACCTCAACCACGACCATCCACGCCCAGTGGTCGCTGCCGGACCTCAACCGCGAGGAAAGAACGTCAGCCAGAATGTCAGAAGAAATGTTAGGAAGAATGTCTGAAAGAATGTCAGAAGAAATGTCAGAAAGAATGCCAGAAAGAATGGCAGAAGAAATGTCAGAAGACATGTCAGAAAGAATGTCAGAAGATATGTCAGAGAGAATGTCAAAAGATATGCCAGAAAGAATGTCCGAAAGAATGTCAAAAGATATGTCAGAAAGAATGTCAGAAGAGATGTCAGAAAGAATGTCAGAAGATATGTCAGAGAGAATGTCAGAGAGAATGTCAGAAGATATGTCAGAAGACATGTCAGAAAGAATGTCAAAAGATATGCCAGAAAGAATGTCCGATTAGAAAGTTGTCAGAAAGAACGTTAGAAGATGTGCCAGAAAAGATGTCAGAAAGAATGTCAAAAGGTATGCCAGAAAGAATGTCAGAGAGAATGTCAAAACGGGATAGAATGTCAGAAGAAATGTCAGAAGATATGTCAGAAGATATGTCAGAAAGAATGTCAGAAGAGATGTCAGAAATAATGTCAAAAGATATGCCAGAAAGAATGTCAGAGAGAATGTCAGGAGATATGTGAGAAAGAATGTCACAAAAGATTGTCAGAAGATATGTCAGAAGACATGTCAGAAAGAATGTCAGAAGAGGTGTCCGAAAGAATGTCAAAAGATATGCCAGAAAGAATGTCAGAGAGAATGTCACAAGATATGTCAGAAAGAATGTCAGAAGAGATGTCAGAAAGAATGTCAAAAGATATGCCAGAAAGAATGTCAGAGAGAATGTCAGGAGATATGTGAGAAAGAATGTCACAAAAGATTGTCAGAAGATATGTCAGAAGACATGTCAGAAAGAATGTCAGAAGAGGTGTCCGAAAGAATGTCAAAAGATATGCCAGAAAGAATGTCAGAGAGAATGTCAGAAGATATGTCAGAAAGAATGTCAGAGAGAATGTCAAAAAGAATGTCAAAAGATATGCCAGAGAGAATGTCAGAGAGAATGTCAGAAGATATGTCAGAAGCCATGTCAGAAAGAATGTCAAAAGATATGCCAGAAAGAATGTCAAAAGATATGCCAGAAAGAATGTCCGACTAGAAAGTTGTCAGAAAGAACGTTAGAAGATGTGCCAGAAAAGATGTCAGAAAGAATGTCAACAGGTATGCCAGAGAGAATGCCAGAAGATATGTCAGAAAGAATGTCAGAAGATATGCCGGGGAGAATGTCAGACAAAAGTGGAGTCAACAAGCAGTGTTGAAATGACATACATGCTGGGGATCACTCGAAGTAAAGCAATACATATATGTGTGCATATATGCAAAATAACAGTGGTATGTTGATCTGTCTATTTGCGCGGCATCAACTGCATGCCTGATTATATTCAAGGACAAGAAGCCGCAATGGATGTCGAATGCTGGCATGGTTTGTTTTCGATGCATGAGTCAAGGCACCCAGGATAGGCGTGGGCAAACAATGTGGTTACTATTATAACTTAATTACCTTGTACTTATGTTATGGAAGTACACGTATGGAATGCCAGAATAGCAACAACATGGGCCAGAACGGTTTAACGATGAAACATTAATAAAGCATGAACACGATCAATGATTCTGCCGGCTGGATGTTCACCTATCCTTTTGCATTGCCGCAGTCTCACAGGTACATACCTTAGTCAACCAAGAATGGTATTTTATGTACTACAAGCAACTAACTAATCATAGCGTATCGGTGCCAATCACGAGCGTATGGGAAGGTGCCACGGAACCAACGAACACAAAACAACGAGTTGTGAGTGTCCCAAGAGTCAAACGGCACCTGTTATGCAAACACAAGGGATACAGGGTGAATTGAGAATCATGTCACCATATGTCACCAATGGCAAAGGCCAAATTGCGGTTTTGACAACTGCAGCGTCAGGAACGATATTTTCGCTTACATTATCAGCGAATTGGGGAGCCTTGAACGCATGGATGAACAGATCTGCTCGTTGATGGGCAACATGCTGGTGAACAACCTGACGAACGTAGGACGCGCAACCGACGATCTGTTGAAGAAACTGGATCAAAAGGCGCAATTTTCTCGGAGTCTCAGGGCAGCGCAAGAGTCGAAGTCTTGAGCAATTTTGAATCTTTCCAGCGTCCAGATCCACTATTAATTCAAACAATTTTTGAACATTTTCTTGAGCTTCTATGAGTGCACACAAAGGTGTGACTCCTGAGTTACACACGTCTGGAGTAGGAGACAGGAAAGCGTCAGCTTTAGCAGCTGTGCTGCGATTTGCCCTGGAAAAAAAGCCAAAAAGTAGCCCTTTGGGGGTTAAATAGCCGTTTCTTCATCATCTTTGTTCATTAGTGATGGAGAGGTAAAATGTGGTCTTGGTGGACCGAATCAACATACATTTACGCCAATTTCTTAATCACGTCGAGAAGGCCTATTTTTGTATAACGCCGACGTGTTGTTTCAACAGTTTTCACACATATTTTTTCACCGATAGAGATTCTATGAACACAAGTTCACCAAGATGTTTTTCACAAGCAAACCTTTCATGACAATCAGTTGGATAACAGCCCTTTCTGAGATTTTCTGAGTGTTAAATTTACAGAACGGGACGATGTTCAAGATACTTATCTTCCTTTACAGTTGTCAAAGCTTTGTTTTATTCAAAAAAAATGCACTACCACAGCGCCCCAGACTCTAAATTTAACAGTCCGTATTCGCATACTTGGGCCCAACATATTGGCATTCACGGGTTTACGGTGAAAGCTCGTCATGGGCACCGGTTTGGAGCCCTAGTGAACGCAGCAACAACATCAACAACAACATCAGCAACAGCAACCAAGAATCCTCGTTTCAATTAACATGCACAAGAAACATTTCTGCACGCACATCAGCCTTCAGCATGTCGTCCCCGTTTGACATTCAGCAACTAGAACCCACAAACATCCACGAACAGAGAATAGACAAGCGTGAGTCAGCGTGAGCATTCACTTCGTGAGCGGACATCTCACGAGCCCTTCATGCGGGATCTTTTCCAAGTGACTTGAGAGCTCTTCCCGAGATCTCAAAGGATCTACGGAGACCTCCGTCAGGATCTTGCACCTCTCACAGGATCTCAACGTAGGGCCCTTGCGTAGCAATGGCAAGTACAAATCCTCTGACGAGCGAGCTGTTGCGAAGATTTTCTCAAGGGGTCAGGGACAAGTTTCCTAACAAGATCTCACACGGAGCCCCTGCAAAGGGATTTTGCACAAGTCTAAGGATAGAACTCTTGCGAAGATCTTTAGTTGAAATCTTGTGCCAACTTGGGATCTCTTGCGACTCCCACGAGAACTCGTACACAGATCTTGTACAAGTTCTCTCACAGGGTCTCACACAGAGCTCCTGCTCAGGGTCTTGTACCACTGTGCAACGTTTGCCCAACCACTCTGCAGTGGATCTCTTGCTGAAATGATTTTGTGTTTTTTTGGTGAGTGCTTGGACCAACTTGCTTTATGCTGCTGGGGGTTGCCAAGCCAGCAGAAATACTATTGTGCAAACTTTTCTCCTGCAGACCTACCAATTTGTCTGCAATTTCTGGTCCAGCTTGGCATGATTCTTTTCTGTTGCCGCTGAGCATTTTGCCATTGCAGAGCTGGAATCACCCTTCTGTCAATGGTGGTTCAGTTGATTTTTTGTTTCACTGCACAACAGAGACTGCAATAATACGGCCATCACGAAGACACCATACAACACTCTTCACATCGAAACAACGGCGATTGGATCTTGACATTGCCAATGTGTCACTATGCATTCCCACATATTGCCGGCGGTTCGTCACACCGTGCGTCATGAAATTTGGAGCGCGCGTCTTCGCTGCGCTGCTCGCCTGTTTTGCTGTGGCAGAGCTGCGTGTCTCGCGCCGCGCCGAAGAGCAGAGCACCTTGGCAGCACCAGACGGGGAGGAAACGTGCGGCGCTGGCGAGTTCTTGTTGAATGTTTCATCGGTGATTCCTCTCCACAGACTAGGAGTAGAGCACATTGCCAGTGAGAGTAGCCCCTGAGCCGACTCTGTCATTGGATTCCAATTGCACAGTCTGAGGTGGGCCATTGCCCCGATCGGATGTCCAAGAGCAGGTGGACCTCGGTGGGGCACACACATGAACTCTTCAGACAGGGGACGTTTCGCCATTTTTTGTGGGATGTCTTGGAAGCCGAGGGGCCCAAGGGGTAATGTGGGTGAACATGCCGCAGCTAGAGCTGCTTGGAATGTGAACAGTACTGGGGTAACCTATAAGAATAGCACGGGTTGAGCCCATGATGATGGTTCATGGTCATCTATATAATTATCTCATTGTATTTATGGGATTGCACCGGTTGGTTCTTATGACAAATGTACGCATCCACAAAGGGTTCAGTATTCATAATGTCATAACTATGGGCCGCGATGATCTGTTGATTCAAAGCCATGATCTGCACAGCGGATTCTGTGCCCAGATTTGCATGGTTTCGTGTCAGGACTGTGCAGTGATTGGCTGGGCAGAATTGTGTAGCCAGAACTTGTTGACCGCCGGGTCATGCTTTCAACTCCAGTGGCTCGGTCGGAATTACTTCATGGCACCGCGGGTAGGTGAAGAACACTTGAAAGAATGATAATATCATTCAAATTGATTGCCTCCATTCCGAACTGTGTATGAATGTGTAGCACGTTAGTATACATGATTAAATAGATACATGAAGGTGTAAAAAATCATACATAATTAGATGCATATATACATATTAGTCACATACTCACGTATTCATTGTATGTAGATATATTCCGAACCCGTGCAGACATGCACGTTGCACACGTAGCGTTCATACATAAGGTAACTTTGTCTTAACTTGCATACAAAGTGAATGTGTTGTGCACATGATTTGTTTTGCTTTGATGATTTTGATCACTACACTTCCTTTCAGATTGAAACCTCCAGCAAACATAAAAACTGTCAGAATTGTGTGCTGCAGAACGAGAGAGAGGGTGCACATGGGATATTTCTGGATCAACAAGCCCGAAACGTGGGCGTCTGAGTCCATGGGAGGTATCATCAACCTTTGGGAAGGGGCAGAACTTTTTTTTCTGACTGATCATCTCTGACAGCTGCTTGTGTATCATCTCCACCGATGTTTCGGTAGCTCTGACAGCTTCGCTCCACTGAGGCCCGGTTCCGTTCCGCTTCGCTGCCAGCTGCAGGGACCGCATCAGAACGCAGCTGCCGCGCAGCTGCGCCCAGCGGCGGACCATGTGACGACGCTGCGGACCTCGGAGGAGCTGCGCATCACAGGGTGCCTGGGTGGCAAGTGGTTTGGTCCCCACATCTTTCCCCTTGGTTGTCCACTGGGTTTTTTGCAACCACAAGATTGTTAACAAAATAAGCACCCTTGAATATGTGTATATTTCTTGATCTATATCTATCCTATAGAAATAAATTGCATTTTCCCAAGGATACATTTGGTGTCTTGCAACCTTCAGTTATTGGATTGAAGGAAACCATCATCGTCAAGACCATCATTATCATCATCTTGATCATCCTAATCATCCGGCATCAGCGTCACCATCCCGTCACCCATCACCCATCACCCATCATCCGTCATCCGTCATCCGTCATCCGTCATCCGTCCGTCGTCCGTCGTCCGTCGTCTTGGTCGTGATCATCGTCATAATGGTCATAATTAGTAGTCATCATGATCATCATGATCATCATGATCATCATGTCATCATGGTCCTCATCGTCGTCATCATCATCGTCATCGTCATCGTCATCAAGCATGGTTTGTCATAAGGTTTATGATTGTCATCAGCCGTCATCATCCGCTATAACTTCTTTTCACACTTACAATTAGTTATGTTGTCATTGTCATCACCTTCATTTTTCACCATTGTCATGCTTATCACCAACGTTGAACCTCTAGCATCCCTCCCCCCGGGCTTTCCTTCGGCTTTCCCCAGCGTCAAGTTTGCAAGTTGCATTATGGAATTAGGTAACCCCTTTTCTCTGCATTTGCAGTCCTAAGTCACATTTGATTCCCGTTGGATGCCCACGATCTGGGGTCCCGCTCTCGAGGCACATTCAGATGATTTCGCTCCGTTTTGAAGCCGAGACCTTTGATTTGAAACTGTGAGTGCAGAGTGATACACCCCGGGCACATGTTGGTTTGTCACGCACTTAGTACACGGTTATATCATGTTATATCAACTATCATACAGAAGTGGTTGCGACCATATAGTCATCAATCATCTTTTCTTTCTGGTTTTTTTTGACAGTTGTGGTGATTGACCAACTGCGGATTTGGGCCGCTGACTTCGAAGATGCATATGGATGGTAAGTGGTGGCACCTATGGTTTGATGGGTCAAGGTTCACCGACAGAGTCAGAGGGCGTGTTCAATCCTCCCAGTGAGGACGCTGCGCTTTGAAGATGCTGAAGTCGTTGCATGGCATGAAGTTCCGTCGGAGCCAACAGAATCCATCCAATTCGGTGGCGCATTTTATGCTCGCAACGGGTCATTCGCTTTGACCAGATCCAATCTGACCGCTGCTTGACTTCACTTGAAGCCTTGAAGCCTTGGATTCAAGTTGGATTCAACATTAGTCAGTTGTCTCAACTGTTGGTCGGTCATGTGCATGCTGCATGCATGCAATCCACGCACGAATCCACAAGATATCCATACATCCATGGATTCGCTGTTCACATACTTGCGCAGTATGCCATGGATTGCGGGAATCCGCTCGCCACCATCGAAAACGGGGATCGTGGCGCAGCCGCGAAGGGCGAACCATTTGGACCTCAAACAGTGCAAATATTCACCATCCCAAAAGTCTTGACATGTCTTGACTCAACGGTTGATGAACCACTTATCATATTTGGTGTCTGGAAATTCGGACCGAGCCATCGTGAATCATGATCAACCAATCTTAGTCATGGTCTCATGATGACAGGTAGCCAGTACCACTATCAGGTATCCTGTGGTGTTTCTTGGAAGGCACCACGTCTCCCCCCAAGATCCATCATGGCTTCTCAGAGGTGAGAGACACCGAAGCTGTGAGTGGTGGTGGCTTCGCAGTGGCTGGAGATCTGACTCCCGGTTGCATCCAAACACTTTAGGGATCAGCATCAACTAAACAAGTGGTTTCCCTGCATTGAACATACGACTTATCTATACAATAGTTTGGTGTGAAACTTTCAATCACAATGCACCAATCAGAATGGAAAGACATGCATCAAGTATGGTTTACCATGGAGTTACTACCGCATGCAGGGTTGGCATCAGGAAAAGGTGGCGGAATCATTCGGCATGGTCTTCAGCCCAGAGGGGTTCAGGGACAACGGGAGGCAGCTTGCCTCTAGGGCTCTGGAAGCCCACGGTATATGCTGGCCTATGCTGGTCTTATTCGTGTGAGGAAAACCAGGGTCTTGGAAGGATTGAAGAAGGTTTGGGATGATCCTACCAATTGCTTCTTTGGGATTATGGCACAAGAACTAGACTACATGGCATCGGAGGAGCACGGCCACGGACTTGTAATTTGCCGAAGGCGAAGAGAAACCTGTCACACAGTTTCTGCATTGACTCAGAGTCAGAGCAATTGATAGATCATTGAGCAGCCCATAAGCGACCCAGGGGTTCTTACGTATCCACAATGACTGAGACAACAAAAGTTAGAACAAATCCAGCACTCATGGCATCTTCGGGCTTTGGCGCCTTTGTATTGCATGTCTCGGCTTTGTCTTCGAGTATTCTCTGGCTTGTCTCCCACGCGTTCGCAGGCTCTCGGCGTGTTCGGGTCATTTGATTTGGCCGTTTCCCAAAAAGTTCTGCACATCTTGGTCGTTCAAAAATTGTCGCCTGTCTATGGGCTCCTTTGCCTTGCATGTCTGTGCGTTGTCTTCTGCTCAGCAGGCTCTGGGTTCAGTGTTGTCTCCTGTCCCACCACGTGCGTTGTGGGCGTGTCAGATTCGTGTTGAGCCGATGGAGCGTAGGATGTTTCCCCCTGGGCCTCGCAGAGTGAACAAGAAATGATACTGGATTTGTACTCCTACCTCGGATGTACAGTTCTATGCTGAAACCAGTACAATAGTTCATGTGTAATGCAAATATTGAGAGAGTATTGACCATTTTGGTGGTATTAAACCACTTGGTTTTTGGTTTTTTCATACATTCTTTGTTACACGATTGTGTTCGGTGGTGCCTAGTTTCTGGAGAATCCCTGTCCGTTGCATTTTGACCCACCGTTCCTAAGGAGTGTTCTTCAAGACTCTAAAGTCTTCATGGAGAGCGTGTCAGCAAAGAGCCAGGGCGGCGGCTTCCTTGTCATGGGCAATGCCGAAGTATCTGCTGCGCACTCAGTGCACTGTTTGACGTGCTAGGGAGCAGCCTTGGTAGATGAAGACAGTACCAATCAAGGGAATGAAGCTTCATGTTCCAGCATGAACGTGTTTGAAAAAGTGATTTATATATATATATATATATGCTTACCCACTGTCGCGTCAGGAAAACTCTCTCATATTCATCGGGAATGCCAGAGCCGGACTGAGCGGCGGCGGTTTTCAAATCGACAAACAGCTGCGGGTAAACAACAGTTCGACTGTCAGCCTTGAGAATGTGACTGCTGGAGAACAAGGAGGAGGGTTTAAGGCCTTGAAAGAGGTGGTGATTGCTGGCCACTCCACCTTGAACATTGCCAACAGCCGCGCAGAATTAGGAAATGGCGGAGGGTTTGGTACCGAAAGTAGCGTCACTTTGTCCACCAGCTCATTACTAGTGATCCACAACGCAGTAGCTGGAGTGCAGGGAGGAGGATTCTGGGCTGAAGGCAAGGTTTCGATCAGCAGCTCTGCAGTTCGCATCCAAGATGCCACGACCATGCAGATGGGTGGAGGTTTCACTGCTTTGAAGGATGTCGTCATTGCTGGAGAGTCAAAGGTAAGCATCTCCAATGCCAAGGCTTACGGACAAGGTGGAGGCTTTCATGTTGATGGAAGGCTTCAAGTGATTGACAGCTCGACCGTTAGCCTAGAAAATGTGATTGCCGGAGGACAGAGACCGGGAGGAGGATTCGTGGTCATAGGAGAGGTGGTGATTGCTGGCCACTCCACCTTGAACATTACCAACGGCCATGCAGAATCAGGAAATGGTGGAGGTTTCTACAGCGAGAACAGGCTGATTGTGTCCAGCAGCTCAACTGTAGTGATTTGCAATGCCACAGCTGGAATGGGCGGAGGATTCTTTGCAGTTAGAGGTGTTTCGATCAGCAGCTCTGCAGTTCGCATTCAAGATTCCATGGCCATGACTTTTGGTGGAGGTTTCGTTGCTGGAGGCGATGTTGTTGCCAAAAAGGCAACCCTAAGCATTTCCAATGCAAAGGCAGGTGTGCAAGGTGGAGGCTTTCAAGCTGAAGGAAGGCTTGAAGTGTACGACTCATCAATTGTCAGCCTTGAAAATGTGACTGCTGGAAAAGGCGGAGGCGGATTCGTGGCCTTGTTACAGGTGGTGATTGCTGGCCACTCCACCTTGAGCATTACCAACAGTCGTGCAGAATCAGAACAGATAGGACAGGGCGGAGGGTTCTTAGGCAAGAGTGATGTCACTGTGTCCACCAGCTCAACGCTAGTGATCTGCAATGCAGCAGCTGGAATGCAAGGAGGAGGATTCCAGGCCGAAGGTAAGGTTTTGATCAGCAGCTCTACAGTTCGTATCCAAGATGCCACGGCAGTGCAGATGGGTGGAGGTTTTGTTGCTTTGGGCAATGTTGTCATTGACGCAAAGTCAAACGTAAGCATCTCCAATGCAAAGGCGGAAAAACAAGGCGCAGGCTTTGGAACTAATGGAAGGGTCGTGATTGCTGGCGGCTCCACCTTGAACATTACCAACAGTCGTGCAGAATCAGGACATGGTGGAGGGTTCTTTTGCATCAATAAGCTCATTGTGTCGACTAGCTCAACACTCATGATTTGCAATGCAACAACTGGAATGTCTGGAGGAGGATTTGTGACTGCAAATGATGTTGTCATTGCGGGAAAGTCAAAGATAAACATTTCCAATGGAAGGGCGGAAAAACAAGGTGGAGGCTTTGGAATTCAAGGAAGGCTTCAGGTGAATGATAGCTCAACTGTCATCCTTGAAAATGTGACTGCTGGAGAGCAAGGAGGAGGATTCGTGGCCTCGGGAGAGGTGGCGATTGCTGGCGGCTCCACCTTGAGCATTACCAACAGTCGTACAGAATCAGGAAAAGGCGGAGGGTTTGGTACCGACAGTAGCTTCACTTTGTCCACCAGCTCATCGCTAGTGATCCGCAATGCAACAGCAACGCAAGGAGGAGGATTCTTGGCTGTAGGCAATGTTTCGATCGGCAGCTCTACAGTTCGCATCCAACATTCCAGGGCCACGAAGCGTGGTGGAGGTTTTGATTCTGCGGGCGATGTTGTGATAGCTGGAATGTCAAACGTAAGCATTTCCAATGGAAGGGCCGATGGACAAGGTGGAGGCTTTCAAGTTAATGGAAGGCTTCATGTGATCGACAAATCGACCGTTGGCCTTGAAAATGTGACTGCTGGAGAACACGGAGGAGGGTTCAAGGCCTTGAAAGAGGTGGCGATTGCTGGCCGCTCCACCTTGAACATTACCAACAGTCATGCAGAATCAGGAAATGGTGGAGGTTTCTACAGCGAAAGCAAACTGACTGTGTCCAACAGCTCAACCGTGGTGATTTGCAATGCAACAGCTGGAGTGCAAGGGGGAGGTTTCACGGCAGAAGGCAAGGTTTCGATCAGCAGCTCTGTAGTTCGCATCCAATATGCCAGGGCCATTCAGGATGGTGGAGGTTTTGCTGCTCTGGACGATGTTGTGATACCTGGAATGTCAAACGTAAGCATTTCCAATGGAAGGGCCGATGGACAAGGTGGAGGCTTTCAAGTTAATGGAAGGCTTCATGTGATCGACAAATCGACCGTTGGCCTTGAAAATGTGACTGCTGGAGAACACGGAGGAGGGTTCAAGGCCTTGAAAGAGGTGGCGATTGCTGGCCGCTCCACCTTGAACATTACCAACAGTCATGCAGAATCAGGGTCTGGTGGGGGCTTTGACATTGCAAAGAGCTTCAATTTGTCCACCAGCTCAACACTAGTGATTGAGAATGCAACGGCTGGAGTGTCTGGAGGAGGCTTCCTTGCCAGAGGCAAGGTTGCCATTAGGAGCTCTACAGTTCGCATCCAACATGCCATGGCCATGCAGCAGGGTGGAGGCTTTGCTTCTGAAGACCAGGTTGAACTTGGCAACGGATCTAGGGTTGTCTTGTCCAACACCCGTTCAGGGGTAGATTGTGGTGGTTTTATTGTCAAGAAGGACTTGGTTTTGCACGGAAGCGAGCTATTCATCAATAAGTCGACGGCCAATCAATCAGGCGCTGGAGGTCTTGTGGATGGCCAGGTGCTTCTTGCATCCCAGTCAAATCTGGTAGTACAGAGCGCTGAAGGCCCCCACAATTCCAGCGTGTTGGCAGCAAGCTGCCTCCACCTCCGTGAGCAGTCAAACATTTTGCTTGAAGGTGTCATCGGTGGCTACGGGATGGACTTGCGAAATGAAGATTGCAAAAAGAATGGTGGTCTTTGCCATAGCACCTTTGAAGTGACGCCAGATGCAACTATAACTGCAAGTGGTCGCTTGGCCTCAGGCTTTCTATCTGTAGCAGGCTGTCGTTCTGAGAAGCTACGCCTCACTGGCATCCATTTGAAAGCATGGTCCAGTCCGTTGCTCAGCACCTGGGGCGACCTCGGCCACGTGGTGGTAGAGCAAGTCCGTATTGAGTATGAGGCGCCAGTCAACAATTTGCCGGTCCTGGCCGTGGAGGACTGGTGGAGGATTCAAGATGTACTGCCATGGTTCGGTTCTTTCTACTGTAGCAGTTAATTCCATTTACTTCCCTCAAACAACTGATTCTTCTTCAGCAGCGTGAGCTTTTCAAGTTTTTCTGATTGTGGTTCCGCAGTTTTCAAAGATGATTTGGCCAGGCGGAACAAGGAGGTTCCGGGATGATCCGTCTTCAGGTTCTCTAAGGTTCAAGAGGGTGTCGGATGGCTTGAGAAGTTCCTCAGATTTTGTTAGAAGTTGCAGGGGATTTCAGGAAGGGCGCAGTGCCAGGGATGATTTTGGGAAAGGTTCCAAAGGGTCCAACAAGGCTTTGGGTGAATTGGGATGATTGCTTCCCAAATGCATACTGGTGCCGGTGGCGGGGGGTTCTTGTTTCACCTTGGGGTCTGGGGGTGCTGTTCGCTTGGAGTCGTGTTCTGGCACCTGGGAGTCCGCAACCTTGGTTTGGGGTCGCTGTGGCCGTAGCAGTGGCGAGTTTGCAAAAAGCATTCTCGTTGAAGATGTTGTTTGTCGTTGTGCCTTCGGATTTGTGATGTTTCATCTTCATCGGCATGTGTGCATCTGCGTTTCGTGGGGCCGGCGCAACAAAGCCGCACAGCTTTGCAAGTCCATGTCGCGTTTTGGTGTTGGCGTGGCACATGGGAGAGGTACAGGTGCATTTTGCAGGCGCAACACTGTGGAGGGAAAACCCGCAATCTTTTTTTTTGGTTGTTTCTGATTAAAAAATGTTTGATTAAGAAGTTCAATAGAAAATACTTTGCAGCAAGACACCTTTTGTCTAGCTTTTTAATCCTTTGACAGCCGAGGCCCCAACAACCTCAACCATTTTTGATTCCCACTGATGCTTGGGGGGGTGTCTCCCCTTGCCCCAGATAAGAGCTGCTCATGGCGAGCAGCTGATATTTGGGGCGCCTTGCCCCCGTGCCTCGAGTATCACCCTGAATGTTTGGACCACCTTCCCCCCAACCCAAAGCTGCCAATACCATGTTCGATTCTTTGTGCCCTGGGACATCGCCGCAAAGACTGATAGAAAAGCCTTGTACAGAACTTGTACATCGCTTTTTCTTCCTCACATTTGATTTGTTCAAGGTTTCGTGCTGGCACGCTTTGCTATTGTCGCTTTTACTTCTTGTTGTGCTTCCTTGCCTTCTACTGCTCGAAGTTGTTTCTCATTTAACGACATCTATTTTCCCATCATGACCTCTTTGTTTTCTTGTTGGGATCGATGCTGTCGCATCATTTCAACGTTGTTTTACAACTGTTTCTTCTCATTGCTGCCTCATTCCTTCAATGTTGTCCTACTTTCTTCTCGTTTGTTTTCTTGCTACTGTATGTATAATGTTCTCATTGTTTTTTCATTTTCGTTTGGTATTGCTATCAGATGCTTGAGCTTTTGTAGAATGTAATTTCAGCCACATTTTTTGCGTGCAAAGTAGAAACTTGTACTGAAGGCCGCTGCTTCTTGTTCTCATTGTTTCATTTTATTCTGACTTCTATAGTTTTTGCATGTTCAAAAGAATGAGGGTTAGTTACTTCCCAAGTGTTTCTTTATTGGGGGTATTTGTGGAGTCGAACCCTCGTGTCCACTTTGGGGTCCAGCTTAAAAGCGGCAAACACCAGCAAATCGCTGGCAGTGCAAGCATTGCACAGTAGCTGTAGATCTTCAGTAGCTGTAGATCTTCCAGGCCCCCAAGGAACACTGCCACCCCACTGCCAATGCCATTGGGAGTTCTTCACTGTTCGCTATTTTCGAAGGTTAATGGGCCAGTTGAACGTTGCAAAGGGAATGAGAAATTAACATGAACGCCGTTAAAGCCGGCCTTGTAGCGGACCTTGTGACGGGTCCTTACTCGCAATTTCTTTCAAATATTCCTGTGATGATTCTACTTTTTTTTACGCACTTGGTATTTCATTTGAGTACGTTGTGGCGTTTCATTGAAAGTAATTTGGTTGGGAGGTGAGTGAAGTTGTGAATGTACTGTTGCTGTTTATGTTTTTGAGCCTTATGAGCTGCCAGCAGACGTTCAGCTAAACTGCAGGAGATAAAAACGGTGATGTTGGGCCAGATGTGGTAGCTTTTGTTTTGAGCGCAATCTAAGCTGACAATCAACATCCAATCATATCCAATATATTTTTTACAATTTCCATATTATTGTGATTTTCAATTTATCCAAACAATTTGGCAATGCAACGCGCTTTGCTTCTTGGGCTACTATTGAACCAGGGTGCGCAACATTACAGTACCATATCTAGGTATTTCAAGCCATGCATTTTACTGTCGCTTAATCGTGTAGTTGCAGAGCAGCCTTCCCTTTCGTGGTATACATTTCGATCTGGAGTCAATCTGCTGATGTTATAAAACAGATGCCCGGCTCCTGATTGCAGTTTTCGAGTGGAGGGAGTCCAACAGAAAACCTCATTACTCCATGTGGTACAGTAGTTTTGGCTTTCAAGCAACAGAAATCCTATTTCTCACTACGATGTTTGTTTTTAAGTGAAGGGATCCAAGAGGAAATCCTAATGTTACAAGTAGGTGCAGGGACCAACATGAAATCTTAAGCACAGATTGCTCAATTTTCCACCTGGCAACGTGTTTTTTGGCCAGCATTGATCCCACAGAAAGCAATGACATTTTCAAGTATCCAACCAGCATGCTGGGTCAGGATGTGGTTTATTTTTCATGACCAGTCTATGTTGCTGCAGGACGGCTTCAGTATTGACTCTCTGACGGCTTCTTGCAGGGATTGCGCACACGGGCTTACCTTCAATGCTACAAAAGATGGAAGGCATCTAGCATTGAGTCTAGAAAATCTCCAGTGCCCCAGCACAGTCACAGTGCCACTTGGTGCTACAACAGCTGCAAGGTTCTCAGGGTGGCCAGCAATGTTCATCACAGAGTCATCCGTCTTGGCTGGGCTTGCTGCGTACCCAAATAGAACCATTTCACTTAATTTCAATGTCATCGCTAGTTGCCTTGATGATGTTCACAACTAAACTAACCAGTGGGGGTTCACTTTGCATGCTTTTGTTGTGTCATACCTCCAAAGCCAGCTGCTGCCGATCGTTTGTTCCTGGTGTTCTGAGGTCCAACGGGTCTACCACACGCTGCGAGTGCGGGAACTATCAGATGCTTGACAATAATATGTTCTATCGTGCCAGCTTCGACGAAATGCCTCAGTGAGAAGCAAGACTTGTTGATGGCAACAGGGACAAAGAGCTCGTGGGATGTGAATCTGTCACTACAATCAGGCAACGGCACCACCAGAGCTGCATTTGATAGGGGCTGGTTACCTACTTTTTGCTCGGTTTCAATTGGACCTGGCCGCTGTAAGGATTACACACCCCGACTTCCGTGACAAAAAGGCGGTGCTGCTGGAGAGGATTTTCGAGACTTGCGCGTTCTGCGACTGGCTCTGCAAGCGATCGCTGGAGACGGAAACCGGCAAATACACTTGTAATCAACAGACATCATAGCATGAACCGTGCCCCAACTCCCGCTATTGATTGTCAAAGGGATTTACGGCCTGATTCATCAGCACTTTGTTGTTTTTCAATATGGAATTGCTATTTGTCAGTCGATTCATATGTCTTTCAAGTGGTGGTTGTGCAACCCCATGACTATATCCATCTCTCACACAGTGATTTGTTTCCCAACAGCATCTCATACATAGGTTCCAGGTTGCAGAGGGCCCCAGTGCACCGCACAGAGGTTGTTGCACTGGCCTTGTGGTGTATCAGCGTGGGTGATTTTACAGTAGGTTTGCTGCATCAGTCCAACTCCCACAGGTTGGCTGCAAGTTTGATGGCTGGAAAAGTTCGGCTTCCTTGGAACCCGAAATGTGCATCAGGAGAGTTTCCTCTCCCTTGGGTCTGAAAAATGTGCAAGAAATTCCCGGCTTCAAAATAGTCAAGGTGCCTATAATGTGCCTATTTTCTCACTTGAGGCCGATGATTTTTTTGCACGTTATCCACAGAACGGGGAAGCAACTCTCCGGGCGAGCCGAAGTTTTTTGATGGTCTGCAGTCAGGACTTTTCTCCAGAAAGTTATAGTTTTCCTTAGCATCTCTTTGTTCGGATGTCGCGTCCACCCGGCGGTCAAGATTGGTCATAATCCGATGAGGATCCAGTCCTTTTTTCAAAGCCTGGATTGAAATTGACCCTCCCCGTCCACGGTTCAAAAGGGCGAGGGAGCCTGGGGGTTGCATGCATGGTCGTGTCCTGCGAGTTGATGTTTGAAATTTGCAACCCAAATGTTGGTTTTAGTTTGAACCCAGGCAGGAATACATTTTTTGGAAGTTGCAGAGGGTGCACTGGTTGCGGAAATCTGGTTGTGTTTCACGGGGCGCCTGTTTCCGGCTAGAGAGCTTGTGAGACTGTTGGGTTCGAGCAACTCGGTCACCTTAGTATTGACGCTCTATAAACCTACTGGGATTCAGACAATGTTACAGTAAGTTTTTTTCACACAATTTGGGTTTTCTACAACGAAGCCTTTCACATATGAAGCCTTCTGTATTCTCATATCGACTTGGTCGTGGTACCAGGGGCCGAGTTCTTGAAGTTTCAATGTCTCATGCACAGGATCCCAAGTTTTTACAGGTTTCAGGTCTCTAGGCTTGGCAAGTACCAGCAGTTCCAGGTGTCACCAGTCTCTGCAGTTGAAGTTTCAGAGTTCAGGTTCCGAAGTTCTGTAAGTTCCAGAGGCATTCAGGGTTCAGGTTCCAAAGTTGCACGCGCTGTGCTTTCAGGCTGTGTCAAGGTGTGCCAGATTTAGGGGGCAATGAGCTAGGCTTGTGGCTCCGTTTCATGCTGATTTTTCACATCTCATGGTCAGAAACGGGCTCGCTTTGCATTCACTGAGTAGGAAGAATTTTGAAGTTTCAGGTTTGAACTGGGGATTTTGGGATCCCATGAGAACATTAGTTGATTGATAATTTGGCCAACTACGGTGCCAGCGGCTGTGCCTGAGGTGAACCGCATTCATACTTCCAGAATGGCACCTGCCAGAAATGTGGACTTTTTTCTGCATGGTCTGATGGCGGAAAAGACGTTTGCCACACATGGCCACTGGAACAGACTCAGAGCATGCTGTTGTTCTTGGGGGCAGCAGCTGTTGTCCTGATGATCTTCATCGTGTGGGAGATCATAAAAGCTCCTTTGACAATAGTTGAGGCCAAGTCAATGGTGAATGACGCGAAAGGCAAGAGGACGTTCACGTTTTCAGTTCAAGGACCCATCGTCGCTCTACCTAAATGCCTTTCTCGGTTCATACATCGGCGGATCTCTTACTGTGTGCAAGGGACAGATTTACAATGGCTAGACTACGACCAGAATTCCCAAAAGGTAGTCAGAGTGGCCAGCATTGCACGCCGAAAGCTCATCCTTGAAAACTTGGCAGTGCCCCTCGATTGTGGTGCATGTAAAGGTGTGCTGCAAGCTACGGACTTTTCTTGCCCTTTCATTGTGGTGATTGTGCTTATCACAGTGGCAGTGATGCTGCCCATTGTCATCAAGATCTCGGCGATATCTGGAAATGACTTGGAGCACATCATGGTCACTTTGGTTTGGAAAGTTGGTTCCGATAAATCTGTCAAGTTCATGCCAGAAATGGACTGTATATTTTCACGTTATTTTTTATCTTTTATCAGCAATGCTTTAGTTGATGGACGGGATCCTGATTGTGAATATGGGTGATCGATCGAGCCGTGCAAGTAAAATCGCCAATGGTTGGCAACAGTCACGTCACAATCCAATTTTTAGGTCGTGGTAGTGGAATGCACGCGTCTACATACTGTTTGTATCTGATTGCAACTATGCATTTGGTGATTAAATGTATATTGTAAATCCCCAGCATCAATTTCGGGAACCATGATTAGCTATGCTGGTCATCCACATTGATTCCCCACGAGAATCCATTATTTGATGGTTGCATGGCATATGTTCTTAGCAAAGGCCACAGCGATACTGGCGATTCTTCCAATGGCGGTCGTGGCTGCCTTGTTGCATGTTCCTGTCGCATGGCTCCTTCGTCGATTGTACAGCAGAACTTCGTACTGGGAAGCCTTGGGGCACTACGAGAAACAGATCCAATGCACGCCCTACACTGGAGAAGATGTAGATCATCCTTACAATCAGGGCTTGCAAGCAATGACTTTACGTGGCTTGTGGCAGCACTTTGAAGGCTCTGAACTTGGAAAAGTGTTGGGGCCCTGTACATGGGGCTGACGTTGCTTTCCTGGTTAGGAGTGATCACCCAAGATGGTTTTGTTAGGAAAAACCTGAATGGCAGTGAGTCGCTGGATGTTTACTGTAATTTCCGGACACGTCTATTTTTGGTGTCCATGGTTTTTGTGGTTTCAAACGCTTTGTCCTCCCTTTTGAAGGCTTCATTCTGGAGTACAACATGCATTTTGTGGTGGCCAACATAGTTAGGCCCCTCACCAAAAGCAAGGGAGTTTCATTCGTCACTCTTTGGGGCGGCCGACGGGTGGACTACTTCGTGTCGCTCGGCAGTTGCTTTGGGCAGCTTTTTGTAGGATTGCTTTGACCACCCTGAATCCTACAACTTTTCTTTTTCCCTGTGCTCCCTTTAGCATTTGGAAGGTCACATTGCTGGGGCACCGGCTTCCGGCACTTCGTGCGCAGCATTCATTGTCACGCTTTGTCCAAGGAGGGCCCCAATTGGACCGACGCGGCTTATTGGATCTGCTCTTTCGCAACTGGGAGGAACACATTGATCCATGACCGTGCCACCACTTCTTCCATCTCTTTTAAGAGTGCGCTTGTCAATGCAAATTGTAAGTGGTGTTCTCGTTGACAGTTTTTGGAAGTTTTTTTGTTCTTTTGAACATCAATGTCAACAAAATTGGACATGTCCAATGTCAACCACATTTGGGTTGAGCTGTTTCAATCCAGATGCAGCTGTCCGATTGAGTCGGTTCACATTCAGGCAGCAATATCCAGCACTCAGCGCGGGTTTTCATGCTCTGAAAAGGGACTTGGGATCACAGATTTCAAGAAAAAATCTTCTGTAATCTTGTGTGACTTGACCTGTTTTCACCCAGGCCAACAACCAATGGAACATCGCAGCCGAACTGGGAACTGATCCCATGAGTAGTGCATTCGCTCGAGTGCTCACTGCTGGCCCGAAGGAAGTTGCCATGGTCTTAGACCAGGAAGTAGGGTTGGGCAAGGATTCCAAAGGAAGTCTGACATAATCCAACTAATGTTTGCTAAGTTTGTGAATGGGTAAGTAATGGTAAGTATTTATGCATAGAGTTCAGTCTTGGTTGTCAAGGTTTAATGATGTTTGGCAACAGTCCCTACTGCTTATATATTGGTTGATACTGATGGGTCTCGTTTAGCGTCGGTTCTATTTTTTGATCATGGGCAATGAGTATAAACGGAGGATTATAATGTTTTAGGTGAAAACTGACAACGGTTAGCTCCAATGGTGTACAAAGCTTTTGATATTGGGATCAAATCATGCAACCCTGATTGAAAGTGATGGAAACATGTTTGAACAAGCAGATAGGGAGCCCAGCCCTGCCAGGAAGTGCAGCCTCTTACGAGAAACTTGACCAAATTAGATCTTGCGCAAGTGATCTTCTTCTTTGACCATGCCGTTTTGATCTTTTCCTTCCACTCAAGATGTTGGCATGCTGGTATCGCCATTTGCGAACCCCAAATCTGGCACAGTGGCTGAATTTCAGACAAGATGCATCCACCATGATGCTATTTTTATTTGTCAAGGCCAAGCAGTGATAGCAAACGCAGACTAAGAGAGAGGACAACTTGAATAGCAAAAACATGAACCCCACCAGGTTTGCATGTGAGGCTTTGAACATGCACAGCTAAGGAGTGTGGTGTTTGTTCGAATTTCTGCTGGCCAGCCGGCATCAAGTGGATTTGGTCTTTGTCACTGAAGCCGGTGTAGTGGGCGCTGTGGCTTGGCGGACGTGTGGTTGTTGGTTGGTACTTTGAGTGGAATAAGCAGTGGGTCTGCCACTCGGGATTCGAGAATTATCATGATCGTCGATGGTAAATCTGGCGATCGCCCAGCACAGTTGTTGCTATCAGCTACTTGGGTGATGGCGAGCAGTTGCTGAAGCCGAACGAGCATTGTGTCAACAGTAATGGTAGATCCAGCTGTTGACAAATCACACACACATTTTTGATGGCAAACCACCTGCTTTTACAGTCTGATGGGGCTTTATCATACAATATGAATTTGCCAGCAGTTCATTACAAAAGCTAGCATTCATCCAGGGTGGCTGATAACTGGAGTCAGAGTGTCGTAGGAATTTTGCAGATTTAACTGATTGAGTGACGCTGGGGTCTCGATTCCTATGGATGGGATGGGATGATGGGTGGATGGGTGGATGGGTGGATGGGTGGATGGGTGGATGGATGGGTGGATGGGTGGATGGATGGGTGGATGGGTGGATGTATGGGTGGATGGGTGGATGGATGGGTGGATGGGTGGCTGGATGGATGGATGGATGGATGGATGGACAGACGGGTGGATCGAGAGAGAGACAGAGAGAGAGAGAGAGAGGGAGAGCACACAAATTTCAACCAACCGCCGAGACGGATGGTTCCAAAGCGAAATCTCAGCTAGATTGAAATTGAAAGTGGCTGTTTTCGATTTTGGGAAGCACAGGTGTTCCTCAATGGCAATGTTCCGTAACTAGAGCCTCGCATGAATTCAAACTGAAACCTCAGATTGTGCTCAAACCAAGGGCATTTCCTGATTGAAATCTTCCCAAACTGTACGTAGCCTGAGCTGGATGCGCACTGCTGGATGCGCACTGCTTGATGCACACTGCAGGAATTCGACGTTTCTGAAATGTCAGCTATACTAAAAACTCCACATTGAACAATGTTGGCTATAGGGATGGTCGTGTGCACTGTTGAGTTCTGTTCGTTTATTAGCAGCTATGTTATCCTGGTGGATACCAATATTCAATGATTCTTACTGACAATGATTCCAAACTGATCACTTCTATAGGGCAATCATCATATTTGCGCTACTAACATTCATGTGCTGGATCGACATCTTTTGGGAAAAATGTTTCTCGAGGCATAGTTAGCAACCTGTTGTTTCATATTTTGTCCGTTTAGTGCGGTCGCCAAATCATTGCTCCGCACGGCTATCAATAAACTTGAAAAGGTCATTATGCACTTTAAAGGTCCCGTACTGTTTTGGAAGTGGCAAAGCCAAAGCACACTGAAGGCATTCTGCCCTGGTTCACGAATAAAGCTGGACATGCTCCATGTGAAGACCCAGAATATTTTTGCATTTTCAGCCCTGAATCTTGTCACGTTGAGAAGGGACTGCATTTCCGTTGAAGTAGCACTGTTTGATTACACGACTTCCCACAGCTGCTGGGTGCTTGGTGTTGGGACAGTACTGTAGTGATGCAGCTTAGTGATTCAAAGTGTTGCCAAAGCGTTGGGTAAAGCTTTTAGAAAAACTCAGGCGGCGATTGGGGCTGCGGATGTGGAATAGAATGGCCTAGAATGAACTATCGTAGATTTTCTAGACGTTTAGAGTGTATAATCCCAGAATTATCTAGAATTATCCTGGGGATGGGGAATGAAATGGTCAATTATATTCCCCAGAGTTGCGTAGAGTTGCTCAATCGTCATCAGTGCATAGCATTGGCACCAGTACGGCCATCCTTGGCGCTGCAGGATGGCTGCACATCATTTGACATTGCTCTGGAGGTGGGCAAGAAGATCGAATCACTGCAAGTTGCCATGTGCCACGCATCTTCGGAAAAAGACAAGAATCTTGATTCCAAGCATCCCATGAATCGCAGACTGAAGGGCTTGCATAGACTTCTAATACCTGAATGTACCTGATGGTGAACCTGGTTATCTTCTGGATGTTTCTGGTAGATTTTCCCATCATGTGAACATGTCCATGGATCAGACTGAAACACACCAGCTCGATCTCCTTATTGGTTCCGGCCGAGTGTTGGTGATTCCTGGTAGCGATGACAAACATTCATCAGTGACGGATAGAATGATCATGGTGATTGATGACGGTTAATGCCAATGATGACAATGAATCATAGGTAGTGATTGATGGAAAATCCAAATCAGCAAACGACATCAACATACATCGACATACATCAACATACACTAATCAACATCAACTAACCCCTAGGGATTCCACATCAAAATACATCAACTAACCCCTGGGGATCCCTCGGGTTGCCATAGCTGGCGATCCATCAACAGTCATTGATGGGAAGCACAATGATTCGCCACGCCCATGAACTCAGCACGTGTTGGATTGGTAGCATAGTGCGTTGGAGTTTGTTGTGAAACATACTTAACTTAATAGTGGAACCCAATATTGGATACTTGTTATAATATTGGTTAGTTATTAGTTGTTAATAGTTATTGGTAATAGAACAATTGTTAGAATGCACCCCTAATAATGGTTAATAGTGCAACCCAATATTGGATAATAACCCCCATGAATGGTTCTGCTTTATTGTTGAAACTGAGTGAACTTAAGTGGACGACTTGTGGGTACCCCCCCCCCTTTTCAGAATTTTTCAGAAACCACCACATAGTTTGGTAAGTCGCAACATTGTTAACTATACATGTAGATGTGACCAATGATGGGCTTAAACATTGTAGATAGCCTAGTAGTTCGGTACTGCTTGTCACGGAATAGTTACCAAACCCCAATGAGTTCCATAGTGTTACAGGTAGTCAACATTAATCAACCAACATAGCGGCCAACAGCAACCAATGATTCAGCCATTTGCCATGCTTGGGATCAGCATCCGTCGTCTTTTTGTTTCATTATACCTTTGGAAAGTCGATGAGATTGTGTTCAGGAGTCAGGAGATCCAGATTGATCAACCACCCTCCGTTTGCCATGTCAGGTGATAACCTTTAAAAACTAAGTGGTTTCCTGCAGATTTCGCATTTTTCTTATAGGTTACTATCACTAATCACCGTAATTCATCATGACTCTTATTAACCGCTTGTATGTAGCCACTATCAACCATTCTAAACTATAAACCATTCTTACAGTCATTGTTGATATGCCTCGTATTTCTGGTCGTTTGTATATAGGTTGTGCGAGTTAGTAACTCCAAGCCAGCCAAGGTCAACAATTATGATCCAGTGATTCACGATTATCCACCAGGCGTTCTTCACCATTGTGAACCGTCATAGACCTTCATTGAACTTCATTTACCAGCATGCACCATCATTGACCTCTGTCATGAACCATAATGAGCCATTGTCATGAACCATCATTGACCATTCATCATTCATTCATGATTCGTTCATCATTTGTTCATCATTTACTGTATTCGTCATTCATTCACCATCATTCACAGATGAATGTTGAATCATCATAAATCATCATTCGCCACTATCTTGACCCGTCAACCGCCATTTCCCATGAGGTGGAATCCCCTGCATGAGTTCACCATGGCTGCCATTCCCCGGCTGGTTCTCGATGTTGAGATCATTTGGATCATATGTGGTATCTTTATGTATCCATTTGGTCTAGCTGGTATCTTGTTGGGACACACACGCCTTCATTTTTGTAAGTACTCTGTATGTATGGATACGCACATTTTGCGAAACAGTGGTATGTTGATCTGTCCATTTGGCGGCATCAAGGGCATGCCTCATGATATTCAAGAGCAACTAGCTGCAGTGGATGTCGGATGCCGGCATGGTTTGGTGTCGATGCATGAGTCACGGCACCCACGATGGGCATGGGTAGACAATGTGGTTACTATTATAACTTGCCTGTAACTTATGGTATGGAAGTATATACTTGTATGGAATGTCACAATGGCAAGCACATGGGCCAGAATGGTTTAACGATGCAGCATGATAAAACATGAAAAGGATCAATGTTTCTGCCGGCTGGATGTTCACCTATCCTTTTCGCATTGCCGCAGTCTCACAGGTAATTGTACAAACTTTGGTCAACCAACAATGTTGTAGTATGGTGCAGTACTACAAGCAACTACTGTAAGTAATCATAGCGTCTCGGTGTCAATCACGAGGGTATGGGAATGGGTCACGGAACCTACGAACACAAAACAGCGAGTGGTGATTGTCCCAAGGGTCAAACGGCACCTGTTATGCAAACACAAGGGATGCAGGGTGAATTGAGAATCATGTCGCCAATGGCACAGGCCAGATTGCTGTTTTGACAACTGCCGCAATGTCAGGAAAGATATTTTCGATTACATTATCAGCGAATTGGGGAGCCTCGAACGCATGGATGAACAGATCCGCTCGTTGATGGGCAACATGCTGATGAACAACCTGACGAACGTAGGCCGCGCAACGGAAGATTTGATGAAGAAACTGGGTCAAAATGCGCAATCTTCTCAGTGACTTGTCAGAGTGTCAGGGCAGCGCAATAGTCGAAGCCCTGAGCAATTTAGAATCTTCCCAGCATCCAGATCCACTATCAATTCAAACAACTTTTTAACATTTTCTTGAGCTTCTTTGAGCGCGCACAAAGTTGTGACTCATGAGTTACAGATGTTTGAAGTAGGAGGCAGCAAAGCATCAGCTTTGGCAGCTATGCTGCGATTTGCCCTGCAAAAGGATTCCTTCCGAGGTTGGATAGCTGTTTCTTCGTCAGCTTTGTCCATTAGTGAGGGAGAGGTAAGATGTGGTCGTGGTGGACCGAATCAACATACGTTTACGCCAATCACATCAAGAAAACCTATTTTTCTATAACGCCTGACGTGTTGTTTCAACAGTTTGCACACATATTTTTTTCACCGGTGAGGATTCTATGAACTCAAATTTCATCAAAATGTTCACAAGCAAGCCTTTCATGACAATGTGTTGGATAACAGCCCTTTCTGACAATGCATTGCTTGTCAACACAGCAAAAACATCAACACCAAAAGCACCACCACCAACACCACCACCACCACCACCACCAACAACAACAACAACAACAACAACAACAACAACAGCAACAACATGCAAGAATCCTTGTTTCAACAAGCATTCACAAGAAACAGTTCTGCACGTACATCGGCCTTGAGCATTTCATCGCTTTTGGATATGCAGCAACAAAAACCCACAAACAAGACAAGCGTGAGCATGCAATTAATGTGTGAGCTCTCACGAGCCCTCCATGCGACCTTTTTCCTTGAGAGTGCTCTTCCCGAGATCTCCAAGCATCTACAGACACCTCAAACGACCTTGCACCTCTCACAGGGTCTCAATATAGGGCTCTTGCGTAGCGATGGCAAGTACAAATCCTCTGACGAGCGAGCTCTTGCGAAGATCTTTTCAAAGGGTCACGAACCAGCTCTCTCACAAGATCTCACACGCAGCGCTTGCACAGGGATTTTGTGCAAGTCCACTGTATAGAACTCTTGCGAAGATCTTTAAGAAATCTTGTGCCAACTTGGGATCTCTTGCGACTCCCACGAGAGCTCTTACAGAGATCTTGTACAGGTTCTCTCGCAGGATGTCATACAGAGCTTGTGCTCAGGATCTTGTACCTTGTGCAACCTTTGCCTAGCCACTGTGCAATGGGTCTCTTGCTGAGATAATTTTGAGTTTTTTTTGTGTGGTTGGACCAACTTGATTTGTTCAGCTGGGATTGCGGAGTTATCAAGCTTCTTTGTGGTATTTCTTTGTTAAGCCACCTTGAAATTCCATTGTGCCACCTTTTTCTCCCGCAGACTTGCAATTTGTCTGGAATTTCTGGTTGATCTTGGCATCATGTTTTCTGTTACCGCTGAGCATTTGCTTTTGCCCAGCTGGATCGCCCGTGGGTCAATAGCAAGTCGTTTTATTCATGGCACAGACTGCTCAACATGGCCATCATGCATGAAAGCACCATCCAATGCTCTTCACACCCAACCACTGGCGATTGGGGTTTGACATTGCAGCCAATGTGTCACGGTGCATTGCTAGATATTGCCAACCGTTCGTCATACTGTGCTTCATGAAATTTGAAGCGCGCGTCTTTGCTGCGCTGCTTATCTATTCTGCTGTGGCGGAACTGCGTGTCTCGCGGCGCGCCGAACAGCAGAGCACCTTGGCAGCACCAGACAGGGAGGAAATTGCAAGCTACGGTGGGCGCCGACAAGCTCTTGTTCAATCTCTCACCACTCTCCACAGTATAGAAGTAAAATGAAGTGAAGCAAGACAGGCGTGGTCAGTGAGAGTAGTTCGCGGGCCAACTCTCCCGCATCATTGGATTGCAATTGCACACGCTGAGGTGGGCCATTGCCCCAATCGGATGTCCGAGATTCCCAGGCTTGGGAGAGAAATTGAGACCGGCACTGGCATTTGATCTTGCGGCAAACTATTCAGACTTGCGATGTTTCACTGTTTCGTGGATGTCTTTAAAGCCGTGGGGGTAATGGCGGTGAACATGCCGCAGCTAGAGCTGCCTGCAATGTCGACAATGGGTCACCTACGAGCATGGCCCGGAGTGAACCCATCGTGATGGTTCATCGTCATCTCATTGTGTTTGGGATTGGTTCTCATGAATTAATTGAATAACATGACATGTACATATCCACAAAAAGCAATTCGATATTCATAGGGTCATAATCATTGACCATGACAATCTGTTAATTCAAGACTATGATTTGCCTAGCCCATTTCCCAGACATTCATGGTGCGCAGGACTGTGCCGTGATTGGCTGGGCAGAATTGTGTAGCCAGAACTTGTTGACCGCAGGGTCATGCTTTCAACTTCAGTGGCTCGGTGGCAGCTGTGAAACGTGGGAGAGGGACCGCTGGCTGGTGCTCTTTTCAAGGCCCGCTGGTTGGAAGAATTGAATTTATACTGAGAGTTTCTATGCTCTATTACATACGATAATGATATATAATTAATACACATTGACAAACATGCAACAGATATGCAGTATATGATGAAATATGACAAAGATGATATACCGTAGAATCTAAATATACATTCATTGTAGTATTTACTATACATATCTTCTACAGCTGTATAAGTGCAGACGTGTACATTGCACACGTAGCGTTCATACAAAGTACAGATTATAATGAGCTTGTGCTTGCAAAGTGGATATGTTGTGTATACAGAAGTTGTGTTGCCTTGAATTTTGATGGTGCGTGTTCATCTTGGTTCCGTGGCCATTCTCACCGTGTAAAGGGTGTTTTGATATGTTTTGATCTGCAGCACTGCTTTCTTTCAGGTTGAAACGCCCAGCAAAAATGCGCACTGTTAGCGTTGTGTGCTGCAGTTGTTATATATAACTTTATATAACCCTAAATAGCTTCCCGGGAAAATGAGAAAGTGTGTATCATGCAATATTCTGGATCATCCAGCCCAAAGCGGGGGCGTCCTTTGAAGCTATCATCAACCTCGTGAAAGTCTGGGTCAGAAGCTTTTGTTTCTGACTCGGCATCTACACCAATGCTTGCTGCTCTCGTACATGCTGGTGTCCCTGTTGGTTTAGCACTAGGGTGAGTACCAGTTCTCGTAGTTGTAACACATTATAAGGAGCTCGTTTACTGGCGAAACCATATGAAAAACTAACAACTCTGGGGGCGGTCACCTGGTAGCTGCAGCAGCTCCACTGCCGAGGCCCAGTTCCGTTCCGCTTCGCTGCCAGCTGCAGGGACCACAGCGGAACGGCGCTGCGGCGCAGCTGCGCCCAGCGCGTTCGGACCATGTGACGACGCTGGAGACCTCAGGGGAGCTGCGCATCACAGGGTTCCTCGGTGGCGATCGTTGCTTGGTGACCCATGCCCTGACCGAAGCAATCTTCAAATGGCTGTGTGGGTCAAGATTAACCTAGCAATAATGGGTAATAGTGACCAACCAATTATGCGGAAAGCACTGGTTAATGATGGGGGAACAACATTTTCAACCAAACGAGCACTCTTCCATTGTTCCATGTATTTTTTTCCCAAGGATACACTTGATGTTGAACTTCTGCAACCTTACATGTCTTGGATTGAAGGAAGCTCTGGATATCAGAACCCCACCCTCATCATCATCATCATCATCATCATCATCATCATCATCATCATCATCATCAATCATCATCACCGTCATCACCGTCATCACCGTCATCATCGTCATCACCGTCATCATCATCATCATCATCATCATTATCATCATCATCATCATCATCATCATCATCATCATCATCATCATCATCATCATCATCATCATCACCATCATCACCATCATCGTCATCGTCATCGTCATCGTCATCATCATCATCATCATCATCATCATCATCATCATCATCATCATCATCATCATCACATCATCATTACATCATCATCATCATCCTCCTCCTCATCATCATCACCATCATCATCATCACATCATCATCATCACCATCATCATCACCATCATCATCATCATCATCATCACCATCATCATCATCATCATCATCATCATCATAACAACAATCATAATCATAATCGTAATGGTACTCATAATCATCATCACAATCATAATCATCATCATCATAATCATAATTATTGTCATCGTCATCCTCCTCCTGTTCATCATTAGCAGCAGCATCATCGTGATCATCCGGCATCAAGACTGTTCATAATCATAAGATAAGTTGTGATTGCCACCACCTGCAGTCTTCACCGTGTTTTTTTTAATCAGTAGCCTTGAACATCTAGCAGCCTTGCTAGCTTTTGTTCTTCCGCCAGCCTCAAGCTTGTATGTTGCTGTATAGACACCCTTTCCTCTGCATGTATTTGCAGTCCGAAATCAGCATGTGATTGCGCCGTTCTGCTTTGACTTTGGGTCTGTCGTTAGAGTGAGGCTTCCTCTCGGAAAATCATGTTGGATTCTGTGGTCATTCCGCCCGTTCTCGAGGTACATTCAGATGACTTCGCTGCGTTTTGAAGCCGAGAGCTTTGACTTGAAACTGTACCACAGTGCAGAGTGATACACCTAGTCACGATTGGTAAAGCAACATCAAATATACTATATAATCCTATCTATATATAATATATATATATGTATTCATTAGATTGATATGAATACATAAAGTCATGTATGTATATACATGCACCAAATATTGGTTCACAAATCATTTTTGCTGGCTGTTTTTTCCGTTTTTTGTGTTTGACCGACTGCGGATATGCACGGGTGATGTTGGAGATGCGTGTGGATGGTACCCGGTGGCACGGGTGATTTCCCAGTGAGGACGCTGAGCTTTGAAGATGCTGAAGTCGCTGCGTGGCACGAAGTTCCGTCGGATCCAAACGAGTCCATCGAATTTGGCGGCGCATTTTATGCTCGCAACGGGTCATTCACTTTGACCAGATCCAATCTGACTGCTCCTTGACTTCACGTAAAGCATTGAAGATTTGGGTTCAACTTGGATCAAACATTGGTCAGTTATCTCAACTGATGTCCGGTCATACGCATGGAATGGTGCACACAATTGCACACAATTGCACACGATTACGCGCGATTGCACACATCCATCCACACATCCACACACATGATTACATACACTATGTACACACATCGCAGTAAGTCGGTACTTGACGGACATAATATCACTATAGATTACGCGCATCAAAAATGAGGATCGTTTGCTGGGGTGGATGCCATTGCACCACTGATGGTGACCCACTCGTTATATTGGGTGATATTTGGTAAATTCGCAGCCATTCTGAATCATTATCAGCCAACCTTGACCACGTTCCAATGACAACATGTGATCAGTACCACTCTCAACAGGTATCCTGTGGTGATTCCTTAAAGGCACTGGGTATCCCGTGGTTTCCCAACATCCATCATGGCTTCTCACAGGTGAGAGACACTGGAGCTGTGAATGGTGGTGGCTTCGCAGTGGCTGGAGATCTGAGTTTGGGCTGCATCCAAACCACTTTGGCATCAGCATCGAGTAAACAAGTGGTTTACTGCCAAAGAAGACTCGGCTTAAGCTGCGGTTTGGCGTGAAACTTTCAATCACTACGCACGGATAAGAATGAAAAGACATGCAACTTACTACGGTCTAGTATGGAGTTTCTACCAGATGGAGGGTTGGCATCGGGATGGTGGAACCACTAGGATTCGACAGTATAGTCTTCAGCCCAGATGGGTTCAGAGACGATGTGAGGCAGGTTGCCGGTAGGGCTTTGGAAGCTTGGCTATCCTGGTCTCTATATATTCGTGACGAAAGCTGCCGGCTTCAGAAGGATTGAAGAAGGTTTGGGATGATCCTACCAATTGTCTACTGTCGGGATTATGACACAAGAACTAGACTATGACTACTATATACCATTGACTTGTATTTTGCCAAGGGTGAAGGGAAACCTGTCACAGAGTTTTTGCAGCTGCAGCCCAACCCTCCACCGCACATTGACTCAGAGTCGGAGCAGTTGATAGATCATTGAGCAGCCCATATCGAAGAGGTTTGACTCACTAAGCGACACCCTGAGTTTCTTGCGATTTTTTACAAGTTTTTTGTGGCCCTGCTGTGGAATATCCTTATTGAGACACTAACAATTGGAATAATGAATAATTCCAGCAGTCAAGGCACCTTGGATCCCATGTTTTTGCAGTGTCTTTCGCTTCCCCCAGTAGGGTGGGCTCTGGTGGCTTTGTGCTGCATGTTTTAGCATTTTGTTATCCAGTTATCTCGGAAGGCCTGTCTACCATGTGTTTGAAGGCTCTACCCGTGTTCGGGTCACATGATTTCGCCTTCTCCCTTTCTTACCAATAAGTTCTGCACGTCTTGGTTATTCGAACACTTGTTGCCTGTCTATGGGCTCCGTTGCACTGCATGTTTGTGCATTGTCTTCCACTGGTCTCTGTGGGAGCAGGCTCTAGGTGCCTATGATCGCATGATCTTGTTGCTGTCTCTGGGTGTCGGTCATTTATCTCCTGTCCCACGGTGCGTTTTGGGCGTGTTAGATTCGTGTTGCAAGAGCCGATGGAGTTCTATATGTTTCCCACTTGGCCCAGCAGGTTCATATACAATTTGAGTGGTTTTCAACCATGGGTGTATTTGTTGGTCGATCCATACATTCTTTGTTTGAGGATTGTGTTCGGTGGTACCTAGTTTCTGGTTAATCCATGTCGGGTTAGGGCCATTTCGATCCGTACTTCCCAAGGAGTGTTCGTCAAGACTCTAAAGTCTTCATTGAGAACGTGTCAGCCAAGAGGGATGCCGCTGGCTTCGGTGTCATGGGAAATGCTGAAGTATCTGCAGCGCACTCAGTCCACTGTTTGACGTGCAAAAAAGCAGCCTGGTAGTAGAGACAGTACCAGGCTAGAGAATGAGGTTTCATGTTCCAGCTTGGGGTGCATATATGGCCTGAAAACATATCCTGATCACTGACGCCTCAGGAAAACTCCCTCATATTCATCCGGAATGCTAGAGCCGAGCAGCGCGGCGGTGGTTTTAAAATCGACAGGCAGCTGCAGGTTGACGACAGATCAAGTATCAGCCTTCAAAGTGTGAGTGCTGGAGTTCACGGAGGAGGGTTTATGGCAGTTGGAGGGGTGGTGATTGCTGGCCGCTCCACCTTGAACATTGCCAACAGTCGCGCAGAATCAGGATCTGGTGGGGGCTTTGCAATTGGAAAGAACTTCAAATTGTCCACCAGCTCATTGCTAGTGATTGAGAATGCAACAGCTGGAATTCATGGAGGAGGATTTGTGTCCGCAGGCAAGGTTGAAATCAGCAACTCTACAGTTCGCATCCAACATGCCAGGGCCATAGAGTATGGTGGAGGTTTTGCCACTGCCGGCGACATTGTGATTGCCGGGAAATCAAACTTAAGCATTTCCAATGGAAGGGCCGATGGACAAGGTGGGGGCTTTCAAGTGGATGGAAGGCTTCAGGTGAACGATAGCTCCACTGTCAGCCTTGAAAATGTGACTGCTGGAGAACACGGAGGAGGATTCTTGGCGTGGGGAGAGGTGGCGATTGCTGGCCGCTCCACCTTGAACATCGCCAACAGCCGCGCAGAATCAGGACAGGGTGGAGGGTTCAGCGGAAAGAGCAAGGTCACTGTGTCCACCAGCTCAAAACTAGTGATCTGCAATGCAGCAGCTGGAATGCAAGGAGGGGGATTCTTTGCCGAAGGCCAGGTTGAAATCAGCAACTCTACAGTTCGCATCCAACATGCCAGGGCCATAGAGCATGGTGGAGGTTTCATTGCTTTGGGCGATGTTACTATTGCTGGAGAGGCGGACGTAAGCATTTCCAATGGAAGGGCCGATGGACAAGGTGGAGGCTTTCAAGTGGATGGAAGGCTTCAGGTGAACGATAGCTCCACTGTCAGCCTTGAAAATGTGACTGCTGGAGAACACGGAGGAGGATTCTTGGCGTGGGGAGAGGTGGCGATTGCTGGCCGCTCCACCTTGAACATCGCCAACAGTCGCGTAGAATCAGGACAGGGTGGAGGGTTCAGCGGCAAGAACAAGGTCACTGTGTCCACCAGCTCAAAACTAGTGATCTGCAATGCAGCAGCTGGAATGCAAGGAGGGGGATTCTTTGCCGAAGGCCAGGTTGAAATCAGCAACTCTACAGTTCGCATCCAACATGCCAGGGCCATAGAGTATGGTGGAGGTTTCATTGCTTTGGGCGATGTTATTATTGCTGGAGAGGCAGACGTAAGCATTTCCAATGGAAGGGCCGATGGACAAGGTGGAGGCCTTCAAGTGAATGGAAGGCTTCAGGTGAACGATAGCTCCACTGTCAGCCTTGAAAATGTGACTGCTGGAGAACACGGAGGAGGATTCTTGGCGTGGGGAGAGGTGGCACTTGCTGGCCACTCCGCCTTGAACATCACCAACAGTCTCGCAGAATCAGGAAATGGTGGAGGGTTCTACAGCAACAGCAAGCTCACTGTGTCCAGCAGCGCAACACTAGTGATTTGCAATGCAGCAGCTGGAATGCAAGGAGGGGGATTCTTTGCCGAAGGCCAGGTTGAAATCAGCAACTCTACAGTTCGCATCCAACATGCCAGGGCCATGCAGATAGGTGGAGGTTTCATTGCTTTGGGCGATGTTACTATTGCTGGAGAGGCGGACGTAAGCATTTCCAACGGAAGTGCCGATGAACAAGGTGGAGGCTTTCAAGTGGATGGAAGGCTTCAGGTGAACGATAGCTCCACTGTCAGCCTTGAAAATGTGACTGCTGGAGAACACGGAGGAGGATTCTTGGCGTGGGGAGAGGTGGCGATTGCTGGCCACTCCACCTTGAACATCGCCAACAGCCGCGCAGAATCAGGAAAGGGTGGAGGGTTCAGCGGCAAGAGCAAGGTCATTGTGTCCACCAGCTCAAAACTAGTGATTTGCAATGCAGCAGCTGGAATGCAAGGAGGGGGATTCTTTGCCGAAGGCCAGGTTGAAATCAGCAACTCTACAGTTCGCATCCAACATGCCAGGGCCATGCAGATAGGTGGAGGATTCGTTGCTTTGGGCGATGTTACTATTGCTGGAGAGGCGGACGTAAGCATTTCCAACGGAAGTGCCGATGAACAAGGTGGAGGCTTTCAGGTGGATGGAATGCTTCAGGTGAACAATAGCTCCACTGTCAGCCTTGAAAATGTGACTGCTGGAGAACACGGAGGAGGATTCTTGGCGTGGGGAGAGGTGGCACTTGCTGGCCACTCCACCTTGAACATCACCAACAGTCGCGCAGAATCAGGAAATGGTGGAGGGTTCTACAGCAACAGCAAGCTCACTGTGTCCAGCAGCGCAACACTAGTGATTGGCAATGCAGCCGCAGGAATTCATGGAGGAGGTTTCACTGCTTTGGACCATGTTGTTGTTGCCGGAAAGGCGAAGGTACGCATTTCCAATGGAAGGGCGGAAGAAAACGGTGGAGGCTTTCAAGTTGATGGAAGTGTGGTGATTGCTGGCGGCTCCATATTAAACATTACCAACAGCGGTGCAGAATCAGGATCCGGTGGGGGTTTTAGCATCGGCAAGAGCTTAACTTTGTCCACCTGCTCAACACTAGTGATTTGGAATGCAGCAGCTGGGATGCATGGAGGAGGATTCTTTGCCGAAGGCCAGGTTGAAATCAGCAACTCTACAGTTCGCATCCAACATGCCAGGGCCATGCAGATAGGTGGAGGTTTCATTGCTTTGGGCGATGTTACTATTGCTGGAGAGGCGGACGTAAGCATTTCCAATGGAAGGGCCGATGGAGAAGGGGGAGGCTTTCAAGTTGAAGGAAGGCTTCACGTGAACAATAGCTCCACTGTCAGCCTTGAACATGTGACAGCTGGAGAAAATGGAGGAGGGTTCGCGGCTTTGGCAGAGGTGGCGATTGCTGGCCACTCCACCTTGAACATTACCAACAGTCGCGCAGAATCGGGAAATGGCGGAGGGTTCTACAGCTTCAGCAAGCTCACTGTGTCCAGCAGCTCAAAACTAGTGATTTGCAATGCTGCAGCTGGAATGCAAGGAGGAGGTTTCATAGCCGCTGGCAAGGTTTCGATCAGAAACTCTACAGTTCGCATCCAACATGGCAGAGCTGCCACGATGGGTGGTGGTTTCGCTGCTTTGGGCGATGTTGTCATTGACGCAAAGTCAAACGCAAGCATTTCCAATGTAAAGGCGGAAAAACAAGGCGGAGGTTTTGGAGTCAATGGAAGGGTCGTGATTGCTGGGGGCTCTATATTAAACATTGCCAACAGCCGTGCAGAATCAGGATATGGTGGAGGGTTCTTCTGCATCAAGAAGCTCCTTGTGTCGACTAGGTCAGCACTCATGATTTGGAATGCAGCGGCTGGAATACAAGGAGGGGGATTTGTGGCTGCGAGTGATGTTGTCATCGTCGGAAAGTCAAACGTGAGCATTTCCAATGGAAGGGCGGAAAAACAAGGCGGAGGCTTTGCAATTGAAGCAAGGCTTCAGGTGAGCGATAGCTCCACTGTCAGCCTTGAAAATGTGACTGCTGGAGAACACGGAGGAGGATTCATGGCCTTGGGAGAGGTGGCGATTGCTGGCCACTCCACCTTGAACATCGCCAACAGCCGCGCAGAATCAGGAAAGGGTGGAGGGTTCAGCGGCAAGAGCAAGGTCACTGTGTCCACCAGCTCAAAACTCGTGATCTGCAATGCAGCAGCTGGAATGCAAGGAGGGGGATTCTTTGCCGAAGGCCAGGTTGAAATCAGCAACTCTACAGTTCGCATCCAAGATGCCAGGGTCATGAAGAGTGGTGGAGGTTTTGCCAGTGCCGGCGACGTTGTGATTGCCGGGAAATCAAACTTAAGCATTTCCAATGGAAGGGCAGATAAACAAGGTGGAGGCTTTCAAGTGGATGGAAGATTTCACGTGAACAATAGCTCAACTGTCAGCCTTGAAAATGTGACTGCTGGAGAACACGGGGGAGGGTACAAGGCCTTGAAAGAGGTGGTGATTGCTGGCCACTCCACCTTGAACATTACCAACAGTCGCGCAGAATCGGGAAATGGCGGAGGGTTCTACAGCTTCAGCAAGCTCACTGTGTCCAGCAGCTCAAAACTAGTGATTTGCAATGCAACAGCTGGAATGCAAGGAGGAGGTTTCGCGGCCGAAGGCATGGTTGCGATCAGCAACTCTGCAGTTCGCATCCAATGTGCCGCAGCCATTCAGGATGGTGGAGGTTTTGCTGCTCTGGACGATGTTGTCATTGCCGGAATGTCAAACATAAGCGTTTCCAATGGAAGGGCCGATGGAGAAGGTGGAGGCTTTCAAGTGGATGGAAGGCTTCATGTGATCGATAACCCGACTGTTGGCCTTGAAAATGTGACTGCTGAACAGGGAGGAGGAGGATTCAAGGCCTTGAAAGAGGTGGTGATTGCTGGTCGCTCCACCTTGAACATTGCCAACAGTCGCGCAGAATCAGGATCTGGTGGGGGCTTTGACATTGCAAAGAGCTTCAATTTGTCCACCAGCTCAACACTAGTGATTGAGAATGCGACAGCTGGAGTGTCTGGAGGAGGCTTCCTTGCCAGAGGCAAGGTTGTGATCAGCAGCTCTGCAGTTCATATTCGACATGCCAGGGCCATGCAGCAGGGTGGAGGCTTTGCCTCTCAAGACCGGGTTGAGCTTGTCAACGGGTCTACGGTTATCTTGTCCAACACCCGTTCAGGGGAAAATGCTGGTGGTTTTATGGTCAAGAAGGAATTGATTTTGCACGGGAGCGAGCTGCTCATCAACGAGCCGACGGCCCTCCAATCAGGCACTGGAGGTCGTGTGGATGGCCAGGTGCTTCTTGCATCCAAGTCAAATTTGGAGGTACACGGCGCTGAAGGCCCCCACAACTCCAGCGTGTTGGCAGCGAGTTGCCTCCACCTCCGTGGGCAGTCGAACATTTTGCTTAAAGGCGTCGTGGGGGGCTACGGGATGGACTTGCAAAATGCAGACTGCAAAAAGAATGGCGGTCTTTGCCATAGCACCTTTGAAGTGATGCCAGATGCAACTATAGATGCAAGTGGTCGCTTGGCCTCAGGACTTCTATCCGTGGCAGGCTGTCATTCTGAGAAAATTCGTCTCACTAGCATCCACTTGCAAGCATGGTCCAGTCCGTTGCTCAGCATGCGGGGTAACCCCGGCCATGTGGTGGTAGAGCAAGTCCTTATCGATTACAAGGCACCAGTCAACAATTTGCCAGTCATAGCCGTGGAGGACTGGCGGAGGATTCAAGGTGACAGAACTTGCCAGAGTTCGGTTCTTCTAACAGTTAGATTTGCTCAAACAATTTGATTCTTCTTCAGCATTCCTAGCTTGTTTGTGATTTGGGGTTCCGGAGTGTTCAGCGATGATTTGGCCAGGTGCAACGACAAGAGTCTTCCTGGATGATTTGTTTTCAGGGATGATTTTGCGAGAGGTACACATCGGAGGTTCAAGAGGGGGCCGGACGGCTTGTGTTCAGAAGTGATTTGGTGAGAGGTTCCCGAGGTTCGGTGCTAGGTTGCAGGGTGTTTCAAGAAGGCCCCAGTCCCAGGGATGATTTTGTGAGAGGTTCCAAAGGGTCCAAGAAGGCCCCGGATGAATTGTGATGATTTTTCCAAATGCGTACTGGTAACGAAGGGTTCTTGTTTCACCATGGAGGTCTGGGGTTGGAGGACTGTTCACTTGGAGTTGTGTCATTGACGACGGTGTTCGTCGTTGTGCCTTGCGGATTTGCGATGTTTCATCTTGTGCATTTGCGTTTCCTGTGGCTTGCGCAATGGAGCCGCATAGTTTTGCAAGTCCATGTTGCGATTTTGGTGGTAGGCGCAGCACATCGGAGAGGTACAAGTGCGTTTTGCAGGTGCAGCACATCGGGGGGAAAACCCGCATTTGTCCTTTTTTGGTTGTTGTCTCTGACTGAAAACATGTTTGATTCAGAAGTTCAGTAGAAAACTCTTTGCAGCAAAACACCTACCGTCCATCGTCTTAATCCTTTGACGGCCGAGGCCCAAACAACTCGCTGATACTCGGGGCACCAGATCCCCATACAACCGGATAAGAGCTGCTCATGGTGAGCAGCTGATATTTTGGGGCGCTTTGCCCCCTTGCCCCAGATATCGGTTCGGATCTGCGCGCATGCATGTTAATGTTCAGAGCACCTTCCCCCAACCCATAGCTTCCAACATCGTGTTCGATTCTTTGTGCTCCAGACATCACCGCAGAGAGTAGTAGAAAAACCTTGTGTAGGTAAAAGTGCCAGGTTAAGCAGGCCTTGTTCTTACATCCTTTCCTCTTCAATATCTTCCTGTCATTTATTGCAGCATGTTTCCTTCTTTCCATTAATTTTGTTCAAGTTCTTGTGCCAGCGATTTGCCATTGTCGCGTTTACTCCTTTTTGTCCTTCCTTGCCTTCTGCTGCTCGAAGTTGTTTCTCATTTTCTGAAATATATTTTCTCATTTTGCCGATGCTGTCTCATCATTTCAACGTTTCTTCCCATTGCTATCTGATGCCCTTCAATATTGTCCTACTTTCTTCTTATTAGTTGTTTGTTCCTGTGTGTTTAATATTCACATTGGTTTTCCTCATTTTGGTTTGGTATTGCTATCAGACGCTTGATCTCTTGCAATAATCTAATTTCATCTAATTTCCTTGTGTGCTCAACAGAAACGTTTGCTTAACCCCACAACTTAACGCCGTCGCTTCTTGCTCTCATTGTTTCATTTCGTTCTGACTTCTAAAGTCTTACCGCATACTCATTTTTTGTGCATGTATTTGATTGTGGATTTAAACCGCTACCCATTTTATACAAATAGCTAGCATCCAGCCGTTGTACTAGGTCAGGAAAAAGTTTCTTTTCATGGCCCAAGTGGCTGCATGCATGAGCAGTTTGTGCAATCTATGTTGTGGCAGGACAGCTTCAGTATTGAGTCTCTCATGGCTTCCTGCGGGGATTGCGCACACGGGCTCACATTCAATGCTACAAAAGATGGAAGGCATCTAGAATTGAGCCTAGAAAATCTTCGGTGCCCCAATACAGTCACAGTGCCACTTGGCGCCACAACAGTTGGAAAGATCTGCAGCCCTGGGTGGCAAGAAGCGTTCATCACAAAGTGATGAAACCTGGTTAGGTTTGCTGCTTCACAATACCAAACCATACCAAACCATTTTATTAAAGTTCTATCAAAGATGTTGCTAGCTGCCTGAATTGTGTTCACAACTGAGCTACCCGGGGGAAGGTCCGGTTTGCACGCTTTCGTTGTGTCATTGATCCAAATCCAGCTGTCGCCGATCGTTTCAATGGTTTCTTGTGTTCTGAGGTCCAACGGGTCGATTACACGCTGCGAATGCGGGAGCTACCAGATGCTCCGCCAAAATGTTCTGTTGTACCGACTTTGACGAATTGCCACATTGAAACACTAGGATTTGTTGATGGTAACAAGGACAAACAGCTCGTGGGATGTGAGTCTATCCATGTCGTCAGGCAACCACACCACTGGGGCTGCACCAGGTAGAGGCTGGTTACCTAGTTTTTGCTTGGTTTCAATTCGACCTGGCCGATGTAAGGATTACACACCCCGACTTTCATGACAAAAAGGCAGTGCTGCTGGAGAATGTCTTCGAGACTTGCGCGTTCTGCAACTGGCCGTGCAAGTGATGGAGACGGAAACAATTAAGAAGACCCGCAAATACACTTGTAATCAACAGACATCAGGATAATCAGTAGTGTTTGTAAAATTAAATTATTAGTCAACAGAGTAGCTGTAACCAAAGTCAAACATTTATTCATTTTAACCCAACTGTTCCCCAGCTCCCTCGCGTGATTGTCAGGTCTACTACCGCCCCAACTCCCACGCTTGACTAAGGGATTTACGACTTGATTCATCAGCACTTTGCACTTTTCAATGTGGAACTGCTATGTGTCAGTCGATTGATGTGGGTCAGGTCCTTTGGTTGTCCGGGGCCACGGAGTCCGTGGGCCCGCGAAAAGGGCCCCTTCCTCGGGCTGTGAACCTGTACCGGGATCTGAGAAGTTTGTGCAAAGATCTTGGCTCAGAGGGCCTCTGCCAAAAGAGGTTGACGGATTTGATTGTGTAGAAATGTCTTGGTCGCGGTGTTGCGCTGTAATGCGAATGCCTTGTGAGACTCGATCTCGCAGATCGTGTGCAAAGATTTCGTGTTTGCATATCTTGTGTGGACGGAGTTTGGGTAAAGAGGTGTGGTTCATAGAGATGTCTCCGGCGAAGATCTTGCTCAGAGGTATGAGATGTTGTATAGTTATAGAGGTTTTTTCGGCGAGGATCCGAGATTTCTGATCTTGTGCAGAGATCTTGGCTGGAGGTTTTTTTGCCAGAAGAGGTTGACCAGGTTGATAGCGAGTACTCATAGTCGCAGGTGCCCAGCGCTCTGACGCTCACGTGTTGTGAGTCTGGATCTTGCAGATCTTGCAAAGAAATCTTGTTGGCAAATTGAAGAGTTTGCTTTGAGATCTGAGATCTTGTATGGAGGTCTTGGTTGCAAGTTTGTTTAGCGATGATCTGCAGATGTTTGATGTCGTTGATACAGACGTCGTGCTAACTTCTTCTCGCAATCCCCTGCCAAACCCGCGAAGTCTGTGGAACCCATGCAGCCCGTGGGCCTGAGGCCGCGAATTTCTTGCCCGTTATCCAGGCCAGAAGATGAAGCAACTCTCCCCCGGTGAGCCTTTTGTTTGACGGTCTGCAGTCCGACCTTTTCTCTGGAAAGTTAAGTAATATATTATTTATATATTATATATATAATAGTTTTCTGAGCATCTCTTTGTTCACCCAGTGGTCAAAATTGGTCATCATCCTATCAGGATCCAACTTTTTTCAAGTTTGCATTGAACTTGACCCCCTCCATGGTTCCAGAAGGTTCGGGGGCCTGCTGGTTGCATGGTCATGTCTCACGGGTTGATGTCTCAGATTTGCAACCCAAACCTTGATTTTAGTCTTGATCCAGGGTTGATTGTGATGCTTTTGGGGCTGGTGGACACCATGTCTTGGACGCAAACCAACATGGCTGGCGCAATGTTGGGCCCGTAGCGATCAACTTGAAGTGCGTTGATGGTGTTGGACACGTTCACGCAAAAATTGTATTGAGGTGCGCGCAGCTCTGTCCGCACCCCTCCCGAGTTTCCCAATCCTCTCAAAAGTTTTGTCCTTGACCCGAAAATGCACAACACCTGTCCTCGTTCTAGGAAGTGATAGATGCGTTGCCTTACAGCAACCCTGTTGGTCCCTCAGGTTTTTTTTCCTGACTATTTCAGGCCGGACTGTTTGTTGGGGAACTGCAGAGGGCGCACAGGTTAAACCTGGTTGTGTTTCATGGGTCAACTGTTTCCAGGTTGCAGGCTTTTGAGGCTGTTGGGTTTGAGCAACTCCGTCACCTTAGCCTTGGCAACCTGTCAACTTGCTTGGTTCGGACAATGTCAACGTTTTTTTAACATATCGACTTGGTCGTGCTACCAGGGGCCGAGATTTCAAATTAGCATAGTTCTTGAAGTTTCAATGTCTCATGCACAGGATCCCGAGCTTTTACAGGTTTCAGGTCTCTAGGCTGGGCAGCTGCCAGCAGTTCCAGGTGTCACCAGTCTCCGCGGTTGAAGTTTCAGAGTTCAGTTCAGGTTCCGAAGTTCTGCAAGCTTCAGCGGCATCCAGGTTTTCAGGGTTTGAATCTTCAAAGGTTCCAAACTTCCACTTGGTGCTTTCAGGCTGTGCCAAGGTGTGCCAGATTGAAGGGGCCAAGGAACGAGGCTTGTGGCTCCGAAACGCGCGGTGCTGAATGAATTTACACGTCCGATGGTCAGAAAGCGCTTTGCATTACCTAAGTAGCAAACTTTTGAAGTTTCAGGTTAGTGATTTCAGCTGTTGGAGATTTCGAAGCAGTCGCAATTTGGCCACGGTGCCAGCAGCGCATGAGGTGAACCGCATACATATTTTGACAATGGCACCTGCCAGAAATGTGGACTTTTTTCTGCATGGTCTGATGGCGGAGACGACGTTTGCCACACATGGCCACTGGAACAGACTCAGAGCATGCTGTTGTTCTTAGGAGCGGCGGCTGTCGTCCTGATGATCTTCATCGTTTGGGAGACCATAAAAGCTCCTTTGACAATAATTGAGGCCAAGTCAACTGTCGACGACGCGGAAGGCAAGAGGACGTTCACGTTTTCAGTTCAAGGCCCCATCGTCGCTTTACCTAAAAGGTATTCTCGACTCATACATCGGCAGATCTCTTACTGCGTGCAGGGAACAGATTTGTACTGGCTAGACTACAACCAGAACTCCCAAAAGGTAGTGAAAGTGTACACTCTTGCACGCCGAAAGCTCATCCTTGAAAACTTGGCAGTGCCCCTCGATTGCGGTGCATGTAAAGGTGTGCTGCAAGCTACTGACTTTTCTTGCCCTTTCATTGGGGTGATTGTGCTCTTCACAGTGGCAGTGATGCTGCCCATTGTCATCAAGATCTCGGTGATATCTGGAAATGACTTGGAACACATCATGGTCACTTGGTTTGGAAAGTTATTTCCATCAGGTTCAGTTTAAATCATATTTAAGTTCTGATAATTCTGTCAATTTCATGGGAGACATGCACTGTGCTATTTTGAGTAAATTAACGGCTGTTATTAGCCATGCTTTAGTGGATGGACTGGATCCTGACTGTGCGTGATTACGGGTGATCGATCGAGCATTGCAAGTAAGATCATCAGTGGTTGGCCTGTATAGCGGTCACGTCACAACCCAACTTTTGGGTAGTCGTGGGAGTGGAACACACGCGTTATATACGCTGTTTGTATCTGTTTGCAACTATGCATTGGATGAATCAGTGTATGTTCTATAATGCAGATCCCCATCACCAATTTTGGGAACGATGGCAAGATATGCTGATAACTGATATAACTTATAACACCATGAGAATCGCCCGCTTTGATGGTTGCTTGGCATATGCTTTGCGGCTGTGTGGTTTGCATAGCGCTTGGGCAACTACACCTTCCTCGAAGTTCTATCTTTGCCAAGGCCACATCGATGCTTGTGATTCTTCCAATGGCAGTCGTGGCTGCCTTGTTCCATGTGCCTGTTGCATGGCTCCTTCGCCGGTTGTACAGCAGAACACCGTTCTGGGAAGCTTTGGGGCACTATGAGAAGCGCATACAATGCAAACCTTACACTGGAGAAGATGTCAATCACCCTCGCAATCATGGCTTGCAAGCAGCGACTTTGCGTGGCTTGTGGCAGCACTTTGAAGGCTCCAAATTTGGAAAAGCATTGGGCGCTCTACATGGGGCTGACATTGCTGTCCTGGTTAACAAAGACCATCCAGATGGTTTTGTTGGGGAAAACCTGAGTGGCAGTGAGTCGTTGGATGTTTAATTTCCCAACACGTCTTTCTGATGTCAGTGGTTGTTGTGGTTTCAAACCTGGAACAGTTTCAAAGCGCTTGTTCCTCATAAATGCCACGTTGCCAACAGACGGAATGTCATTATGAAAAGGAACTTTATAAGTGTCTCCTGAGAAAACTCTTTGTCGTCTCTTTTGGAGGCTTCATTCTGGCGTACAACATGCATTTTGTGGTGGCCAACCTGGTTAGGCCCCTCACCAAAAGCAAAGGAGTTTCATTCGTCACTCTTTGGGGCGGCCGGCGGGTCGACTATTTCGTGTCACTTGGCAGTTGCTTTGAGTTTTTGTAGCATTGCTTTGACAACCCTGGACTTTTTTGACCCCTAGTAATCATAAGTTGGGTTATAACCCCTATAACTGGTAATTAACCCTACTTGAGTTAGTTATAAACCAATTTCACCTATCTTCAACTCGTTTTTTGATCCTGTGCTCCCTTTGGCATTTGGCAGGTCCCATTGCTGGGGCACGGGCTTCCGACACTTCGTGTGCAGCATTCATCGCCATGCTTTGTCCAAGGAGGGCCCTGCTTGGACCGAAGCAGCTTATTGGATCTGCTCTTTTGCAACTGGGAGAAACGCGATGAGCTGTGATCATGCCACCACTTCTTCCATGTCTTTTAAGAGTACGCTTTTCAGTGCAACATGTAAGTCATGTAAGTAAAGTTGTCGTTGAGAGTTGTTGGAACTCGTTTTGTTCTTTCGACAATCCATGTGATGCCCGTGCCCCCATTTTTGTCCATGTCTTTTCAAACCTCTCTTGGCAGTGCAACATGCCAGCGATGTTGTCGTTGAAAGTTGTGGAAGTTTTATGTTTTTCGAACATCCGTGTGATTCCGGAATATGCGACGAGTTTGGACATGTCAACCACATTTCGGTTGAGCTGTTTCAATCCAGAAGCAGCTGTTCAACTGAGTCGGTCTACATTCAGGCTGCAATACCCAGCAGTCAGCACGGGTTTTCATGCTCCGAAAAGAGATTTGGGGTCGCATAATCCGAACGTTGGGATCTGAACAATGCTAATTCTTCTAGAATCTCGTGTGACTTGACCTGTTTCCACCCAGGCCAACAACCAATGGAACATCGCGGCCGAACTAGGAACTGATCCCATGAGCAGTGCATTTGCTCGAGTGCTTACTGCTGGCCCGAAGGAAGTTGCCATGGTCTTGGACCAGGAAATAGGGTTGGGCAATGATTCCTAATAGATCTGAATAATACTGTATTTGTTAAGTCAGTGAATGGGTGAGTATTGTTGCATAGAGTTCAATCTTGATTGTCAACGTTCAATGATGGTCATATATGGTCAGGAACGGTTTCTACTGCTCATATACATTGACATTGGTTGATACTGGTGGGTCTCGTTTAACGTCGGTTGCTATTACTCGATCATGCATGGGTAAGGGGTAAAAAGGGAGGGAGTAGGGGTTAAGGTGATAACTGATAACTGTTGATGCTGCAAGTGATCAAATCGTGCAACCCTGGTTGAAAGTGATTTATACATGTTTGAACAAGTGGTTGGGGAGCCCAGCCCTGCCAGGAAGTGCAGCCTCTTACGAGAAACTCGACCAAATTAGATTTTGCACATGTGAGGTTTGACCCTGCTGTTTTGATCTTTCCTTCCACTCAAGATTTTGACATGCTGGTATCGCCATTTGCGAGCCACGAATCGGGCACAGTGTTGAATTTTAGTGCAATATCCGTCAACCATGATGCTGTTCATATTTGTCAAAGCCAAGCAGTGGTAGCAAACACAGAGGAAGAGAGAGGACGACTTGAATAGCAAAAACATGGATCCCACCCAACACAAGTTTGCATGTGTGGCTTCGAACATGCTCGGCTAAGGAGTGTGGTGTTTGTTTGAATTTCTGCTGGCCAACCGGCATCAAGTGGACTTGGTCTTTGTCACCGAAGCTGGTGTAGTGGGCGCTGTGACTTGGCAGATGTGTCGCTGGTTGGGACTTGGAGTGGTAGTTTGGCAGCGGGTCCGCCGCTTGGGATCGTGGAGTTAGCATGATCCTGATTGTGGTTTCTGAAGTCTCGCGTTGACAAGAGTCTTGATTGGAACCGAAACCTCAGATTGGGTTCTTTAAATCGAGCGCAATTCCTGATTGCAATCTTCCCAAACTGTATGTAAGCCGAGCTGGATGCGCACTGCTGGATGCACACTGCAAGAATTAGACGTTTCTGAAATGTCAGCTAGACTTAAACCCCACGTTGAACGATGTTGGCCATTGGGATGGCAATGTCAACTGTTGAGTTCCGTTCTTTTGTTTGCAGGCCTGTGTTAGCCTGGTGGTTGCCAAGGTGCAATGATTGTTGACCACTGACAATGATTCCAAACTGATCACTTCTATAAGGTGACCAAACACATTTGCAGTACCACCATTGATGGGCTGGGTCGAGTTTTTTTTGCAAGAAATGATTCAGGAGGTTTAGTCAGCTGCCTTTTGTTTTATTTTGCCTGCCTATTGCGGTTGCCAAATGATTTCTTCACGCGGCTGCCAATAAACTTGAAAAAGTCATGAACACAATACCCTCTGGTAAACTATCCCTGGGAAACCACCAATAAAGGGTGGATTTTCCTTGCCAGGTTAGTTTATCAGGGGGTACCCTTTGAAGGTCCGGTACTGTTTTAGAAGTCGTAAAGCCAATGCAAACTAAAGGCATTATGCTCCGGTTCAAGGGTAAAGCTCGATATGCTCCATGCGAAATCTGTATCTTCAGCCCTGAATCTTGTCACGTTGAGAAGGGACAGCATCTCCGTCGAAGTAGCAGTAGCACTGTTTGATTATATACAAATTCGTACAGCTGCTGGGGTATCTTGGTGTTGGGACATTAGTGATGCAGCTTAGTGATTTGAAGAATTCCAAAAGCCTGTGGCGAAGCTTCTAGAAAATCTCATGCAACGATTGAGGGTTGGGAATAGAATGGCCTAGTGCCTAGAATTATCCCAGAGTTGCTCAACTATATTCTCCCAGAGCTGCTGATGATCGAATGGCTTAATTCAGGTTGCAGCTTTTTTCAGGTTCTGTCTTGGACCGGTGCAGTGGCAGTGGTGCCCAAGCCTTGGCCTTGCAGGATGGCTGCGCATCATTTGACATTGCTCTGGAGGTGGGCAAGAAGATCGAATCACTGCAAGTTGCCACGTGCCACGCATCTTCTGAAAAAGACAAGCATCTTGACTCCAAACATCCCATCCCGTACATAAATGGTACTTGTAGATGGGAAGTCACATCAGCTTCTTATACCTGATGGTTAACGTGCTTATTTGCCATGCTTGGGATCAGCACCCATCGCCTTTTTGTTTGATGCTACTCTTGCCAGGTCGCTGAGATTATGGTCAGGAGTCAGGAGATCCAGATTCATCAACCACCCTCCGTTTGCCATGTCAAGTGATTACCTATAAACATTGGTGGTTTATTGCGGACTTTGCATTTTTTGTTGGTTACTGTCTCCAATTACCGTAATGAAGCATGACCCTCATCAACCACTGGCTATCAACCGTTAGTTAAGCAGTATGCAGCCATTATCAACCATTATAAAGCAAATCATTTTTGCAGTCATTGTTGACATGCTCCGTATATTTTGTTTTTGGTACATAGTTCTTGCCGGTTAGTAGCTCCAAGCCAGCCAAGGTCAACCATTACGAGCCATTTATTCACCAGTATCGGCACTCTTCACCATTGCGTACCATCATTGACCGTCTTTGACACTAACCGTCATTGACCACAGTCAAGTCATGAACCATCAATCACCATCATGAAGAATCATCATTGACCTTGATGAATCATTGTCCATCATAATCATCATTCGCCATAATCGTGACCATCAACCACCTTCCCATGAGGTGCGGAATCAGTGACCATGAATTCACCACGGCCGCCCTTCCCCAGTTCTCGATGTTGAGATCATTTGCATCATATTAGTAGTGTCGTTATGTATCCTTTTTGGCATTGTTGGTACTGTTTTGAGACGCACACACACGTGCATTCTTGTAAGTAGTCTTCTTCTTATTTATATCTGTTTTACCTCCACTTGGCGGTATGTTGATCTGTCCATTTGTGCGGCATCAAGCGCATGCCTCATGATATTTAAGGGACCAGCAGGCGCAGTGGATGTCGGACGCTGGCATGATTTGTTATTGATGCATGAGTCAAGGTATCCAGGATGGGCATGGGCAAGCAATGAGGTTGCTAGTATAACAATCAAATACCCTTAACTTCTGGTATGGAAGTACAGGTATGGAATGTCACAATGGCAACCACATGGGCTGGATGTTCACCTATGATTTTGCATTGCCGCAGTCTCACAGGTGCTTGTACATACCTTGTTCAACCACAACAATGGTGTATTATGGTGCAGTGCTACGAGCTACCAACTTTTTGCGTATCGGTGCCAATCCCCCGCGTTGGGCATGTGCCACGGAACCAACGAACACAAAACAGCGAGTTGTGAGTGTCCCAAGAGCCAAACGGCAACTGTTATGCTAACACAAGGGATACAGGGTGAATTGAGAATCATGTCACCAATGGCACAGGCCAGATTGCTGTTTTGACAACTGCCGCAAGTCAGGAAAGATATATTCGATTACATTATCAGCGAATTGGGGAGTCTCGAACGGATGGATGAACAGATCCGCTCGTTGATGGGCAACATGCTGATGAACAACCTGACGAACGTAGGCCGCGCAACGGAAGATCTGATGAAGAAACTGGGTCAGAACGCGCAATCTTTTCAGAGTGTCAGGGCAGCGCAAGAGTCGGAACCTTTGGCAATCTAGAACCTTCCCAGCTTCCAGATCCACAATTCAAACAATGTACAGACATGTACAGACATTTTCTTGAGCTTCGATGAATGCACACAAAGTTGTGACTCATGAGTTACACATGTTTGAAGTAGGAGGCAGCAAAGCGTCAGCTTTAGCAGCTATGCTGCGATTTGCCCTGCAAAGAGATCAAAAAGAAGCTGTCTGGAGGTTGGATAGCCGTCACTTCATCATTTTTTTTCAGTAGTGAGGGAGAGGTGAAATGTGGTCTTGGTGGACTGAATCAACATTCATTTACGCCAATTTCTTAATCACATCGAGAAGGCCTATTTTTGTATAACGCCTGACGTGTTGTTTCAACAGTTTTAACACATATGTTTTCTCCGGTAGGGATTCTATGAACACAAATTCACAAACATGTTTTTCACAAGCAAGCTTTTCATGACAATACGTTGGGTTTAATGCATTGCTTGTGAACACAGCAGCAACAACAAGAACAAGAACAAGAACAAGAACAAGAACAATAACAATAACAAGAACAACAACAACAACAACAACAACAACAACAACAACAACAACACATGCCTTGTATCACGAGAGTGAGTTCTCGTCTCAATTAACATGCACAAGAGACATTTCTGCACGCACATCAGCCTTCAGCATGCCGGCCCTGTTTGACATGCAGCAACAAGAACCCACAAACGGAGAATAGACAAGCGTGAGCATTCACGTAGCGAGCGGGCATCTCACGAGCCGTTTATAGCTCTTCCCGAGATCTCAAAGGATCTACAGAGACCTCAAAGATCCTCAAATCCTTTGGACCTCTTACAGGATCTCAACGTAGGGCCCTTGCGTAGCGATGGCAAGTACAAATCCTCTGACGAGCGAGCTCTTGCGAAGATCTTCTCAAGGGGTCACGAACAAGCTCTCTCACAAGATCTCACACAGAGCTCCTGCTCAGGGTCTTGTACCACTGTGCAACGATTGCCCAACCACTGTGCAATGGGTCCCTTGCTGAGATGTTTTTGGTTGGACCAACTTGGTTTATGCGTTTGGGGGTTGTCAAGCCAGCAGAACTACTATTGTGCCACCTTTTCTAGTCGAGCTTGGCATCATTCTTTTCTACTGCCGCTGAGCATTTTGCTATTGCAGAGCTGGAATCACCCTTCCGTCAATGGTGGTTCAGTTGATTTTTTGTTTCACTGCGCAACAGAGACTGCAATAATATGGCCATCATGAAAACACCATACAACACTCTTCACATCGAAACGGCGATTGGATCTTGACATTGCCAATGTGTCACTGTGCATTGCCAGAGCCGGCCATTCGTCACACTGTGTTTCATGAAATTGGGAGCGCGCATCTTTGCCGCGCTGCTCGCCTGTTCTGCTGTAGCGGAGCTGCGTGTCTCACGCCGCGCCGAAGGGCAGAGCACCTTAGTGGCACCAGACATGGAGGAAACCTGCGGCGCTGGCAAGTTCTTGTTGAATGTTTCACCAACGATCCCTTTCCACAGACAAGGAACAAAGCACAATAGGTTTGGGTCAGCGAGAGTAGCCCGTGGGCCGACTTTGTCAAATTCCAATCGCGCAGTCTAAGGTTGGCCATTGCCACGATCACGTGTCCGAGAGCAGGCGGATCTGGGTGGGCAATTGAGACCGGCAAATCGACCGGCACTGGCAATTGTTCGGACTTGGGATGTTTCACCATGCTGCAGCACATTTCTTCTTGTGTTCCCTTTTAGACTCGAGATTTACCGTGGGGTGTTTGCTAAGCTGGAGGGTAATTTGGGCGAACATGCTGCGTTGCTGCTTGGAACTGAACCAGTCTGGACCTAATATGGGTAACCGAGCACAGGGAGGTGAATCCATGGATTGTGACAGTTCATGAATGCTCGTGATCATCTCATTGTATTTGGGAGTCGTTTCTTACAATGCACTGGTTGGTAGCTCCACGATGGTGCGCGTATGTTCGGAACGTCCAACCAGTAAACATATCAGCAGAACGACTAGATGTTCATAGGGTCTTGACCGACCTGTTAATTCAAAACGATGATTTGCACGGAGGATTCAATCCAGACACCCATTTATCTGTGCCCAGGACTGTGTCGAGATCGGCTGGGCAGAATTGTGCAGCCAAAACTTGTTGACCGCAGGGTCATGCTTTCAACTTCAGTGGCCCGGCGGGAAAGCTGTGAAACGTGGGAAAAGGACGCTAGGGTGGTGAAACGCATTGTTTCAAGGCCACCTGGTGGGAAGAATGAAATTAATACTGAGAGCCTTTACTCTTATATATACTTATACTATAAGTCCTGCGGGCACAGACCCTCTGACGGCATAGAAAGAAAGAATACTTATACTATAAATATGATGTATTCACACACGCATTTCAGATTTTATTCGCGCATATTTTTACATCGATCTAAATCTATATTTGTATATTTACATAATATATACACATTCCTTGTACATTTACAGATCTTACCACTGCATGCTTTCAGACATGCACTTTGCACAGGTAGCCTTCACACAGATTTCAATGCCTTGTGCTTGCATAAAAAGTGGATATGTTGTGTACAGAGTTTGTCTTGCTTTGATTTCGATGGTATGGGTTGAGTACCCAACTTTTGTGGCCACCTTCACCATGCTTGGGGCTTGGGGTTTGATCTCCAACACTGAACCTCCTTTCAGATTGAAACGTCCAGCAAACATGCACACTATTAGCGTTGTGTGCTGCAATTGTCAACCCTAAATAGCTTCCTGTGAGAATGAAGTTGTATACATGAGACAATCGTCAAAAGCTGGAAACGCGGGAGTTGGAGGTGTAAGCTTTTGAAAGTGGAGGTCCAGACCTTTGTTTCTGACTGGTCACCCATGCGTGCTGCTTTAGTAGCTCGGGTAGCTCCACTGAGGCCCGGCTCCGTTCCGGTCCCAAGCTGCCAGCTGCAGGGACCGCGGAACCGAGCTGCGCAGCTGCGCCCAGCGGCGTCGGAACATGTGACGTCGCTGCAGACCTTGGGCGAGCTGCGCATCACGGGGTGCCTGGGTGGCAAGATGTGGCAAGGTGTGGCAAGTTCTGGTCCCGGACCACAAGATTCGAAACCAAAGAAGCTCCCTTAATTTGTTCCATAAACGCTACGCTCATGATTTGCGGTATCATGTTTAGTATATTCGGAGGGTCGTAGGGGTTCGGAAACTGATTGCAAGCCGAACAAAAACGATAATACACACAGATTATTGGCATACTCAGTTTGAGTTGTCAGCACCTGCATTCTTCACCATGGTCAGTTTCATCACCTGGAATCTCTAGCAGCCCTGCTAGCTTTCAATCTTTCCCTCCGGCCTCAAGTTTGCATGTTGCCGTCTACAACCCTTTGGCCTTTTGTTTGCAAGTATTTGTGGTCCTAAGTCAGCACGTGACTGCGCCATTCTACTTTGACTTCGGGTTTGTCGAGGCACTTTCTCTTGGAAAGTCATGTTGGATTCCTGTGGATTCCCAAGATCTGGGCTCATCCGGCTCGCGAGGCACATTCAGATGACTTCGCTCCGTTTTGAAGCTGAGAGCTTTGACTTGAAACTGTGACACAGTGCAGAGTGATACACCCTAGGTCACCGCCTAGTCATAAGATGTCATCAGATGGCTTGGGCACCCACTAGCATATTGATATAGATTGTTGTTACCCTATAATTAAAAAAGCGTTTATTCTTTGGACCTATTGCAGGTAGCTGCTGATTTTGGCAGACACCAAGGGTATCCGCATTTGAAGAGATGCATGTGGACGGTAACCGGTGGCACCCATGGTTGGTCAATGTGCACCGATGGGACCAAGTCATAGTGCCTGGCAGGGCCGTTTGGCCAAGGGTGTCTTCCCAGGATGCTGAGCTTTGAAGATGCTGAAGTCGTTGCATGGCATGAAGTTCCGTCGGAGCCAACAGAATCCATCCAATTTGGTGGCGCATTTTATGCTCGCAACGGGTCATTCACTTTGACCAGATCGAATCTGACTGCTCCTTGACTTCACTTGAAGCCTCGAAGCCATGGATTCAACTTGGATTCAACATTGGTCAGCTATCTCAACTGTTGGTCGGTCATGTGCATGCATGCAATACATGCAACAATTGCAAAGGCCCATCCATACATCCACAAACATTTGCATACATTTGCAATGTACATACATATGTAGTACGTAAGTATACCTGTACATCTGGAAATTCTTAGATTTCTTGGCTATTCTAAAAGTCATTCTTCATCATCTTCAGCATTTCTCAACCAGTCTTAAGTCTTAACCATTATCTTATCTATACTATGGCACCAGCGATAAGCATGAAATTTACATGAATGGACCACGATGGCACCAGCTATCCTGTGGTGTTTCCTTAAAGGCACGGCTATCCCATGGCTTCCCCACGCCCAGATTCTCAGAGGTGAGAGACACTGGAGCTGTGAGTGGTGGTGGCTTTGCAGTGGCTGCAGATCTGACTCCAGGCTGCATCATGCAACGACTAGCAGGGGAGCAGGATCAATGAAGCAAGTGGTTTACTGGCATCCAAAACGAGGCTTAAGCTGCAGTTTAAAGCCTAAATATGAAGCTTACAATCGGAAAGAAGTGCATTAAGGATGGCTCTGTGATTGAGTTGCTACTATACATGGAGGTTTGGCTTTGTTGGGCTGGGGCAAAAGTGGTGGAATGCTGATCATGATTTTTAACAGCAGCGGGAAGCTAGGGTGTTCAACATAGGTTCACGCATGGCCCGAGGCATACCAGCAGGGTTCCTGAAGCTTCCGGAGTGGTTTTGGATAGGCCTATAGGTCTGTATAAATTCGCCTCATGACGGAAACTGCATTGAAAGGATAGGACAGAAGATCGCAAGTAAAGGCAATTGTTTGACAGTTTCTTGTTGGGTTTCTGACCACATTGGAGGAATACAGCCATTGACTCATAGTTTACTAAAGCTTTCCCTTCAATCACACAGTTTTTGCAACTTCACGGGCTTCACGGGAACTGCTGATGTGATTTATTTTGCAATCGTGCTGAAAAGGAGCCCTCATCCACCACCGAAAGGGACTCAGAGTCGGAGCAGCACTGTAGGTCCTATGTTAGCCAGCTATACAATCACAGTAGTAACCGTTATATAAGAAAAAGACCCTCAGTCAGATCCACCCACACTTTGTTTGGAACCGCCCTATCCCTGAACCTTTGGGATTCCACAAATTTACAGATCCTTGAACACTATAAAGTAAGAATTGGGAGCATGGCACACATTCATGTAGAAATCGTGGTGTGGGTGATATGGTCTCTGTAATATACAAGTGAACCCACGCAAGATTGGTTTATTTATTGTGTTTACCTGATGTATATATTCCAAAACCAAATCAACTCAAGAGATCAGTATTGTGTCATGATTTTGCTGTTGTCCCCCCTTGGCCCGCCCAGGGTTTTGCATGCCGATCATCTTGCCTTCCAATTTGTTTGCCTCACTTGACTCTGGATCCCTTGCGTCGCATGTTTGGCACAACGTCTTGCACTTGTCTCCCCCTCGTCTCCCATGTGTCCTCTAGTTGTTCTCCCTGCCTAAGGTGCATGACTTCATTGCTGTCTCATATTTGTCTCTTATCCCCTATGTTGTGGGTGTGTCAGATTTGTGTTGCAGTCACCCGTGGAGTATGGTGGAATTCTATGCTTCGCACTTGGCCAGAGTGAACAAAAAATGACGCCTTTTGGAAGTGTACTGCTTGAATACTGCAATCAGATTGTAACATGGTGTCGTCCAGAAATGGTATACCCCGATATCCTGTGTAAACGACAATGTGCGAGTTTTCAAAACATCCGTTTTTTTGGTTGGCTCATTCGTACGCCAATATACTAGTTAGGATCCGGTGGTGGCGATGCTGCCGCATGTCTAGATGCTCCACGATAGCCCTTGGTGAATTGCCATTTGAGCAAAGCCTGAGGAGAGTTCGTCAAGATTCTCAAATCTTCATTGAGAACGTGTCAGCAAAGAAGCATGGTGCTGGCTTCCTTGTCATGGGCAATGCGAGAGTATATGCTGCGCCCTCAGCCCATTGTTTGACATCCTAGGGAGCAGCCTAGGTAGATGAAAGCAGTTCTTGTTGGGGGAATGAGGCTCCATCTTCCAGCTTTGGTGAGGTTCCAGAAGGTTCTGGCAACGGGTTCCGGTGCAGATAGCTGATGAGCTTCCAGAGGGTTCCGGTGCAGATACCTGGTGAAGTTCCGGAGGGTTGCGATGCAGAGACCTAGTGAAGTTCCGAAAGGTTCCTGTGCAAATAGCTGATGAGGTCTCGCAGAGAGTTCCGGTGCAGTGACTTTGTGACTTTCGGAGGGCGCAGATACCTGGAGAAGTTCGCAGGTTTCAGGTGTAGAGACTTTGCGACTTTCGGTTCTAGTGTAGATGCTTTGTGAAGTTCCAGAGGGTTCCAATTTTTCGGATTTTTCCCTGACACCAAATAATTGTTTGGTATGGGGTCTTCAGCCCAGATACGCTCTGGTGCGACTGGGTGCAGCTTCCAGACTGGGTTCTGGCATGTTCGCAGCATCCACCTGGGGTTCTGCAGGGTTCCAGTGCAGATCCACGTAGCATCCAGGTCCAGTTCCCAAAGGTTCTGGTGCAGCGTCGAGATTGGGCTCAATGAAAAAGATGTTTCAGTTTGGTGGGAATGACAGGTGCTAAGTGCAAGAAGGGTGGCAGATGGGTCATGTTTAATGTTGAGACACCACAGGCATCGTGGTATCTTCAATTGACCACAAAAGTATCGTTTTAGCAGGTTAGGTCAATCATCAATAAATCCGAGAAGAGGTGCGTGCGCTTCATCCATGCTCGGCATACAAATTGTCATGCCGTTGGGGATAGCAATTGAGTCTATTTTGTTCAACATAGATGAATTGCAGCATGTCCTTATCACTGCGTCAGGAAAACTCGCTCATTTTCATCCGCGATGCTCGGGCCGGGCATAGCGGAGGCGGCTTTAGAATCGAGAAGCAGCTACAGGTGAACAGCCGATCAACTGTCAACCTTCAAAATGTGACTGCTGGAACAAACGGAGGAGGGTTCAAGGCCGTGAAAGAGGTCGTGATCGCTGGCCGCTCCACCTTGAACATCACCAACAGCCGTGCAGAATTGAAAGATGGCGGAGGTTTTGTCACGGGAAATAGCTTCACTTTGTCCACCAGCTCAACACTAGTGATCAGCAATGCAACATCCGGACGTCAAGGAGGAGGATTCTATACAGAAGGCAAGGTTTCGATCAGCAGCTCTACAGTTCGTATCCAACATGCCAGGGCCACAGAGCATGGTGGAGGTTTCAATGCTGAAGACGATGTTGTCATTGCTGGAAAGTCAAACGTAAGCATTTCCAATGGAAAGTCGGAAGAATATGGGGGAGGCTTTGCAGTTGATAGAAGGCTTCATGTGAACGACAGTTCGACTGTCAGCCTTCAAAATGTGACTGCTGGAGAATTCGGAGGAGGGTTCGCAGCCTTCAAAGAGGTGGTCATTGCTGGCAGTTCCACCTTGAACATCACCAACAGCCATGCAGAATTGAAAGATGGCGGAGGTTTTTGCAGCGGACATAGCTTCACTTTGTCCACCAGCTCAACACTAGTGATCAGCAATGCAACATCCGGACGTCAAGGAGGAGGATTCTATACAGAAGGCAAGGTTTCGATCAGCAGCTCTACAGTTCGCATCCAACATGCCAGGGCCATGCAGACCGGTGGAGGTTTCAACGCTGAAGACGATGTTATCATTGCTGGAAAGTCCAACGTAAGCATTTCCAATGGAAGGGCGGATAATCGAGGTGGAGGCTTTGCAGTTGATGGAAGGCTTCACATGAACACCAGGTCGACTGTCAGCCTTCAAAATGTGACGGCTAGAAAAAGCGGAGGAGGATTCTTGGCCTCGGGAGAGGTGGTGATTACTGGCCGCTCCACCTTGAACATCACCAACAGTCGTTCAGAATCTGGATCTGGCGGAGGGTTCTACAGCAAAAGCACGTTCGCTGTGTCCAGCAGCTCAACTCTAGTGATTTGCACGGCAACAGCTGGAATACATGGAGGAGGATTCATGTCAGAAGGCCGGGTTGCAAGTAGCTTCACTTTGTCCACCAGCTCATTACTAGTGATTGCCAATGCAACAGCTGGTATGTATGGAGGAGGATTCTTGGCGCAAGGCAGGGTTGCAATCAGTAACTCTACAGTTCGCATCCAGTATGCCAAGGCCAGGTGGAAGGGTGGAGCTTTTGTGTGCGGAGATCGAGTTGAGCTTGTGAATGGGTCTAGAGCTCTTGTGTCCAACACCCATTCAGAGAAGAATGGTGGTGGTTTTCTGGTGAAGGATTTGTTCTTGCACGGAAGCGAGCTATTCATCAACAAGTCGACGGCCAACCAATCAGGCACCGGAGCTCTCGTGGATGGGCAGGCGATTCTGGAAGCGTCAAATCTGGTGGTACAGGGTGCAGAAGGCCCCAAAGACTCCAGCGTCTTGGCAGCAAGCTGCCTCCACCTCCGTGAGCAGTCGAACGTTTTGCTTGAAGGCGTCATCGGTGGCCACGGGATGGACTTGCAAAATGACTGCGAAAAGAATGGTGGTCTTTGCCACAGCACCTTTGAAGTGGCGCCAGATGCAAGTGTAAATGCAAGTGGTCGCTTGGCCTCAGGACTTCTATCTGTAGCAGGCTGTCAGTCTGAGAAGATTCACCTCACTGGCATCTACTTGCAAGCATGGTCCAGTCTGTTGCTCAGCACGCAGGGCAAACCTGGACACGTGGTGGTAAACCAAGTCCGTATCGATTACGAGGCGCCCGTCAACAATTTGCCGGTCCTCGTTGTGGAGGACTGGTAGTGGTTTCATGGCGTATTGTGATATCGTGATTGAACTTGCCATTGTTTGCTTGTTTTTGACAATTAATTCAACCGACTGATGTCTCTTTAGCAGCAGGGGCTATTCAAGTCTTCACCCCAGAATAGGAGTTGCTTATACTGAGTGACTTTTAGCCACGACCCATCAGTAGGAGTAGCAAGTATCCAATCACTTTACTAGGTCAAAAAGGTGGATTTTTGAGTGCTCAAGTCTGGCTGCATGCGTGGGTAACTTGTTTAGACTGTGTTGCTGCAGGACGGCTACAGCATTGACTCTCTGATGGCTTCCTGTGGGGATTGCGCGCGCGGGCTTACATTCAATGCTACAAAAGATAGGAAACATCTAGCATTAAGCCTTGACAATCTCCAGTGCCCCAAAACAGTTGCAGTGCCACTTGGCGCAACAGCTGGAAGGATTTGAATGATGTTTAAAGTCTATTTTGATCGCTGAATTCGTAATTGTTAGAAGGTTCCATCCAGATCCGTTGATTGGTATTTTCCTCCCAACAAAAACAGGGGTCGGCCAAAAGACCATTCACGATACCCCTCAAACCATAGCACAAGAACATGTCCTATAGAAGCAATACAATCGAAAAGCGATAAGAAGCGGGTTCACTCGTACATGCTGACGAGACCAACAAATATTTCCCCAAACAATGTATGCACTGAAGCCGTTCTTATGGTAGGAGCAAAGGATCCTGAAGAGTTCTCCCACAATGATCTTGCCATGGAGAGCTTCTACAAGGATTTTGTATAAGGAAGATCTAAAATGGTCGAAAATGCTCTTGCCAAGAAATATTCTATAGAGACCTTGTGCAGGATTCTGGCCAAGAGATCTCCAATAGAGTCCTTGTAAACAGACCTTGTGCAAAAATCTCCGACAATGATCTTGCCAAGAGACCGTGTTTGCATTCACATGTGTGTCCTATTACAATTTCTCCCACCACACTGTTTGGTGGTCTCATAAGTTTGATTGGCACTCATCTCCATCCTTGGGTGGCAAGCAGTGTGTTCATCACAGAGCGTTGAAATCTGCTTAGGTTTGTTGCTTAACAATATTGGAACATTAAACTAAACTTATACATTATATGTATATAAATATAATTCAGTTCAATCAAAATTATTGCCAGTTGCCTTTATTGTGTTCACAAGTGAGCTAAGCATGTGTGTTTTACATTGAGCTCTTTAGTTGTGTCATTGATCCGAAGCCAGCCGCTGGCCGATCGTTTCAGCGGTTTTTGGTGTTCTGAGGTCCGACGGGTCTACTACACTCTGCGAATGCGGGAGCTACCAGATGCTCGACCGAATTGTGCCAAATTCCACGAGACTTGTTGATCAGAACAAGGACCAACAGCTCGTGGGATGTGGGATGTAAGTCTATCATCAATACAAACACCACCAGACCCTGAGAGTCGCTGGTTACATAGTTCTTGTTTGGTTTCAATTGGCCGATGTAAGGATTACGCACCCCGACTTCCGTGACAAAAAGGAGGTGGGTCTCGAGAACATTTTTCAGACTTGTGCGTTCTGCGACTGGCTCTGCAAGTGATGGCCGAAGATGGAAGGGATGAAAAGGACAAGCAAATACACTTGCTATCAAAGGATAAAGTACTAGTAGGCTGAATCATAGTCAAAACCCTCGTCATTTGACATAAACTGTCCCCAACTCCCTCGTTTGATTGTCGTCATACGGGTTCACTACTGCGCCAACTCCCTCGCTTAATTGTCCTAGGGTTTCACGTACTATCTGGTTCATCAGCATTTTCCATGTTTCAATGTGAAATAATTAATTATGAACGAGTCAGTCAATGTCTGTCATAAAGTGGTGGTGGTGTAATATCCATTTCTCACACGGTGGTTTGTTTCCGAACAGCATCTCACACATAGGTTCCAGGTTTCAGAGGGCCCCAGTGCACTGCACAGAGGTTGTTGCACTGGCCTTGTGGTGTATCAGCGTGAATGATTTTGTGAGTAATATAAGTTTTATGGCTCGAAAGGTTCTTTCATGGGAACCCGAAGTTTTTGCACCATTATATATTAGTTTTTGGGCCAGGATTTCTTGGACGTTATCCGGGCCAGAAGGAGAGGCAACTCTCCTGCTGAGCCTTTGTTTTTGCGGACATGTTTTTCCCAAAATAGTTTTTCTCAGCATGTCTTTGTTCAGATGGCGAGTCCACCCGGTGGTGAAGGTGAAAATTGGCATCCCATCAGGATCTAGTTTTGTTTCAAAGCCTGGAGTTGCACAAGTTGCCCAACATCGCAAAAGATATCGGGATTGAACTCCTCCACGGTTCCAGAGGTTCAGGAGCCTTCGGGTTGCATGCATGGTAACATCTCGGGGGTTCGAAGTTTCAGATTGGCAACCCAAATCTTGGCTTTAACATGTCTTAACTGTCCTAACTCAGGGCTTTGGAAGTTGCATGATTCCAGTGTTGGTTGAAATATATTTTTGGATCTGTTTGGCATTGGAAAGTTGCAGAGGGCGCAAAGGTTATATAAGCATATATAAGCCTGGTTGTGTTTCGTGGGACACCTGTTTCCAGGTTGGAAGGCTTGTGAGACCGTTGGGTTTGAGCAACTCCGTCACCTTAGTCTTGGCAACTTATCATCCACCCTCGGTGGTGCCATGTCAATTTTTTTTCACACAGTATGATCAGTCATCGACACTGAAGCTTTGAAGACATGGGCTTAAGAATTCTTGTTTGGACTTGGGCGTGGTTGCATGGGATGAGGTTTCAAGGTGGCATATTTCTGAGTTCAGGTTCCGAAGTCCTGTTCCAGAGGCATCCAGGGTTTGAGAGTTTCAAAAATCAAAAAGTTTGTTGCACTTTGTGTGTTTAGGCTGCGCCAAGGTGTGCCAGATGGGGCAAGGAAACAGCCTTTGTGGTTCCAAAACATGCATGCTCAATTCAAATCCGATGTCTGAAACCGGGTTCTGTTGGCATTACCTGAGTAGCAATATTTTTGAAGTTTTGCAGGTTTGACCTGATCATTTTAGATTTCAAGAAGAAATTTGAATGGTTTCAGCAGTTGGAGATTTCGCATCAGCCGCAGTCTTGCCAACCACGGTGCCAGCGGCAGTGCCTGAGGTGAACCACATTCATACTTTCAGAATGGCGCCTGCCAGAAATGTGGACTTTTTTCTGCATGGTCTGATGGCGGAAAAGACGTCTGCCACATGTGGCCACTGGAACAGACTGAGCGCATGCTGTTGTTCTTGGGCGCGGAAGCTGTCGTCCTGATGATCTTCATCATGTGGGAGATCATAAAAGCTCCTTTGACAATAGTTGAGGCCAAGTCAACGGTCGACGACGCGAAAGATAAGAGGACATTCACCTTTTCAGTCCAAGGCCCCATCGTGGCTTTACCTAAAAGCCTTTCTCGACTCCTACATCGGCGGATCTCTTACTACGTGCAGGGAACAGATTTATTTTGGCTCGACTACGACCAGAACTCCCAAAAGGTCGTCAAAGTCTCCACCATTGCCAGCGGAAAGCTCGTCATTGAAAATCTGCCGGTGCCCTTCGATTGTGGTGCCTGCAAAGGTGCGTTGAAAGCCACCGACGTCGCTTTCCCTTTCGTCGTGACGACTAAGCTCATGGCAGTGGCAGTGATACTGCCCATTGCCGTCACGATCCAGGTGATCTCTGGAAATGGTTTGGAACACATCTTCGTCACTTTGGTTTACAAAGCTGCTGTAGTCAGGCCCGGCTTAATGTGGCTGATGGGTTTAAACATTTTTTGTTTTTCCTAGTTAAAAAAATGGTTGGTTGACTAATATTTTTCATACGGGCTGAAATCACAGACCAGTAAATCTTTATGTTGGCATGAATGTATCGAGTCTATGAGAGAAATCGACTCTACTTTTGATCTTCGTGGATGAAAGCACAATGCTTTAGTGGATGGACTTGATCCTGATTGTGCACGTGGGTGATCTATCAAGCATTGCAGGTAAGATCCTCTTTGGCTTCCTCTGAGCGGGCCAACCCGTTGGGGTCACCCGTTGGGGTCAGCCATTCACTTGCTCGCATGTACAGGGGTCATAGTCGTGATGGTGTGTTTGCACACTACTTGCAACATGCTAACTATGCATCTCATGATATGTTATACGCCCCCAACATCAATTTTGGGATGATAAGATATGATGAACCACATAGATCCACTACGAGAATCCGTCGCTCTGGTGGTTGGCAAATGTTGACCCAGGTTACTGCCCTACTTGCAATTCTGCCACTGGCGGTCCTGGCTGCCTTGTTGCATGTTCCGGTTGCATGGCTCCTTCACCGCTTGTATCGCAGAACACCATTTTGGAAAGCCTTGGAGCACTACGACAAACGAATACAACACACTCCCTACACTGGAGCTGATGTCAGTCACCCTTACAACCAGGGATTGCAAGCAGGGACTTTGCGTGGCTTGTGGCAGCACTTTGAAGGCTTGCCCGGGCTGACACCGGGCTGAACCCTGGTGAGCAATGACCATCCAAGACTGTTTTGGTGGGGAAACCCTCAATGCAATTTGCGAACACATCTGCATTTGGTGTACATTGTCGTTGTGGTTACAAACCCTGAAAGAGTTTAAAACCGCTTGTTCCTTGTGAATGCTCCGTTGCCAACAGAATCAAGAATGTGATTATGCAAAGGAACCTTGCAAATGCCTGGTGCGGAAACTGTTTGTCATCTCTTCCAGAGGCTTCATTCTGGAGTACAACATGCATTTTGTGGTCGCCAACCTCGTTAGGCCCCTGACCAAAAGCAAGGGAGTTTCATTCGTCACTCTTTGGGGCGGCCTCCCGGTGGACTACTTCGTGTCACTTGGCAAGGGCTTCAGGCAGCTTTTGTAGGATTGCTTTGACCGCCCTGGACTCTTTAACCCCTACTGTAGTAATTGTAAGTTGGGTTATAGTCCCTATAACTGGTAGTTAACCCTTAAGTATACTTAAGTTGGTTAAAAATCAATTTATTTCACCTATCTTCAACTCTTTTATTGGCCCTGTGCTCCCTTTGGCGGCAGGTCACATTCCTGGGGCACCGGCTTCCGGCACTTCGTGCGCAGCATTCATTGTCACGCTTTGTCCAGGGAGGGCCCTGCTTGGATCGACGCGGCTTATTGGATCTGCTCTTTCGCAACTGGGACACGATGATCATCGATGATCCATGACCATGCCCTCAATTTTCATGCCTTTCAAAAGCGCGCTTGGCAGTGCAACATTTCAGTGATGTTGTCGTTGACAGTTGTGGAAGCCTTCTGTTCTTTTGAACATCTGTGTGATTCTACCTGGGTATGTGAACCACCTTTGGGTTGAGCTGTTTCAATGCAGATGCAGCTGTTCGATTGAGTTGGTTTGCATTGAGCAGCAATATCCAGAACTCAGCACAGGTTTTCATGCTTCGAAAAAAGACCTGGAACCACAGAATCTAAACCTTGGGATCTGAACACTGTGGAATTCTTGTGGAATGTGGGGTGACTTGACCTGTTTCTGCCAAGGCCAACAACCAATGGAACATTGCAGCCGAACTGGGACCCGATCCCATGAGTAGTGCATTCGCTCGGGTGCTCACTGCCGGACCGAAGGAAGTTGCCATGGTCTTAGACCAGGAAGGAGGGTTGGGCATTGACACCTAACTAATAGTAACAGTTTCTACTAGATAGATTGGTTGATGCGGTGAGTACTTTTTAACTTTGGTTGATATCATCGTTTAATCATATCATGAATAATGACTAATAGTTGTTTATGATCGTTGGTATCGGTCCATGTTGATTGACATGGGTTACTACTGGATAGAAGGATGGCAACGAATAGTAATGGTTAACAATGGTCAACAGCTTTTCTGATGGTTAATACCAGGTACTACCGGTGCAATGGTGCATAAAGCGGTTGATATTGGGATCGAATCATGCAAACCTGATTGAAAATTGATTGAAACATATTTGAACAAGCGGTGGTGCCAGGAAGTGCAGCCTCTTACAAGAAACTCGACCAAATTAGTTTTTCCATGAGTGATTCTTGACGCCCAGGTCCCCATTGAATCTTTTCCTTCCACTCAAGATGCTGCCATGCTTTTATCACCATTTACAGCCAACCCCAATCTGGCACAGTGGTTGAATTTCAGTACAAGACCCATCCACCATGATGCTATTTGTCAAGGCCAAGGAGCTGTAGCGGAGCAAGCGAGAGGACGACTTGAACAGCAAAACATGGACCCTGACAGGTTTGCGCGTGTAGCTCTGAACATGGTAACTAAGGAGTGTGGTGTTTGTTCGAATTCTTGTTGGCCAGCCGGCAGCAAGTGGACTTGGTCTTTGTCACCGATGTTGGTGTAGTGGGTGATGCGGCTTGGCAGACATGTTGCGGTCGTTTGAGTGGTCATACCACTTGGGATTCCACCATGATTCTGGCGACCGCCCAGAATGGTTGTCGCTCTTGAGCAGTGATCTGGCGGTAACCAGCTACTTGGGTAAGCAGATGGTCAGCAGTTGCTGAAACCAAGCAGAATGACCAGTTTGTCAACAGCAATGGCAGATCCATCTCGATGAATTCCTGGCAGTTTGAGCACAAATAGGTGGTCATTTAGCATCAGATATTGGAGATTTATTGATACGGATCTCCCAGTAGTTCATGATATCTGGACTTTCAACAGCCTGCAATCATACTACTTGTAGATCTGGTGAAGAATGGCTGACAAATGGTGTCAGCAAGTTGTAACAATTTTTGGAGAGTTAACCGACTGGGTGACGCCGGGGTCTCGATTCCTTGAGGGTGCGCTTCTTTTCGACGACTGCAGGGGCAGAGATGGATATGCAGAGAGATGCACATGAAGAGACATGGATGGATAGACCGATGATGCATGGATGCGTGGATGGGTGGATGCTTGGGGATGCGTGAATGGATGGATGGATGGCTGGCTGGATGGACATCTGGCTGGCTGGCTGGGTGGATGGATGAATGGATGGATGGAAGGGATGGAAGGGATGGATAAATAGCAAGAGAACGAGAGAGAGTGGGAGAGAGCACCAAGTGTCAACACTAATTTCAATCAACTGTTGACACCTTGTGGTTCCTATGTGCAATCTCAACTAGATTGAAGTGACCATTTTTTGTTTTTGTAAGTTCACATGTTTCCTCGATCGCAAAGTTACCCCTACATTGATTCCAACTGAAACCCTAGATTGAACTCAAAGTGAGTTCTTTCCTGGTTGCGAATTTTCTGAACTGTAGCCTCAGCTAGGTGCGAACTTGAGGAATTCTACATTTGTGAAGTGCCGGCGAGACTAAAGCTCAACATTGTGTTAACTTTGTTGAGCTCTGTTCGATTTGATTATTATGCCAGCCTGGCGTTTAACAATGTGACAACTGACCATGATTTCAAATTGATCACTCCTTTCGGACAACCCAAAACATGCGGTACCGGTACCACCATTCATGTCCTTGGCCTTTCAGGATGGCTGCAAATCCTTCGACATTGCGCTGGAGGTGGGCAACAAGATCAAGTCACTGCAAGTTGCCACGTGCCAAGCATCTTCTGAAGAAGACAAGAATCTTGACTCCAAGCATCCCAAAAATGGCAGACAGGAGCGCTGACATGAATATATTATAGCTGATGACGTGGTCAGTCAGCATCTGGATGTTTCTGGTAGATTTTTCCTATCAATCAAGTGAACATATGCATGGATCAAACTGAAACACTGAGCGGCTGGTGTTTCCCAACCATGGTTCAGGAACCATGTCCTTACTTGTTCTGGCCGATTGTCCTTTCTCCTGTAGCTGGTATTTTTGTTCGTCTATACACACATACACACGTTCAGTCGCAAGATAGCGGATTCACCCAGCAACTCCACTAGACTCTGAATGATCCAAAAATTTGGTCTCGTGAAACCTTTGGCTTTGCAGCTACATACTGATAAAGTGTATTAGGGTTCTTGTGGCAGTTATCCCTAGCCGGTGCAATAAACTCCTTGATCATTCGTTGCTCAAGTAGGTTGACTTCAGCCTGAAAAGCACATGAACCACCAACGAACTACGGGCACCATCCTGCACAGTGGACGGGTCAGGTTCGGTCGACCCCCTGGTAGGCCTAAGCCTAAACGTTGAGTACAACCAAATGCCTTGATCTTATGGGCTGCAGGATGGAATGTCATATCGTTCATGAGCATGCTGGCGGCTGGATGGTCACTTTCTCATTACAGTCTCACAGGTCATTTTTTTGAACCAGCAATGGTGTACAATAATGGTACTATCAGCAACAAATCAATTGAGCATGAGTGCACTGAGAGCCAGCGCACCAATGATAGAGCTGCAGCGATGTCAGGAAAAATATTTTCGACTACATCATCAGCGAATTGGGCAGCCTCGAACGCATGGATGAACAGATCCGCTCGTTGATGGGTAACATGCTGGGCAACAATCTGACTAAAGGTCGCCGCGCAACAGAAGATTTGTTAAAGGAACTGGGGCAGAAGTAGCAGTCGACCCGTGTCAGGGCAGCGCAGGCATGAAAGCCTTGAACAATTTTGAATCTCCCCAGCTTCCAGATCCATCTTCCAACATTTTTGTGATATAGCATCGCTACAATCCCAATGCAATCAGCTGAATGGCTGAATTCGAGTTTTGCATCATTTGCTGTCTCAGATTTGTATAGCCTTGGACGGCAAGATGGCATCTTGAGCTGGACACATCTCACATGACAGATGCTGAGTCTCGCTTTGGGTTTAGTTTGTGGACAACACGTGTTGGGGAAAAAACTTCCAACATTTTTGACCTTCGGTGAGCGCGCATAAAGTCGTGACTCATGAGTTGCGCATGTCTAGAGGAGGAAGCAGCAAAGTGTCAGCTTTAGCAGCTACGTCGCGATTAGCCCTGCAAAAAGATAAAACAGTAGCCGTCCGAAGATTGGCTAGCCGTTTCTTCATTTCTGTTCACGAGTGAGGGAGAGGTAAAATGTGGTCCCCTTGTAGAGAATCAACTGAATAAACATACGTTTGCGCCAATTTCCCCCATCAGATCGAATAATGTTGTTTCCACAATTTTCTCATTGTTTTCTCACAGGCAGGGTTTTCATGAACACACATTTTACCAGCACGCCTTTCATAAGCCAACATTTGATGACCATACGGTGGATAACAGCCCTTTTCTGACAATGCATTTTTTGTGAAAACCGCAGTGACACTACGCATATGCTTGGTATCACGAGATTGAATCTTGGTTACAGAAAACATGCACAAAAAACATTTTGCAAGCATACCAGCCTTCAGCATTTGGCCAAAATTTAGACATGCATTTTACGAAGCGAGAAGCCCAGAAGCAGATTCGGGACATGTCGCAAGCACTTCGTGCAGAGCTCCTACAGAGATCTTCTCAAGGGATCTTGGCACAGAAGTTCTCGCACAGGGTCTCATACAGAGCGCTTCCTAAGGGTCTTGTAGCACTTGAGAGAGTTGTTTTCCGCATGTGGAACGTGTGCCTGACGACTGTTTGGAGTCTCTTGCCAAGATAATGATGTTTTGGTGGACAGTGAGTGGCATGCAGTAAGGGCTATCACTTTTTACTGCTTGGACCAACTTGGTCTACACAGTTGATATTGTGGAGTCATCACGATCCTTCGTGGTATTTCTGTTTTTCTAAAGACATCAGACCATCAGAAATTTCATTGTGCCAGCTTTTTTCCTGCAGACCTGCAACTTTGTCTGGAATTTCTGATTGGTGTTGGCATCATTTCGTCTGTTGGCGCTGAGCACTTGCTATCGCCCACCTGGATCACCCTTTTGTCAATGGCAGAGCCTGCGCAAGGTGGCCATCATGACAAGATCATGCAACACTCTTCACATCCAACCAACTCCTCGTGTGGTGTGCTCTGCAGTTGTGCTTCGTGCACGTGCGCATGTGCGGAAATACCATGAACTTACTGTATTCATGTTGGATACCCATTAGTGTGTCAAAACTAAACGCCTTTGAAACAATGATTGATCCATTGAAGTTGGAAATGGAAAGAGTCGCGGTCCTTCGCGGGGAAGAAAATCCCTTACAGTACCAATGGTACCAGTAGTCCCGTATAAAACGAGTTGATGTTGGAATTTTGTTTTTTTGTGGCTGATTTGCAAATCTTATTTGAAGAAAACCGTCTGATATGCAGTTTTTTTTAACTTTCCAAGGCAGTGATGAAAACTGCAGTACTGTTGAACTTTGGTAGCGGACTGCGGACTTGTGGGTTTGTGTTGCCATGGGTTGTACAGGTGCTGCCAGCTTTTCACTTCACCGTTCTTGGATCCTGAATGCCTAAGGAAAACTGCATGGATCGCATTGGAGATGTTTGAATATACAGTTTTCTATATTTGCTATGGATTTTGACCTTTACTCGTGCATTCAAAAGCCTATGACACCCACTTCATACTCCAGATGCAAAGCATTCAATTCAACAAGAAATGTTTTTGACACGAGGAGGGCACGGGCAAAGATCATAGGCTGCGGCATCATTCCAGCACAGTCGACTAGACTTGGACCTAGTTTGAGAGTCGTGGCATTGGAAGAGAGAGCGCCTCTTGAACGCAGCATTTGGTTCGAGCACAGAGCACTGACCATCCGCCGATCCGTTATGGATGTCCATGCCATGAGGGCCATGCTGCCCTGTTTGCCATGCATGGCTGAAAACCCCCGAGATCAGCACCAACTGCTGCTGAAGCAATTGCTGAACCGAGGGCCCAGCTTACAACCAGACAACTTGATTGTGACCAAGCTTGCAGATGGCTACCAGACGATCACGTACAGGACATTTGGGAAGTCCCAAACCTGTGAGTTGTAGCGGGGACCAACTTTCTTCATGTCGTGAACGATCGTTTTATGTTCATTACTTCGGCTGGAGGCATGGCACCAAGGTTTAGATGCTTCGCGCTAATCTGTGATCTTACGCACACGAGGAGGAATTCGTCTTATCACATCTGTGTATCCATAAATTGTGGTACCCCGGGTACCCCCCAACCGTGAAATCATGTGAAATCGTGGTACCTGATTACCCAAGTTGGATTGGCCGTAGCTTCTACCGTGAGGCAGCACCAGGAAGAAGTTCGAAAATTGGCGAGTGCACTGGATCGTTTTGGAGGGAACTTTGGTACCCGTGTGGGTTCCATGATGTGGAACAATGCCTGGCACACGCAGCTGTACCATGCCACCGCGTGTATGGGATTGGTTCTTCACACGGCGAATCTGCGCTTGGGTGCCAAAGATCTATCTTACTGCATCAAACATGCGGAGGACAAGATCATGTTTGTGGATGCTGATCTGGTGTGACTTGGATTGTTGCCCAACTGTTGTGGACCACTGGAGTGCCAAGATTTGTTCACAATTTGTTGACCATGACATTCATTGCAGTAATTGTTGTTCATGGGTTGGGGTGGTGGACAAGATCACAAGTTCCTACAGCATGCACACATCTCTTTATGCATGGTCATCGATGTCCAAGCATGACAAAACTCTGAAGGAGCAAACTGCTCTTTACACATGAGATATCTAGTTCCATCGTAGGGCCCTTGGAGTGTTTGCTGACAGTGTGGTTCTGATCGTCAGGAAACTTATTGCAGCTGTTGATGGACCCGTGCTAGACAGCATTGATCTCTTCGTTGTGGCCGGTGAGGATGGGACTCCAGGAAAATATGTTCTGCCTGAGCAGATTCCGACAGCTCGCACAAGGGATTATGCGGAGTTTGTGTCGACTGGCAACTCTGTCTTTCAATGGCCTGATTTTAAGGACACTGGTTGGCACTACGTCAAAGGATGTGTCATCAGTAGCAGGGTTCATTTGAGAACACATTGACAGGTTTATACCTGTAGCTTGATCATTGTTGGCCCAAGAGTTTCTACAGTGTCGATTGCTGGTTTATTGATGGATTGTTGCAAGCTAGTTCCATCATGAAAACTCTAGGGTCTATTCACCATTTACTGCCGATGATGACCGCTTTTTCCAAGAGTCGCAATTCCGAAGATAACGATGTGAAAATGATCTAAATACCATTGGCGAACATTTTCTGTACAGCGGATGATAGCTACGGCAAGTGCTACACTTGTTGCAATTACAGAATGTAGACATCCATCACTACTTGTGTATCTTTCAGGGGAAAATCTTGTTGCCATCCATGAGTGAAGTGTCAGTGCTAGGCTGACATTCTCCTCATGCCAAAAACTCTACACTCAACTCAAGGTACACCCTTTTTATTCAGAACCTCCCAGAGATGAGTTCAGAGAAGGGTGTGTATGAAGCTGGAACCTGTGCTGTTGCCTCCTACTCTCCGGTGACAAGAGCACACACACTGTCGTAGCAGTGGTGGACTGGCCCAGTGCTGCATATTTTCTACATAGGCACAAACAATCAGGATCCTTCGAATCAAATCAGTTTGTGCAAATTCAAATCCCAGAACTTACAGACGAATGCTGACTGGACCGACAGTTTAGTCAAACAAAACAGGTGATTGACGTTTCAGTTCTTGTGGCCGTTTTCATGTTCAAACTGAAAGAAAGTTCAAAGTCAAAAAAGAATCATCAAAGACCGTACTGAACTCCAGATTGTTTCGCTGTCACACCGATCACACCTTTCCGGCTAATAGTCTTTTTGCCAAAACCACCGACATAAACTCCTAGGTACCCTTGGTGGCCGGCCAGTGGGTTTTCGTATGCCAACTGTCCAGGTGTGCTTCCCAGGATGGAGTTTGACCCATAAACTTTGAGCGTGCGGCAATACAAAGGGTTGTTACTGTATCTCCTTACATGCAACATTTATTTATCTATGGCACAGATGTGAATGCATATTTGCAAATGTCCATAGATACATGATTTAAATTTATGATGATAAGACATATATCTGCCAGCATCACTTGTACCTCATTCGCTACGCTCTCCCTGGCTCGATCACTGCCAGGAAACGACCCTACATGCCATCTGTTACACATCTGGCACCACTGGTCATCCCAAAGCCGCTGGATACAGTCACCGTTCCACGTGGCCTGTACTGAAGGCAGTGAAGTCAGGGGTTGGTTGCTTGGTATGCTTGGTATGCTTGGTTGCAAACGGAATGCCCATGATCATCGACGATAGTCCAATCATCAAATCAGTAGTGGGGATTATACAAACGAATTCAAAACTGCGAAGATTCAGGGGAAAATTGATGTTTGATGAGATGTTTTGGACAATATGATTAGGACAAAAATGTACATCACTAGGACAAACATGAGGTGTGGTAGAAATGAGCATACATGAGTGGGCTGATCATTTGTACTTGGGTGCCACCTTGTACAACCAAATTTCCATTTGCTTGGTGCAGCTTGGGAGATGAGGATGGCTGTTTGTCTAATTCTTTTGGGCAAGTCTGACCATCCTCATCATCATGATGTTTGCAACTAGTCTTGCTCCCTTTTCAAACTGGCGTGACGTTTTCAAGCTAGTTTGGGTTTGCATTGTCATCACAAAAACAACGTCTCAGTTATGTGGTACCGATGGGTTGCCAATGATTGCTGGGGTTTGATAGGCCAAGCTACCAGGGTTTTACAATGCCCTGGTAGCTTGGGACGGCCAAGCCTGGCACGAGAACCCAAGCCTGGATGTTTCTCAGTCGTCAGTTTGGGGACCCCCCAGGCCAATCATCCAATTTAGTAATCTATAATGATAACAGTGATGATTTGTTCGTTAACCTTATTCTGAGAAACCTACCAAATGAATTTGGAACAGTTTCTTGATGCCACGGCGTATGGTCCCAACCAGAGATGGACTTGGGTTCGCACCGATGCCGTTGAGCTGCCCAGGTATTTGCACACCCTTGCAGCCGTTGGGGCAGATGCCTTAGGATTGAAGGGCTCGCACGTGGTACTGCCCTTTGTGCCGATGTTTCATGTTCTTAGCACCGCGGCAGCACGGCCGCGGTGGATGGAATTCCATAGTTTGGAAAGCTCTTGCATCGGCGAAATTCGGTGCCCCTTTGGTTGTGAAACATTTGTAAATGGCAAAGGCTTTGCAGATGTCATTTTTTCGACATTTGCAAAGGAGTATCTTCAGCCATGCCGATTCCATGTGTTCATCAAACTGTCAAAACTGCAAGGCCATTCCCATGGTGGCAATCGCCATGGTTGTGGGTCCGAGTGTCATTGGTGTGACATGGTCCCAATTCCCCTACCATCGTCGGAAGGCGAGTGTCAGATCCCTGATTGATCATTCATTGAGTGTCCATGTTGGTTGTAAGCCTGCTATTAAGTCATTATTAGCTCATGTTAAGCAGGTAAGCCATACTAAGCAGGTTTACTAAACAGGTTTACATACGATTAAGCTCCTTGTACATGTTTATCCTGCTATTAAGCCATACTACCTGCAGGTAGTCATGTCATATCCTGCTTGGTACTATCAAGTCACTCTTAGCCATACTAAGCACCGACATGACATGCTGGCACCGTTGGTGAGCCAGGGCAGTTTCTGGCCGCTGCATCAGTTTGCAGGGCCCGCCGCTGGCCCAGGCTGGGGTGTTCCATTCATGGCATTGATGCTGGGCACTCGCATGGTCATGAACCACCGTTGCTTGGACGCTGGAAAGGGGAGCTCCAGTTGCCGCAACGGCCATGTGAACATGGGACCTTGGAGAGGTGATTCTTATCGCTCTAGTGGATGATTTCTCATGGTGATTTTTTGTTCTTGTTTTCTTGAAAAAAAAATCGTAGACTTTACACCAAAGGAATGCCATTCGATGAATCAAGCCGGAGACCCTCCCTCTCTGGTTTTGCTCCTCAACTTGAGACTTCAGATCATGCCTTGCATCAGCCCGGAATCGTGCCTAGCTGATTGGTCAATTCTACTCCCAGTGCCGAGGTTTCATGGATCCAACCAGCCTTCTGCAATGCTTCGTGGATTGGGAGGTGCAGATCAGCACAGGCGTCCCAGTGGTTTGGCAAGGCTTGAAGGCGGTGATCGAGAAGATGGGCGTGCCTTGGTGGTGGCAAGTTCTACAACTGGTTGCTGTTTGGTGCTTGCAATCCATAGAAAAGAATGGTTAAGAGTAGTGGTTGATAGGAATGGATGAAAGTGGTTAATAATCGTGGTTCGCGGTTGATGATAAGGGTTAATGGATCTGATGAAAGCATTTTCCTGTTTCTGCAGGTTCTTGTTTGTCGGTGGTGCTCCATGGGCCTGTTATGGGCAGACTGGGATCACAGTGGCCCTCTGTATTCCAGCTGATATGCTTTATGACTAGGTGAAGGTTGCTTCACCGTCTGCATGGTCATCACGCTGCCAAGCCATACTTGCGGAGCCAGGCATTTCAACCCATTTTAGTTCTGGGCAAATGTATCTAGGGTCTATGCAGGGTTCTCGATGACTTTTTTTTTGTGTCAGCAAGGTCGAGGAAGTGCGGAAGAAGTTGAAGATCCAGATGCTCACATGCGGAGGATCCACTCCACCAGTGTCACTGATGGCAGACTTCTTTTGCTTCAGAAGCTAACTTTTCCTGCAATGTATGAGCTGATAAGCTCAGTCATGATCGATGTCTAATATGCAACAATGGTGGGCAGATACAAGGGAAGACAGGGATGATGTCGATCACAGGGATGATGTCTAGTGGGTACAGTAATGACACTGTTGAGATGAGATTTTTTGTGCTGCAAGGGGGCTTTGTGGTGCATCAACTGACGAGTTTTCATTTCCAAAATTGCAATTACCGCCCCTGAAAGCCAAGACTTGAGTATTTTCTCTGATCCTCAACCCTATGTCTCTCAGCCGAACTTTTTTGAACCCTACGTTTCTCATCTAAACCAGAGGTTGGTGGCTGACACCAAGGAATGGTTCCGCAAGCAGTTGGACATCGAATTCCTGCAGGGTTGGGGCATGACGGAAACCAACCCCATCGGCTTGATGGGTCGTGGCTCAGCTGCCAGGGGTCAAGTCCTCGAGGTTTGCTTTCAGAAGCTAAGCATCAGAGGCCAGATCTGGTCATTAATGAGGTTAGCTCTGAAACTCCGGACATAAGAGCTTTGCTTTTTCAGAAGCTTAGCATCTTCAGAGGTAAGATCTGGTTGTCAGGGATGATGTTAGCCAAACTCGTGAATGATAAGTTGTGCCAAACACCTGATGCGTATCATTTTCAGGTATGGAACTTCCGCCACAGCAACAGGGATACAATTTGGTTACTCCTCGCCACATTCTGCGAGCCACCGATGCCATTGATCTCAGGCGAAATCGCCAAGTATCAAGATCTTACGAGAACACCCAAACAGTTTCCTGGCAGCAAGCTCGGATCCTTGATGGCAAGTACTGTAGCCACATGGTGGTTTCTCAAAATAGGGGACCCCCCAAAATGGTTCGTAACTACTTGATTACTGTACGTGGTTAACATGCCCCATTTAAGAAACCGGATTATGAAAGATGCTCCACTGTACACTGTTTAATTTGATGTTCAAAGAAATATCATGGATAACTCGGATTGACACACACACACACACAACACAACACAACACAACACGCCCGCACAACGCATGGTCTACCCCCGTGAACATTGGGAAGACGCTTCTCACAAGCTACAGCAGTTTGGATTCGTCCACCGCTGTCCAGTGCTTTCTCATGAAAGGCAAAACCTCTAGGATCGCCGAATAGACGTGATCTCTTCGGCATCATCACCTAGTGACGGTCAAAAGTCTTGCACCAGTTGAGAGAAGGGATTACCGTACCCACAGCATTTTTCAGACAAATTTCTGGTTTTGTTTCTACAGGTAGTCTCTTCAAAATGCTAACAATGGCTTGTTCGATTGATGGCGCTTGCCCCTAGCTGGGCATTCTAATTTCGGACCAGCCAATCGCAAGACATACACAATACGGATTAGTGTCTTGTACAATTGGCATAGCTACGAAATCTTTGCCTCCCCAACAAAAAATGTGTCTGATTGAAAAACTAGCTGGGTGTATTGGGTGCATCTTCTTGGTATTACTGGTTTGTTTGGTTCAGATGTGTGAGCACTGTGTCTTCATATGACCTTTGGCTGCTAGGGTTGCTGGCCTTTGCTGAGGCTTATGGCTAATGTGGCCAAGGCTGGTTTGCCGATGCCGGGGTTTGAGATCCGCATTGCCAACGCTGAGAATTTGGACGAAGACATGCCCAGGACTGGCCAAGTGGCCTGTTGTGGCATGGCTTATGCCCCCCTGCGAATCTGATTGAGGGCTGGAACTTTCCAGCTTGAGTGGGAGGCCTCCAGGAGAGAGATACAAAGATTGGACACTTCTGGCTTTTGAGATGATCATGTGAGGAAAACAGTAAGGTGTCCCAGCGTGTTGTGAATATGTGTCCTTTGAAGTCTGCAGTTCTGGAGCCAAGAGCTGAACTTCGCTTGGAGGAACCAGCCTGGTGAGCTGCTTTGCCGTGGCCCTTGGGTCATTGGAGCGTACTTCAACGAAGATGCGCCAGAAAAGTTTCATCGAGGACACGGCGGTAGATGGGAGTTGCTGGAGGGCAAGATGTGCAGAGATCTCAACGCGATGGGTGGAACTTGCAACGCTCTGACGGTTTGAACTCGTGGACGTCAATGCACAAGAATCAATCACTATAGTATAGTCACTATACAGTACATTGTTTTTTCCGTAAAATGGTGATTTCCGCTAAGCATGGTTGGACTATGTTGGATTCTTGTTGATTGTACATTGTCTGATGTAGCAATTCCATAGAACTGTTTTTCTCAAGTCAAACACCAAGGACAATGATGGGCTAGCATCCACCTGAGCACGAGAGCGAGCATTTCAAGGAAGCCAAAGCTTTGTCATGTCCAGTTCTTCATTTGCCTTTTGATTGAAATCTAAACTACCTGCCCAAAGCACCTGATAATTTTGCAAAGATGAGCTATTCTATCATCACAGAGCTATCTCCAGGTTTCTATTTCTACATTTGCACTGAGCATTCATTTGAAAGCAGCACTCTTGTATCACTACCTTGCTGCGCTGATGTCCTTGGCTTAAGGGGTCATAAATAGCAACAGGTGGGGTTTAACCGTAGATGATGGGGATCTAACCATAGGCCATAGATGTAACCATAGATTTGATGAAGTCAATAAATTCAATAGATGAAGGCATTAAATTGATGACTATACATGATGATTTGATGCCGGATTACTGTTGTTGATACATGTGAATCGGGGGGCCCAATCGCGTTTGGCACGTTACCCAAGGCTGTTGACGGGGGAGCATCCTGGCAGGTAGAGAATTCGGACTGCCCCTGGCCCCGCTATTCAACCCGGGGATCCAGGAAGCACCAGGGGTAAGGGATCAGTAGAGGTCTTGCTGCCCTCATCAGTTAAGAGATCACAAATAGATTCGCCAGGAATTGGCCGACCGAAGAAGAATGGGGGTGACGGGTGATCCTCGTTGTTGTTGGCAGTTCTTGTTTTATGCCCTGCATCATTGTGATCAATACCATGAGTCATGAAGCAGCCAATGGTCACCAGGGTGACTCGTTGCCATGGCTGGAGGATGGTTGATCACCGGTGATGTTGCAAAGATTGACGAAGAGGGTGCCGTCATCTTGACAGATCGCTCCAAGGATGTGACCTCGGCTGAAAAGAAGTTCGGCTGTGGTCCCATGGTGGTACCCCCAAGTGATGGTGCCAATGGACAAGCCATTGGCAGCAGGAGCTGAATGGCAAGGATGAGACGATGATGAACGATGAATCACCTGTGTCCTTTCTTGCAATGGTAAAGATCAATTTCCGGATTTGAACTGCTTCGTAAAAGTTTTCTCGCATTCTAGAAGTCGCAGTCACACCACGAAGGAAACCACAAGCCATTGCTGGTTGCTCGATGGAGTTTGGGGCATTAATCGAAGGCTAGAAGGCTGAAAACCTGGAACCACCTCTGCTGAGATCTCCCCACAACCAAAACATGGACACAAATCCATAGCAGTGGTCTCCAAGTGGTCCGTTGCTGGCCACGCTGAAGGTGATCAAGTCGGGTGGAGAATGGATCTCATCCATCGACATGGAAAATCACATCACTGGGATGCCTGAAGTCGCACAGGCAGCAGTGGTCGCTGCATACCATCCCAAGTGGGAAGAACGACCCGTGGCCATCGCGCCTCAGACTGCGCCTTGAGTTCGCTTTTCTATTTATTTGTTTTCTTCTGTGTTTTCTGTTTTTCGACTTAGTTTTTTGAGTTGTTCTTGTTTTTTCACCAAAGCAATGGACCATCCTCCGGTCCAAGCTTTTCCATGCAGATAGATTTTGTTACTGGGCATTCCCCTGACCTTGATGATTTAACGGATGTGCTGCGGGGAGTGCCAGAAGTGGTCGTGGCTTGCCCAATTTCATTCACATGAATCATTCAATCAAATTGCAAAACAAAAAGACATCCCAAAAACATTCAAAGATGTTCACTACCAGTATAAGCACGGCTAATAGCAATTTATTTCGGTTGACCAGGATATCCATTACTGAATTTGTTTTTCCTTTTGGACCGAAAGACCCCGGATTCTGAGCTGACATAGGCTCCTATCTGAAAACAGTGTTGCCCTCCCCAAAGAAGTTGCTACAGTGCGACGTGTTCAGGTGAAGCTCCGACCGGAAGATGCGGGTTCAGCGTCGACTAACCTGTTGCAGAAGCTCCGTTCACACTGCGAATCGAACTTCGCCAAAATGCAACTGCCAGACGACGTTTTGGTGTGGGATGCCATTCCCATGACAGGTCAGGGCACCGGACGGATGGGGTTTCTGGCCAGTCATGCTGATGCTGTGAACTTACAAGGATTCTACTTGTTGTGACTTGTGATTCTTGGCTGTGAAAAAGCTGCAGTCTGCTGAAAGCAACAGCAACGCCCAGTAGCTGGTTGTTCGTGTCTGAGCCTTGCTGATGGGGCAAGCTCTCCAGGCAGCGGTAAGATTGACAAGAAGCTGATCAGACAGAGACTGAAAGAGCAGGGCTATCAGTTCCTTGGCGCCCGGTGGTGACTGAGAAATCTGGCGATCTGCCTGTGGGTTGTCCATAAATCAGGGCAATCCCTTCATAATTGTTGGTACAGTATATCAAACGCAGTTCTTCTTCAGCCCCTGGGAGAATCATCAGTAAACCATTGATAGTGGTGAAAAATGGAAAGTGACAATGATTGACGTTGCTTAGTGATACTTTACGATAACGGATCATGGTCAATCTTGAGTTCGTAATTGCTTGATGGCTGATGCTTGATGTTGGCTGATACCATGAACTGATGTTGCTATATTATATGTCGCTTGATCGCACTCACTAACGCTTGATAGTCAAATATGGTCATAAGAGTTGATACTTTCACCATGAATGCGACCATTGGTGATACTAATTGTTACTACTGGTCAACAGCCTAGTTGCCGAATAAAGGTTTCTTCATGATGACGGATCCTGGCTAATAGCTGCTTACCCACTATCAATCACGATCAACCATCATCAACGACAGCTATCAATAACTTAATAGCCTTTACAAATCTTCACCTGGTTGATTGACTAGTGGTTAACCATCATTAACCACCAATATCAACCATTAACGACCAGCAATAACCATCATGAAGCATGATATTAACAATTATGATTGACCATGATAGTGATCATGCTTACTGCTAGGTTTTAAGGGTTACCAGTAACTGTTGGAACCGGTGGATTTTCGAAAGATTTCGATCCACGCTCAGGCTTCCAGGGCTGGTGCCAGAGGCGACGTTGCGGTTGTGGCAGAGAAGGGGATTCACCAAGGTTTGCTGAGTGGTTTTGATGGAGAGATCATCATTAACATGGTGAACCATTGATTAGATACATGGTCATTACTGGTTATTACTTATTACTGATTAGTTTATCATAATGGTTGATGAATGATTAAGAATCATGGTTTCGTTGGTACTCGGAACCATAATTAACCACCACTGTCAACTGTCAACATGGCTCTTTCAAAAAATAGCAGAGAAGAAAAACAATGCTTCAAAATGGTTGTGGTTGATGCATCGTTCATCAACAGCTAGCTGTATAAACATTTGACAAATTCAATGCTTCACAGGCAGGGACATTTGAAAGATTATGGGTTGATTTTACAGCCATAATGTATCCGCGTTCATGACTATAGGTGATGGTTGATGTTGGTTAATCACTTGTCAAACACTGATTCAAGCTAACAATTTCCAACGATCGAATATGTATCATTGAGTAGTGATGAAAACAGGGAACAAATTTACTAGGGTCAATGATGACGAACTACAACAGTGACTAATGGCGTATACATAACAATGGAAACCAACAACCAATACTAGCAACAGTTCAGAACTGCTTGCAATAGTTGACAATGGTTGGGGGGGACCAAAGATAGCAAGGAACATACCAACTATTTCGGAGCACTGTGGCCACGGTGCCCGCCATCCCCAGTTATGGTCCCCAACTCTTGGAAGTGGAAGCCGTTGGTTATAAGGTACCATCAGCTGAATTGAATGAAGTACCAAGTGGTTATAAGTTACTGGTTATCAGGCTACAAGCTCATAAGGCTACAAATTTCAGCTCACAACCTTGTAACAACCTTATAAGCAGTAACCAATTGTTGTTAGCTCCCGGTTGAAAGCTCATAAATTTCAGCTAACAACCGTTGGTTACTGGTTATAAGTCCCCAACGTCCTCGTGGTTGTAGCATTTCTAGGGACGATCCTGGGGTGGTGCCGACAGGTGGCGTCCCTTTCATGAGGGGCACCGGAACGACTCGCGTAGCCTTGCTGCCGGAAGGGAAAGCAACTTGCTGCGTAGCCGTGGATCAAAGTGTTGGGGCACCTGCCCAGAAATAACTAACTTTAATAATTCATATCATTACCAGGCAAAGCAACCATGAATTCCTTGGTTCTAAGCTTTGGCCTTAGGGAGGTTTTTTTGGAAAGGGAATGATTTTGATCCACTGGACGCTAGAGTCTTTATGTTTTTCCTTCCAGCAAGGCTGGTATGAGCTGCATGCAGTACAGCGCTCCCCATCATTTTCAATGCTTCGCTCGATCCATCGAATTCCTTCAAGGTCAAGGATGGTCCATCAATGGCACCCTGTAACCAAGTAAAAGTCCTTATTTTTGATAGGGAACCCATAAGGAACCCATCTTTCTTTTGTGAGTACTTGATTGATGGATGATGATGGATGATGATGGATGATGATGATGATGATGGACGTACCCGAATCATTTCAAGAGCAAAGGCTTTTGTACAGCGATCTCTTCAAACGGTTTTCAGCATTTTCTAGTTGCCAAAATGTGCATCCTTTTGGCAGGTGGGTGGGTGAGGAGCTCCTTCATGGGTGAAAAGCCAGAAAACAGATGACACACACACACATGTATATATATATATATATATATATACATATAATTACATATATTTATACATTTATATATATATATATGTATACATATATTTCACGCGCGATGCATGTGTGTATGGATGACTGTATGTTATGTTATGCTATGTGACGTGATGCGATGTAGTGTCATGTAATGTAATGTACGTATCGATGTACATTTGTAAGATCGGAGATCCAGCAGCTAAGAACCCACCACTTTTTGATCACAACGCACCAGCGATTGATTAGGAGCAACTGATTGTGGCTTACTAAGAGCTGGATCTACCATGTTGTTAACGAAGGTTAATGATATTTAATCATGTCCAAGCGGTGAGCCTTCACCCACCATCCCCTGAGTTTACTGTAGCTGCAATGTGAGCTGGCGCATTTTTTGCGAGGGAGCGGCAGGCCCCTTTTTTAGAAGGGCAGGAGCTCCCTTTCCATTCGCCCAATATATTGGGACCGTGATGGAACGCAAAGGACCCAGGCACAGGCAGAAAAGGAAGCGAGGGTCACGACTTCGCTTCGGTGTCGGGAGTTGGCACTCTTGCGCTGATTTGTCTCGTAGGCCGCAGTTTGGAGTTATGGAATTGGATTTAGTGATTTTGGTTAGTGCATGTTAGTACCATTTTTGTGGGGTTCAGAGGATGGTTTGAAGTTTCTGAGTAAATTTTGTTTCTAACAGCAGAAGCTGTGGAGTCTCCTTGCACTTTGGTGGAACATGCGAGCGCACGCTGATTCAAGACAGGTGCTCGCATCCACAGCTTTATTTGCATCAAGCAAAGTAGATGAGGGAAATCACGCAGTGCATTGATCAATAGTCCAGCAATGTTGAAGTTTGGGCACTGAGAAGTCCATTTCCCAACCAACCAACTTTCACACAGCACCTGAATACCTTACCTTAGAAAAGATGCCAGATCGCAGCATGAAGTCACGTTCAAAGGTTGTTTCCTCATCTTGTTTTCAAGCATTGCTTTCAAGGTAGAACAGTGCGAGGTGAATTTTGCAGGCCAAAACCACAATGACATGAAGTATTCCCAGCAGAAGAAAGGAGGCTGGCCGAACTGAGGATGTACTGTTGTTGATACAAGGGTGTGTAAGGGTGTGTAAGGGTGTGTAAGGGTGGGTAAAGATATGTAAAGTTCAAGGGATGATCATTTTTGGGAAACCAAGGGGGTCGGGCCCAAGTTAAAGAACACACTCACCAATTGCACGTGAAATGGTGGCACTTTTCAATCTTGATCGAAACTTTCATCATATTGAGGATCTAGGAAATTGCAGCTGAATACGACCATGAGATACACGATAAGATACATATAGAGATCCACAAACATATTCGCTTTTATCCACACTTCACATCCATCCATCCATCCGTCCGTCCGTCCATCCATCCGTCCATGACTCCATGACCATGACATGGATCCTCCAGGCCGGACTTCAGCGATCCTCGCAGGTGGGGTGCTTCCAGGTGTTGAGTTTTGGGGGAGCAGCCAGTCACCTGAGCACAACATGGAGATCAGCCGCAAGATTGGTACTAGAAGTTGATCCTTAGGGGTAAGATGAGGGATGATTAGGGGCTCAAATTCACTGGTGTGAAGAAGTGATCATTTTGAGCTTGTTAGGGCATATGGCTATGGAATGCTAAGCTCAGATGTTGGGATCACCTTGCCCCTTTTCAGGAATGCAACGGAAGGGATGCCCCAATCGAAAATTGTGTGCTTGGACCATAGCCGGGCTTGGATCTCAAAATATCCACTCGCCAGATTTTGGTTAAGATTCTATAATTGTTTTTGGTTGAATTATCTCAAAATATGTTTTAACGCTAGACGCAATCCGTTGATTATGACTCTCGGGCTTCAGAGTTAGTTTTGCCCTAGAAAGTTGGTCATTTTTGTGGTCCCAACTGCCTCACGACTTGCCAGGGGTCGATGAACATGGTGAACATGATTGCAATGGTGGGAGATACCGATGATCCCAAAGATAGCTCAACCGACGCTCATGGTTGATGGTCACAATGATTGATGGTGGTTGATGGCTTTAGGTACTTACGCTGCCGAAGAAGCTGTACCTACGGTCTTCTTTGATCTCTCCGACTATGCCAGCGCACTCAGCCCATTGGAAACTCGGGTTCACGACATGTCCACGGGGGCTTTTCTCAGCCAACATTGGCTGACATAGTTTTAAAACTTCGGTCCACCTGTCAGCCAATGGAAAAAACCTAGTTGTGGGACCTGACAGGTGGGGCTGAAGGCTATTGACCCCAAGGCTTCAACTGGTGCTACGCCAAGGCTGCAGGTGCAGAGCTGCCCCTGCCGTCTCAGAGCACGCCAGGGCCTTGGCAAAGGGGTTGGTAAAGACCTCCAAGCAACAGGAGATCCGAAGTCCTTGGAAGCCGTGGCTCAGATGCGCAGCGCTTGAGAAGATGGGTATGAAACGAAGCCGTGTACCCTGAACCCTCCAAACTCCAAAGTGTGTCAGCCAAGTGAGGATACTTTACACGTGATTTATGCTGCCTGTAGGCACAGGTCCCCCGCATTGCCATGCGGAATGGTGTGGCAATTGCGGCGTCAGTAGATGGATCCAAAACTGGGACCAGCTCTGGGGAGTTGCTTCCAAGGTCTATTGGCCGCATATCGGCTCCCAGTGTGGAAGAGCACTATGGCACGCCCGCGCCCGGTGAACCCCTGCTTTACCCCCGAAGCTTTGGCAGAAAGATAGATCGCATACAAATTTGGCTCTTGTAAGTTCCTGGTATCCCAGAGTTCTTGTGGAGTTCCAACAGTGAAGAAGATCGATGCTTTGTTGGTTTGGGTATCAAAAAGTGTGGGCAGTTCCAATCAGCATAGCAATATACCATCCCAGTGTCAAATTGTTGAGCTTGGGACATGGTGGCATCACGGAATGCTCAAAGTGTGGACAGTTCCAATCAGCATAGCAATATACCATCCCAGTGTCAAATTGTTGAGCTTGGGACATGGTGGCATCACGGAATGCTCGGGTATGGTTGTGCCTCCAGGTGCATTACTTCAACGGGAAGAGCAGGCCCATCAAAGAACCGAGGCCGGCATTCCGTTGATTTGGCTTCCAGAGTTGACCACTTTCCAATTGCTGGAACCAGCCGCTGATTTGAATGCAGTTTTCACGAAAAAGGAACACCATTTGGTAGTTCATTACTAAAAACGCATGATATTGGATGACTGGGGGTTGCCTCTGTTTTGAGAAACCACCATTCTGCAAAATATACTTCAACCAAGCAGTAGCAAAAGACAACGTTGGCTGGTGTTTGTAAGGGGTGATACTACGCATACCAACATTATTCGTGGGAATAGCAAGAGAGTGTTTTGGGAACCTGGATATCAACTGACGCCGTTTTGTTCTCCCCTTTTTGCTACTAGTTTTGTTTGCTACTAGTTTTTGCTACTAGTTTTTGCTACTAGTTTTGTTTGCGTGTTTTTGGTTTCTTCATCCCCATCCCAGTGCTTGGAATCCATCACAGCCCATGACTCCGCAGGAGAAGCTTCGCCTGGTTCAGGAGCAGATGAGACGCGTGGAAGCTCAGTGAACTGCAGATGTTCGACGGGCAAAAAAGGTGAAGCAAGGCCTGGGGTTCTGGATTTAGGTGTGGAGCGTTGGCATTTAGGAGGATTAATGTGAAACATTTTGCGAAGACATCAGCAACAGTCTCAAGGTCTTAAGCTTAATGATTGCAGCTACGATGGCTGTTGCGATCGTCCTTTTTGAAGAGCTCTGCCAGGCATCCAGGTAACACAGTCCCCCAATCGGAGAACAATCCACCCCCAAGCTCCCAAACCATTCGCCCAAATTCGCACCCTAGAGATGCCCAGGAATGCAGGATGAAATACGCCAGAGAGAGTTGGAGTTTGAAGAGGTGTGCGGATGACTTTGCCGAAGCCATATATAAAGTTCCAAGATGTTCCAAGTAGAATAGGTGAAGCTCCCAAGCATTCCGAAGTGGCTTCCGCAAATTCCCAAATCAGGTTTCCAAGCAAGTTTAGCAGATTGATGGGGGTTTGCCAAGTTCCAAGCAAACCAAACATGAAAGGTTCCGAAGCAGGGGTGCTAAAGCAAGCTTTCAGGTTCCCAAGCAGGATGATGCCAGTTGTGGGCAGGAGAAGCGAGAGCTGATGGACATGATTGACGAAAAGGACTACAGATCTCTGACCGATGACGGTTGCCATGCATTTGGCGGGAGATGCGGCTGTGGGCTATTCTCGCAAGATTGGGATTGGGGATTGGGGCCGAGAAAGCTATTTTTGAAGTTCATTGCCAGCAGGAGAGCAAGATGATTTAGGAGTAGGTTTTGAGTGCGAGTTATTTGTACGGTCATTTCCACACTATATCAGTTCAGGACGTTCAGGATTGCCCAAATGATTACCCTTGCTGACGAAATCCCAAGAAATGGATGAAACTTTCATGAAACCAATATGCTAAGTCAAGGGAGTTGTGTCAACTGGTGCAGTTGATTTCCAGCCGAAGTTGCAAACGCTCCCAGGAGGAGGTGTTGGCATGGGAGCAAAGTCAATTGGAGATTCGTATTCAGCAGGTGATTGAGTTTGTGACCTGGGAGGTTTGGGTCCAGCAACTATGGAATTGGTGATCAGATCTCAGGCGGAACCCTTATCATGCATAGATGCCCAAGGGTAAAAGCAGTTGTGGCTGCTGGTCTGTACAGAGGCAGGACAGGGCTATAGGAATGCAGTCTTGTTGTCGTTCTGTGTGATTTATTTTTGATTTTGAGAAGCTCATGTGAGTTGATGTGACTGTGGCTCAAATTCCGCTACCATTTTCCTTGCCCGAGGCTGTGTATTCAGCCCTGGATGAGAGTTGATGAGTTCACAATTCACACATTCCCACAGGTTGCTCATGGTTGCACCGTGTTGAAGTCTCAATGCCTTGCCCACAGCACCCAGTCATTTGCCATGTAACCACCAGACATCACCCAACCGCCGGCCAAAGTGCCAGAGCGGCGAATCGCTGCGCCATCGCCATGGCGTTGAAGGGTTCATGCCTGGTCCTTGCACTTCTAGGCAAGTGGAGATGGGTACCAGGGTACGTTCCAGTGAGGAAGACAAGGAACAAGATGCTGGATTTCGCATGCTTTAGCAGCCATTGTGCTTTCACATAGCCACGGAAATCAAAAGCTTTGGAATATTCGAAAGACTTTGGACAGCATGTTTCATGTTCATCAACAAATTATATAGATTTTGAGCTTTAACCCGGCCCTGAAGAGTTCCAAAGGATCCACAAGATCCCAGGGCTTTGAGCAACCTGGGCTCGATTCCCTGGTGGGCTCCGCAGGTTTCTTGGAACCATAGAGTTTCAGGGTTTCAGCATGTTTCAGTCATCAAAGACCCTCGGTTTTGAGAAGTTTGGGGACTGACCCTGGTAGAATTGTTATTTTAAATTCAGGCGACTGAAACACAAATTATTTTGACCCACTGACCTACGAATCGTTTGATCATCCAGACAGATTGCATCAGCCGTATTGGAATCGCCAGTATCTGATAGGTTTTTATTGCCGGATGTTCTCAAGATGCAAGCACGCGTTGTGGAATACCAAACTGTTCTGGAGCACCAGCGCCGGGTGGGCACATGTGCAGGTGTCGCCATGGGAGAAGTGTGCCCTCTGGTGCCCATCATGCCCGACAAGTTTGATTTCGAACGGGAGATCTTCACCTTTTGGGCCACGGAGACGGTCTGGAACGGGCCGAGCTTCTTTTGCAAAATCGAGCAGAGACCCTCATTCTTTGGAAAAGGCCAGCGGCTATGCTGGGAAACCTCCCAAGAGGAACTGGCAGGGGAACCTTCATAATTGTGACGTGACAGTAGGGCTTGACTCTTGATACATTAGTAGGCTCGCTGCTTACTCCCAACGTGTCTGGAAATTGACTTCGACCATCAAACTTGTAAGTTCCATTTGGCTTCGCTGCTTATGAATTTTGGCTGACCTCCAAACCCCCATTGATTTTTGTTTGGATGGTTTGGGGTATGACAATCAAGGAACAACCCCTAATGCTCTTGCAACCCGCAACTGGATCCAAAAAGCTTGTGCCCAGGCCGAGCGATACTTTGGATGCCTGGCCTTAATGTGGTCGGGAGCTCTTCGCATTCAATGTGTCTTCCTTGGAACTACTGCGACTTCGAAGTATTCGATTGCAATGGGCAGGTGGTGTACCGAGGACTGGCCCTGCACTTTTTGGACACTTCGAAGTGACTCAAAAGGTCAACCATCTGGAACCATCATGAGCCATCACCACTATCAGCCATCATTAACCATTATTAACTCATGAATCAGTACTGTAATCAATATTAACCATGGTGCGCATCAGCAGACATGTATCCAACCATCATTAACCATCAGTTGCTCTGGCCAACTTTTGTTGCTTAGCTTTTTTGTCAATGGTCCTAATATCGACGACCTGGATGGTACCAGCATCTCCACAATCTCTCACTCCAAATTTCGTGCTAGTCACCCTGCTAGTAGTGCCATATCCGACTAATAGTGGGTTTGTCCATAAATGGTGCACCCCTATATCAGCACACACACAACGGCAGTTGAGGATAAATGGTGCACCCCTATGAACCCCTATGATCGGTGCTTCCCCCTTTGTAAATGTCATAACTTGGGGGTACCAGCATGGCCAACTCCAGTGGTACCAGCTATCAGGACAGGTCACAACCATGAGATCTATGACAGATCCAGCAGCTGAGGCGTGACCCCGAAGTTGCCATGGCTTTGCCCCCGGAAGTTGTTTGGATTTCTCACTAAACCGGGGCCTGGGGAGGATGGGAAAGGGATCACAATCTCAGGAGCATTTGGAAGATAAATCTGTGTAGCCCAGTAGCCCTGCGGCATACGGTGTTCGTGTGGCTGTTCTTCCTCTTCCGACCACGGCTGCCAGTGAAGAAACAAATCTTTTGCATGTATTAGCATCTGATCTCGGTGATGCAGACAAGAATTCTTTTCAGAGGCATGCAATGAGAGGATTGGATGATTTGAAGATCATGATTGTGCGCAACTGCGTTTGTCTCGGCATGTTTCTTCAACTTTGGCCATTTCAAGAAGAGGCCATGTTTTGTGTGTAGTTTGAGCCGAATCAATTTTCCAGAGTCCATTCCAGTCACGGCTAACGACGAAGAAACGAATCTTTTGCATGTATTAGCATATGATCTCGGTGATGCAGACAAGAATTCTTTCCAGAGGCATGCAACAAGAGGTTGGATGATTTGAAGATCATGATTGTGCGCAACTGCGTTGGTCTTGGCATGTTTCTTCAACTTTGGCCATTTCAAGAAGAGGCCATGTTTTGTGTGTAGTTTGAGCCGAATCAATTTTCCAGAGTCCATTCCAGTCACGGCTACCGACGAAGAAACGAATCTTTTGCATGTATTAGCATCTGATCTCGGTGATGCAGACAAGAATTCTTTCCAGAGGCATGCAATGAGAGGGTTGGATGATTTGAAGATCATGATTGTGCGCAACTGCGTTGGTCTTGGCATGTTTCTTCAACTTTGGCCATTCCAAGAAGAGGCCATGTTTTGCGTCTAGTGTGGCCCACCCATGTTCGACAGTCCAATCTTTCTAAGGCTGGTGACAAAATACATGAAACATAGCTAATGTTCTTGAGCTGTGATTTCGGGTCAAAGGAGATGGACACAGTTGGGATTGGATCATTTGGCCTGTGCACAGCTTCTTTCCGGTCATGCTCCTGACTCTTCGCCACCATGCCTGTGAGCAATGGGAGAAGCTCTGACTTATCCAAGCAGATGTCATAGCAACAGATCACAATACTGGTTACTATGTCAAAACACCGGGTAGACATCGCAATCTCAGAATCTCAATAGCTGGACCCGGAAAAACCAGCTGTTCAAGAGGGTTCTTTTGGCAGCCAGTCGTTTCGGTAGCATGACATGGGAACACCTTTCGGCCAAAAATAGTGGATTCAACCAACAAGTTTGGTGGCAGATTCTAGGTGCTGGTACATCACATCACCATGTCGGAATCCCTTTTTATGAAAGAAGCTATACTGTTGATTATTTATTCATCATGATCCATATTATTATATGAATCACCAAGCCATACTGTCTTGCTATTTAGATTGGTGGTGTGTTCAACTTTCGCTGCTGAACAGTCGCAGGTGACCGCGATCAAAGTCATGGACAAGGACGGTCCAGTGGTGGGTCGTGTTGGGGCGCGGGGTGGAATGATTTTATTTCCCAGTAGCTATGGTCAATATACAGCAATATTTCGAAAAAACCATCATATATATCATATCTATATCTATTTATATACACATATATACATGCCCTATAGGTCATGCCCAAGGTCACTCCTTTGGCCAAGTTTGTCCCAGGATGGAAACTACCTGGGTCGGACCACCGAGCTGCCTTCGTTGCTGCCCCGCCTTGGGGGCATCAACAAAAAGAGCCAAAGTCAGATCACTCTGCTGGACACCGGCGACTCGGTGGTCATGGCCGCTTGGCTCAGCCTTCATCACCCAACCATCCTTGAGGCCACTAGTAGCCACTAGCAACCGTCGATTCGGTTGGCTGGTTTGCTGTTGGTACTGAGCAACTACCAACCATCAATATTTTAGTTTGGTTTAGTTAGTTAAGCATCAACGATTAGCCAGTACTAAGAATCAATTACCCATCACCCATTAGTTGGTTAGTTTGCTGTCGGCCGTTGGTTGGCTGTTGGTAGGATATTGGTTGGCCGTTGCTTGTGCTTGTTAAGGACCTGGCAAAGGACCCCAACCAGATGTGGGTCACCCGCTGGACGGGTGACCTGGATGCGCCGGGCATGTCGGGCTTCGATGGCGTCCACTCGGTGCCTCTGGCGGATCCGTTGCTGATCACTTTCCTCATTAGCAATCAGTTTCGCAACAAAGGCGGATGGCAGCCGATGGCAGCAACGATGAGGGACATGCTGTACAGGTATAGATTTGGGTGTTGATGATGGTTGACAAGCTCGTAGATTCTTGGAGAATCTCCAACAGGAAGAGGGAATATCTTTGCTGAATGGGTGGCAAATGGTAGATCCGGCTGTGAATGAAGATAATTGGTTGTTTATTCAGCAAAGATAGGGTGCCTTGTTAACATGGATATGCCACTAGTGGAATTGGTGCGGCGAATCACATACAGTTCTTGAGGAGGAAAGCTATTGGTGGTGGTATGTTGATATGACGGATCTCCCTTGGGCAAGTTCAAAAGCATAATTAATGATAGCAATGAAACTGGCACCAAATGTTTGGGAGCAAATCATAGTCATGGTAGAGGTTGGCAAAACCGAGGTGGAATCAAAACGATCGTAACTGAAATAGACCGCAACAGTAGACCATCATTGGCAAGGCTACAAGCAACACTAAGTAGCAACTATCGAACTCAAGGATATTTTCTAGCAAACAGTTTGTCAACGTGCCAATAAGATGATTCAGCAAAGGTGGACCAGGATTTTGAACTGGGTTTGAACGTGTCAGTGGTTTGCCTCATTTGCTTTCGCGTTGCAAGAATCTTCTGCGCAACGCCTCCTTCTGCAAGCTCTTTTTCTGTGTTTCCTCCAGTATTCTCATTCTTATTTCTGTGCTTCCTTATTTTCTTTGATCAATATCCAAGAATCTACACCTGGAATCGAAGCACCGATCTGCAGAGTCTCAATCCTCTGGATCGGTTGGCACAGCCGCCAGGCCTCTTCGCCCCTTTCACCGACTGCGTTTTTTGCGCTCTCTTTGCTGCCCTGCTGGCATATCTCATTTGGAAGTGGCGCACCGGAGCTTGCTCCAAGGAGGGCTGTTGCAGTTGCTGCGGAATGCTTGGGGGTTCACACAGATGCTGCACTTGCCATGCCACGTAAGGCAGGTCAGATAAGACTACGTTCACTGGGGAGTTGTGTTGAACATGTTCCATGTTTTCATAAAATGCGAAGTTGTGCTGCAATTTCTTGTTGAATATTTCTAAATACACTTCTTGCGGGAGTCTTGTCCTGATGTAGAAGTGACAGAGGATCTTTTTCTCATGCCATGCTTTGAGGAGGAGGACGAACTTGATTATGATCTGCGAGAGTTCAAGGAGCGTTGGTGGGAGTTGTTTTCGTTCAGTTGGACAATAGTATTGACAGGGGATTGCCTGGCATGCAGGGTCTTTTCACTTTTGAGCTTCGCCTACCATGTACGGACTACCCATATTGACCCTTTTCCAATCAAACATGAGCATTTTCGAACTGGCTACAGGCAATTACTGGACTGAGCCATGCATTTCTTTGTCATTGTCCATCAACAGTACCGTTTCACAAAACCATATCTAATACAGAAACCACTTTCTCTTGACCACAGCAGGTTGTACATTTCTCTTTGGAGGTGATGATGATGATGATGATGATGATGATGATGATGATGATGATGATGATGATGATGATCTACATTTAATTTCTGCTTGCCAAGATACAGTTGTGCGCCGGAGGAAGCCTTTGGTGATGGATCTCCGCTGCTGGAAGGTGGTTGTTGCAGTGGGAACCGGCCAAAGTGAGGCTGGAACCGCCGCTGTTCGGAGTTCGGATCCTAGCACCTCCAAAGTTGATCCGTTCGATCAATGCATGATTGCCTGTGTGTTGACGGCTACCATGCACCCCAGCTGTTCAGTCCTGAGCAAACTCATCTTTTTCGGGAGTTGAACTACTAGGAGTTGCACCCCTTTTGGGATGGTTGGTTATGACACATCTCCCCGTATCTCAGACGTTCAGAGAGATATCAACTTTGGATCACCTTTCCTGCGCTCCGCTGAGCATGGCAAAGTCCCGGCGGCCTGCGCTTTCCGTGTCGATGTCACTGCAGCTGATCCCGAACAGAAGGGACAGCTCTTAGGTCAATCGCAGGCAGCTGCGCAACAAAAGAATGTTTGGCCATCGTTAACCATCACCAAGCCATCTACCGATCGTTACCAACAGCGTTTTTCTTCATTGTTGATGTTTACCAGTTTACCACTTATGATTGATTATGGCTAAATGCGCCATTGCTTTCTGACTACTGACTATCTATCAATCATTATGTATTTAGACACTGCTTATATATAGATATTTGTATCTATTAGCTTGCAGGGATTCTGGGAATCCAAGTTTCAAAAGGTCATCCAATGTAACCATCAATGTGTACTAGCTAACCTATTTATCAACCAGTCAATGACCATAGCTGGTCAACATGTATTACAGCTATAGATCATTCATGAGTTGTTGGTGAAGAACCGTTATTGGATATTGTCTAGCAAATTGATGATTCACCAAGAGGTATATGACTTTCTTTTGATTCGAGTCGTAGTGGAAAACTATTGATAAGAACGTGCGATGCTGAACTCCTGAAAGCAATGCCAAAGTGAGTGCTCAAGCACTCAATTTTCACTGCAGGAACGGGATGTGACGAAAGCTGAGAATGCTCGCTTAAAGGAGCGAGTGAAAAAGTGAGGATCTCAGTTTGACAGAAGCTTGGATGGATCATATCAAGGCCATTTTGCGGCAGGAAAAGACACAAACACATCAATCAACTTACACGAAATCTGCTGTTGTCTTCAAGGGTCTGATACTCCAAGACATCTGAGCTGTCACATCAGCCTGGAGAACAGCAACCAAGGCTGAACATGATCCAAAACAACTTGCTGAAGCAGGTGCGCTCGCCGGAACTGCCGCTGAAGCCTGCAGGAATCTTTTGGGGAAGATTTCGATGCTGATAACGGTGATGACCGCAGAGTTCCGAGGATTTGGGGCTCATGGACCTGCCAAATCATTGTGCGGACAAGTTTGGTTATGAGGGAACTTGAGACAAATTGAAGCAGAAGGGAGGGGTGTGAAGAATGTTGATCTTCATGTACTGACGGCATCTTTTCTTGCTGTCGAGGTCTCCATGCTCATGACTGAGAGGGAGGAGCTGAAACGTCTTCACGTTCGGAGCACCCAATTCGAAACGCGTGGATTTGGCGTGGAATTCCTTGGGACGAAGTGTAAGAGTGTAACTCAAGTGATTTGCCAGGTAGTTTCATCTATGTCATGACAACCATCCGGATGATCAAGTGCATTTATTTTTTGGTGGCCGGAATTGAAATCAACAAGCAGGTGTACACATTTTCAAGCTCATATGTCCATATCACCTGCCAAAAGGCATCTTTGGATCCGCCAGTACTATGCTGTTTTTGGGTATAATTTGTTCATCCTCAATAATGCAGTCTTTTGGATGCTTTTCCCATGACGCAAGAGAATTCTACCCACATATACCGGTGCATCACCGTCAGTAGTTTGCCCACACTCTTCTTCAAAATGCTTTGCGTTGTAGTATTTCCGGCCTTCGTTCTCCCCCCACCAAACACATATACAATCCCTGTGTTGATATGTCACTTTGGCCACTTAACCCCACAAATATTGTTTGAATAGTACAGCTATTCTATATAAGTTGTATTGGGCCACCAACTTTATGACACCAAAAAGAACGAGCAACCAAGTGCGCTTTGTCAATACTGAACATGGCTGGATATTACAACAAGCTTCATTGAAATCATGGTTTAAACGTGTGACTTCAACTTTGCAGCCCAAGAACTACTGCAACTCCATCTCAGCTCCACCGCAGCTCCCCTTCGGCTATTTGTTCACAATCATTTGGCAGGTCAGTTCACCCTGTACCCCTCAAGTTTTGTTGGTGATTTACCCCCATTCTTGATGGTTAAGAGCTTGACCCAGCTCGCCATGTCATCTTGTGATTTCAAGGTCAGACCCACAACTTGCCCAAGAAACCGCTGCTACTAAGGAGCGCCGAAGGTCGCCACGAGGCGCCTCCCAGGATGTGCGGGGGATGACGCCTGTCCCAGTTGATTCGTGTCACACCATGTGGGTTCTCAAAATGGTTGGTTTATTAGGGCTATGGACTATTGGGATATATGGTTGATGATAGGATAATATGGATACTGATACATGATTTATATGGGTTAATTGACCGCTAATTAGGACGACGACAATGGTTGAGCAACTGCTATCTGGTGGTTTCTCAAGCCATTGGATACCCCCAAAGTTATCTATCAATGGTAATCATTGGATGATTTGGGGGTCCGCTATTTGGAGAGACAGCCATGTAACATGAGACTTACGTCATGGCATGAACATGGCACGATTGTGATTCGCCTGTACCTAGCCTCAAGACATCATGGGTGAACCGACAATGCGGCAAGTAGGTTACCCGGTCATCGTTGGTTTCCCCAGCAATGTTGGAAACCCAAGTCTACACTCAACTTTTTCCGGGTAACCCCGTGGTCGTGGTCGTCGTGGTCGTCGTGGTCGTCGTGGTCGTCGTGGTCGTCGTGGTCGTCGTCATCATTATCATCATCATCATCATCATCATCATCATCATCATCATCATCATCATCATCATCATCTGTGATGTGTTCACTCTACTTTCAGCAAGTGTCGTTCATCATTGTCTTCCAACGTGGACAGTAAGTAACGGTGCGAGAGAGATGGAGGGGTTGTCCAAATAGTTTTCTTGTACCATAGTTCCGAGCAATTTCCGCGTGGTCTTTAGCAACTGCGGCTCCGCTGGTTTCATCGCCCAGAGCTTCATTGCAAACAGCCCTTGTGGGTGGGGTCAGTGATATGGCCTTTGCCTTTTACTACCAATACTGGTTTTATAGGGAATCTATAATATTTTATTCTATCAGTAACATTGGTCGGAAACTTGTTGGTTATTGTGGAGTGTCATGTTTGCCATTTTTCCCCCATTTTTCACCACCCTGTGTCCAACGTCCTTTTGCTGTGATCTAGATTTCTATTGTGCTTGGTTGCAGTTGGCTCCACGTCCATCCATTTATCATCAGGATCTGCGACTAAGCATCACTATAAGATGATCTCCATCACAAACGATCATTTACCTCTAGCCCCCAATTAGAAACCATTCCCAACCGTCATGAGCCAATCCGAACCATCAGTAACCATGATTAGCCATCATAAACCATCATGAAACCTACAGATTTCGATAGTTTTTCACCAAACCATCATTAAACCTTGAGATTTCCATAGTTTTTCACCATCATTGACCATCCTCCCCTTCCCAGCGCGGCCAGGCAAGACATCTGCCTCCTCCACATCGTCATGTACGTCTCTGGGTGCACCAGGTCACTGCTCAGCACGGTGGACCCATGGGTGGTTTCAGCTACCCTGGGGCTGTGCAACGGCAATGCTGTGGGTCAACAGGTGGTTTGGACTCACCTGGGGTTGTGCACTCTGGGCTGAAAGTGCTGTCAATGAGCTGGCTGAATCGCAAGCGACAGGAATGAGTTTGGAGCGCATGGCTGAGTTGAATGCGTTTGCCGCAAGCTGAGTGGCTGCGAAACAGCAACTCTGCATGGAAAACGCGGGCGGACAAGTAGGCCGTGGCTGGAACCCTTTGGAATCATTAGCACTTGTCACCTCTTGCTAATAATGATCATCATCATCATCATCATCATCATCATCATCATCATCATCAACCATCATTGATTACCAGGATTGAAAACCATCAACAAGCATCATCAATCATGAAACAGTTTCAATGAGTACGAACACTAAACCAGTGTTTATCATCATTAGCAGCTGTCACCAAACCATAGGTCCACTGTTTCAACGGCCGAGTTCTTCATATTTTCACCTCGGTAAAGTAGCCGCCTTGACACAGCTGCCGAGGTCAAAAACGGAGGGTCAAAGAATCACGGGGGACTCAACGGCGATGCCAAAGTGCAGGTGAACTGGGGGACAATCCACGGGTTGGAGGTGCTGTGACAGCTCGGAGTGGCTGCTCTTTCCATGATTTTTGGCCTTGACTCCGCAGAAAGAACAGAAAGGAAGGGTTGTGGTCCGGGAATAGAGCGACATAGAGCGACTCTGTTCCAGCAATCTCAGAGCATAGCAGCGAAGCAGAGAATTGATTCACCGACCTGAATTCGCTAAGCGTTGAAGTTGAGAACTGACAAAGTTTCGGATGCCCAATATGTATATATATATATATATATACATATATATTTATCAAAATATAGTACGCTGTAGTTACAACCACTATCTGTTGGTTGTCTCCGTGTTTCGTGTATATGTGCCTACAAATTATAAGCGGCACCAGCTGAAAGCCTGCCAGGAACCATTGGAAGAGGTCTTGTTGCGAGAGGAGCTCGCTCCAGTGTTCCTTTTCGTGGGCATCCAGCTCTTAAGAAACTATCCCAAATTTAAGCATGGAATAGCAGTCGATTTTCTATCTCATATGGTTGGCTTAATGTGGATCTTCCTTTCGGCAGGGAGATTAGCCACCAGGGTTGACAATTACACCAAACTAGTGGACCGTGTTTCCTTTCTGAAAGCATCATCCTGGAGCAATCAACACCTGAACATGCTTGGTCGTCAAAACACTCTTCCTTTGTATCCATGCCTAAATGGAATGTATGATGCACGTTTCTCTTGGCTATCTGAATCTGTATACCTTTGAACACTTCTGTACGACACGCGCACACAAATGTAATTCCGACGGATGCACAGGAATACACACGCAAGCTCACATACATAGACATATTCATGTATGACACAATTTGTATCAGCACACCAAACAAAATTCTTGGTCACAAGGATTCAACAAGTTTCTTAAACAGTCGTGTATCACTATCCTTGCATGTTTTTTTTATACCAAAAAAACACTTGTCAAGACTCTTGGTATACCAATAAACCTAGACCACTTGGATAAACCTAGAGGTTTACCAACAAACCTATACCAATAAAACCAAAAAGCCTTAGCTCTAGGTATACCAATCAACCTCGCAAGATTGAGCCAAGGTTTATATTGCTCTAGGTTTGATCCTGCTAGGAGGCTACTGACTCCGTCGGCCGTCAGGCGCATTCCGCTGTGTTTGGGTTGTTTCTCTGGGAGAGTTTTTCAGATTTTTTCGAATAAACAAGGCTCTAGGGGGGTACTGTTAATACTGCATGATGGGTCATGATGATTGCTTGATGTGGCTACTATCATGGTGAATGATGGTTCATGGCAAATGATGGTCATGGTCAAGAATGGACATCAGGGCAGGTGTGAGTGTACAAACAAACGCAAGGGTATGAGAGGCGAAGGTGTACTCCACATACAACGATACAACCAGCAATGTTACAGTGAAGCAATCACTAGTATAGTTGATAAACTGGTTGTGTTGGCGGTGCTGTGGTCGTTGCTGGTTTTTCTTTGCTTGCTGATGTTTATTCAACTTTCTCGCTCGTTGCATGCCTTTTTTTGTGTGTTGTTGGGCGCTAGCTTTGTCATCATCGTCGCCGTCCTTGTCATTGTATTTGGTATGGGGGATAGAGTCTTATCCACCCAAAAGATTCAGATTCTGCCGGTTGAGGAAAGACGTGTCTGTGTGAATAGCTGACTGCAGCCTTGCGGTGTACAGTTGAAAAGTGATCACAGAAAAGTCAGCCAATTGTCATGTTCATCAAGTCTTTTATATCAGTGTTCCATGCACATATCGGATGAAAGCAAGCATTTGACATGGTCCTAACGTTTGGAGACATTTGATTGTCCTCCATGATTGGCTTGTTCGAACATTGATAGCACCCATGGGGTCTCAAGCCTCGGATGTGGGAACCACTTGTGAACATGCTTAACCACTTGCGAATGTACAATCAATCGATATTAACCAGTTACTATGTGAACCGGTTACTATGTGGAGATGCATATCCAATTGTAAACATGTTCATCTACTCGGCACTGACGTTCGCCCTGCAGGGCGAAGCGCAAAGCCAAGAAAGCCCCGAAAACTCTGTGGAGAGTCCAGCACTTGGGTCAGCTCCGAAGCTGGAGCTGGCAGATGGATGAAGAGATGGATCAAAACTCGATAAAGTTACTTAAGTTGATCATTTTTTTTTGAAAAGTTTATCATGAGATGACTGTTGGTTATGTTAAAGCTGGAATTTATTTTCTGGGAATTTATATTTTACCGGTAAAATGTTATAAAGAAATACCAGTATTTTATAATAATGGATTGGGTTGAGTATGTAAATTTTATAAATCAAAGAATACCACAAAAAGAAATTGAAGAACAATTTTTTGATTACCAATGCACAAGGTGTCTCTCAGGGAAAAAATCAAATGATTTTGGAATTAAAAGCACCGGTAGAATTTATAAACAATGTAAGAGGTGTAGAGAACAAAAAGAAAAAGCAATGCAACAAGAAAAATGAAGAAGGAACAAGACAAGATAGAAAATGAAAAAGGTATAAACAATATCTCTGGGAAGTAATTTTTAAAATGAATAAGTCTTAAAAATGTTTAGGCATTTATGAAAATTTATGTTATAAGTTAATTTTTATAATATAGTTTTTTTTTTTTGAATAAGCTGAAATGAAAATGTACTACTTATTTAATGTCTTTGATTTATATTGTGAAAATATTTGAAACATATAAATTGAAGTAGATAGTGATTTATACGTGAGTTTTTATGTAGTTAAAATATTTTGGTTCACATCTCAGAAGTCACATTCTTACATTTTTTGGGGCCCCCACCACGGGTCCAGACAACAACCGAGGCTTCAGAAGTCGTCCCAGCAGTCAGGAGTTGCTGGGAACTCAGCAGGGATGGATGCGTGTCACATAGCAATGATCTCATGCGCTTCTTCCCCGCATTCGAAGTGTCATCATCAGCCAGTCATCATCATCATAATCATATAGTCTCTAGTATTGTTGGGGATTAATGACTTCCTATAGTCAAGCATTACTGTCATCATCAGCCAGTTCCTTCAAACTGTCTATGCCGCTTCCTATGCCTCGCCCGAGGCTCAAGCGGATCCGTCAACACACGTCTTGCTATGCAGCAACCCGAGCAGCGGTCTCACCACAGCCTGCCGAGTCCTCAATTTTTTTGGGAGCTCCACAGTGGTTGTGGCCACAGACGCGATTGTGCAATGCATCTTCGCAAACATGTACATGGGTGTTTCTCAAGCCATAGGGAACCCCCAAAAATGGTTGGTTTATTACTATAAATGACTAGTAATGGATGATTTGGGGGGTCCCCTATTTTGAGAAACCACCACATGTGCATGTGAATTTGCGCATCTTGTATCTTTGATATCCGCATTGTTTTGTGGAAAAACAATTGATGGTACGTTTCACGCTTCAATTACGTATGTAATAGATGTATATGCAATCTATTGGTTTTAGGGGCATCTATTTCATGTAATCCAATGTGTAACATGTAATCGATGTGATTGATGTATCTTTTCACATTGGTTTTAGGTGCAGGTTTCCATCCCAAGTCGTCGCCGCTTGAGGTGTCGCCGGGGCGCCGACGAAAAGGCCCGCCCGTTGTGTTTTTCCGCGGGGATCTCCCAAGTGACAGCGCGTTCCGCTCGGCTGGCGAAGAATGGTAAATTGATGGTTTACCCGGATCAAATTGATCAAATTGATAGTAACAACGAGTTTTGTCAGGATCAAATTGATGGTTTATCAGCATCAAATGGATGGTGAATCGATCAAACAACTCCTGGTTCCACCTGGTTACCAATGTGCCAATGATGGTGTTGCCAGTTTTGTAACGAGGTTTGAGGTGAAACAACAAGCGTCACGATGGTAGAGATTAATTGATCCCGAAGCTGGTGACCAACCATGGCTTCGGATCTTTCCAGGGTTTTCCGCTCGACGAGGAAACTGCTGGTTGAAACTGAGTGCCACAAGTCCCCTGTTTCGTAATTTTTTCCTGCATCCACCCAAAACTGCACGAAAAAACACAGCTAATTTTTGCAGGGTGCAGTTACATCATTTGTACCGAAGTCTTTAGCACTGGATTTTGGATTTCTTGCGTTGGGTTACAGCTGTTCCGTCACGGAGCTTCTGCAGATGTGCCAAGTTATGCCGAGCTCATGGCATCTGGGCGGCGATGGTGAGCTGCAACCCCAACAGTTGGACGAAGCTTGGGGACGATTTGCCACGGGGAACCTTTCATTTAGCCTCAAGAAGCAATTTTTGTGGTGGGAGTGGATGGATCTGCAGTAGCTGTGCACCCGGAACGTTGATCTTCACAAGGATCCTTGTCATCCCTTGGCCATCCCTTTTATAACCCCGACTTTCATTTGAGTGAAACCTTCGTAAGTGGTGACATGTTCATGGGGTTATTAAATGTTTCTGGGAGTTGGTAAATACAGCATTAACCCCAACTTTCTTTTGTAAGCGGTAAAATGCTAGTGTATTTACCAACTCCGAGAAGGGGCTTTGCAGTTTGTTCTACGTGATGCTCAAGCCATGTTTGCGCAAATACTCGCCTATCCAAACATAAGTGCACCAGACGCATGTGTTATACATTTATGTTAAATTAAATGAGTAAATGAATCAGTCGAGAAATGAACACACATATGCAGATATATTGCAAGTAAACAGTCAGCCATCTTCAAACGGATAGCTGGTGACTTCATGGTCCTGCGACCTCTCCTCAGGCCTTACCGTTGAAGGACGGCCGGGATGGCACCTGGATGGGGCCCCGGTGGCACCAAACTCTCCGCTGTAGCTACGGAACTCTTTTGCAGAACTAGTGGAAATGCAATCAGGTGCTATCCTTCTGAGGATGTGCACTTGTCATCACATATGCACAATGCACAGACGTACAAACTGCTTGCGATTGACATCCACTCGAATGGCTGCCAGGAGCGTCGACCAAGTTCACCACGAAAACAGGACCCTTTCCTGCAGTATTGGTTTGTGTTTGAGTTCCTGTTGGTATCCCCCAAGGTGAAGCGCCGTTTTTTCCATTCTTCAACAGTATTGGAGTGTCCAAAGTACAGAGGTACACAATACAAAGCGTGATCATCCCGGAATTGGATTGACTTTTGAAGCCAATGATTGTGAGAGGATCTGCCTAGATTGGTTGCGACTTGTTAAATGGAGAGAGTTGTTCATGGTAGATCGCCTAGAGAAGCTCGTCCTCCATGGGCTCCAAAGGATGATGAGATGATGGCCTCCTTTGCCCCAAACTCAGCCGCTGGAGGGTTTGAAGCACTGAGTCAGCTGCACCAGTTGAGGCTCAACACTTCGCAGTCCGGCCCCCAACCGTTGACCTGGCGCGAAGCTGTGGAAGCTACGTGGTTCCGCTGGGGCTGAGGCCTATACTCAGCGGCAAAGTGAAGCTGGAAGCCACAAGTGAAAAGATCCATGCGGTAGCTCCCTGAGCAGCCATGGCCACCCTGGGACCTCACGATTTATGGAGCTGCTTCATCCCCGAGCAGTAGCACTGACTTTTTTCGAGGAGCTTCCTGTTTCTTTGGTGATGTTTATCCTTGGCTCACAGCTCAGGGTGCTGCCAACCTCGATTTTTTAAAAGTCATCGCATCTGGGAGCTACCTTTCCGAGATGATGGTTGTTGAATGTTTGCAACCACTGGAAAGAGCGGTCACATGGTCAGAGGCCTCAACTTGTTGTACCCGAAAGCTTTTAAACCAGCACTGCTGAGCACTTGTTTACCAAAAGTGGCGGGGAAGGGTGAACTTGTTTAAACTTAGTTGCTGCAACTTGTTTACTTTTTGTTCCTCTGTTTGATGTTTGGCAACAAAGTTGTAGCTGCACTCAGCCGCCGACTTTGGGCAGTGCTAGTTTCTGATTTGAGCAAGGGAATGCAGTGGGTGAGTCGGAACTGCAAAATGAAGATCACAAACATGCTTGAGTTTCTGGAAAGCCACTGTCTTGACTTCAATGAATTTGCATCATAAATGCGCATCATTTTCACAGTCCAGTGAGTGGGGCGCTTGCCATCCCACCGTGGGCTCGTCTGAAGGCGAAACTGTGCCAGTCAGATATATTGAATCAGTAGCTGCGATCCCTGAAGAATCACCTGGCCGGATGCAGAAATCTTTGGGAGCTTAGCAGCAAACCATTGCAATTGCAACAGCCATGCAACTGACATGCAACTTGTGACGCTTGGGCGTTCGGTCCTGCGATTCTCATGGTGATCTGCCAATGTAAGGCTCAATGCGAGACCGCAGCTGTGCCCCGGAACCAAATATATCAGGGCGTACTAAACAGCCAGCTTGTGCGTCGGCTAGTAGGCACTGTCATTGTGAATGGTCTTTGAGGGATGGATAGGGAACCCGTTGTGGTGATGATGCCTGTCAGGCAGCGAACTTTTAACACTATACGATTGCGTATATGATTGTATGTGAGGTCGTCCAGAAATGGCGTATCACCCGGAAATTGAATTTGCGGTAGTTTCCCTATCAACAATGGCGATTATTGGATGGTTGGTAGGTACCATCATTTCTGGACAAACCTGTACATTTGTTGATGACATCCTTCTGCTGTTGGCTTTGATGGCAGTCAAGTTACCAAAGAACACTGGGGAAGTGAACGCCCCAAAGCGTAGAGAAGCCAAGGTAATTTGAGATGTGAACAAGAGGGTAACAAGGCCTTTGGAATGAGTTCCCTAC
>VSDK01014396.1:151463-193516 GCA_009767595.1 Symbiodinium kawagutii | reverse complement strand
CTGTTCCTCCGGCTCCTGCGGCTGCTGCTGCTGCTGCTACTACTAGTGTTATTGATGTTGTTGTTGTGGCTGTTGCTGCTATTGTTATCGTTGCTTGTGCTGCTGCGTTTTGGTTGTGGTTGTCCTTCTTCTCATGGTTGTCTTGTTTGCAATCATTGCAGCTCTTTTGCAGAACAGACCATCTATAGCAGCCGGTTTATTCTTTGGGTGATCATGACTCTTTAAACGGTGAGGCAACTAGTGAGCCAACCAGCGTGTGCGCCATCTACAAGCGAGTGGCTTTGTCGTGATGCCAGCTGTTGATTCCTGGAGCCAGAAATCTCAGGGACACAAGGAAGGTATAGGAAGGTGATAACACAACCGGGTCTACACGTCTAGTTTCAAGGCTGCATTGCTCCTTGAGGCAACTTGGGAAAATGTGGAAAAGTACTGCTTTACAGGAGAATCGCCACTGGCCCCCCCGAATACCCCTGTAGCCACTGGTTTCTAATAGCCCAGCCTTGGAGTCAGTTCGCTGGGTTTATCAAAGCTGAGCACCAGGCGCTGGAGCGAAAAAGCTGTTAAGCGGAGGCCTCAGAACTGAAACCGCACACGTTGTTGATGTCTCGGCAACCCATGGGACGAGTCGAGGCCTAGCAGGATTTCTACCGCTATGGTCACCTATGGTTGATTGAAATCCTCAACCAACCAGATCCAACCAGGAGAACTAGGGAAGTCAGCAGTTGCCATGGCGGCCATGAGGCACCAAGCGCATTCACGGCACTGTCCTAGACTGGCACCGTCCTGAGTCTAGAGACGTGGCATGAAAGCAAGTGGTTCGGTTCAATAATGCTTAGTCATGATGGTGAACTAATGGTGAATTGATGGCCACTCAATGGTTGATAGTACCCTTCCACTACGGTCGCTGTTCTTGTTGCAGCTGGTGATCATCGTTGTGATTTTCAAGTACTGTAGTCTCGACAGATTTCCACAGGGTTTGCATATTGCCCAAATTCCTTTGAGATCATGATCAACGGTGTTGCGTGTTGCCGAAGTTCAAGCGTGCTGCTCCAGGTTCGACAAGTTCGGCTGGATCCAGGCCCGCCTCAACGTTTGTTGAGCTTGCAGATGTTTCTGTTGGGTGACTGTGACCTACAGTGACCTACAGTGACCCAGCACAACCAAAACGTTCATCGTGATGTCTGAAGGACACATTGCTCATGACAGGCCACTCAGGAGATTGATCATCCAGAAGCTCACAGGCGCCAGCGGTTTTTCCGCGTGTGCAGCGAGACTGTTTCAACTTTTTCAGCTCAAGTGTTTGTTGTAAGTTGGTTGATGTACGAAGAAAGATCTAGGACGGGGCCGTTTTCCGAAAGCTTAATTTTTGTTTGTCCATGAGTGGTGTCCTTCAAGAACGGTCGTTCTTCTGTTGAGAAGCACAATTTTTGGATCCATCGGACAGCATGGACAGCTCCGTGGAAGGAACAATGGGCGGATCTATCTGCTGGCAGAGGACAGAAGCCAAACAAGCCAAACTTAGCAAATCTGTGAAGGCAGCGCTGCACATCTGCAAAACTCCGGTGTCTATGCTGCAAAGCCCCAGCAGAAGATTACGGTGTCACTCGGTGTCACTTAATATCCACATATTCTATCTATCTATCTATCTATCCATCCATCTATTTATCTATCTATTTACATATAGACATTTGTATTGTTTAAATTCAAATTCATATTTATCATGCGGAATATGGCATCTACATTTGTACAATCTGTCGCGATACCTTTGGCGACCTGATTGAACTCCACTCCCGGGTTCGCCCCTGGATTTGTTTGGCGCACCGATCCAGCAGCCATCCTTGTCGTCCTCCTTTGCATACTATCACATTCCTTAGCGTTGGAGAAGTGTCATATGACATATGATTATATAGTAGAACGGTCATCCTGTATGTAAGTGATACTTTCTGCTTGCTTTCCCTTTCACTCATTGTCATGACCATCCTTGTGATGATCGTTGAAAGAAAATGGTCGTAATAATGGGAATGCCACTGATGAACATTACTCTCCGCTTTGCTGCAGGATGTGCAGGAGGATTTACCAGGCGTTGGTTGTGCGGTGACATTTTTCCTGTGCGCCGTTGAAGAGTGTCACGTTCAGTTGGATCGCTGGTACAGTCCTGGATTTCCATCATCGTGAAGAGTTTTCCACGCAAATATTCACGGTAAGGGCAACAAGACCTAATTTTGGACCCAACTCTTTTCTGCAGGGTGCTGCTGAAGGTGTTCTTGGAATGGTCTTGCATGAGTGCTGCTATCTGGGACCTAGGCTGGTGTACCACTTCTGATTTGTATCTTTCTGGGGCATCTGATTTGGACAGCCTCAAATGCATTGAACATTTTCATGAATCCTTTAGACCCTTATTTATTTGGTGGATTTGTTTGGCACAAATCGGGATGCTCCCAGCAACAAACCCCACCTTGCCTTCCCATCAGGTACCAGGATGCGAATGGCCTCGGTGCCATGAATGCCTGGACCTCAAACACACGAAAGATGCTGTGAACCAACTGGGCACTTTCCAACCGGCAATGGTTGGAGTCAGATTTGAGGACAGAATGGGCTATGGATGGTCAGAAATTTACGTGAATACCCTTTTTGATTACTTTATAATGATTATATTGTATGGGTATATGAATATACAACATATACACATAAATACCTGTATAGACTCCACTTAATCCTAAGTCTCATTTGGCCCTGAATGTCTTTACGAATCTACGAACATCTCCAATGTGGTCGTGGTCGGGACTCACAACCAACAAAGAGAGTTGCAAAGTCCATCAAGCTCAACAGTGAAAAAGCTGAGTCTGGACAGAACCAGCACCATTTACCACACACTGCTTGGATATGGTCAACCACAGCGTTTTTGAAAGACAGAATATGTATGTATGTATATATATATATATTTACATATGAATAAGTACACATATGTATATATACATATGTATATTCATATGTAGATGCATAGACATATACACATACTTATACCTATACAAGTACCTATGATATGTACATATATATATAATATATATATATATATTATATCTTTAGATATACATACAAATCTATACATGCAATGCTGTACCAAGCCCACATTTGCAGTTTATTTGTCGTTGCACCGGCCAGGTGCGACCAGATCAAGGGCAGCAGCAAAAGGCCATGGGGGATGCACTGGATGGGATGACTTTTGGACGTTGTCACGGGAATCCTCGCCTCACCCTGAAACCTGCCCTGTGATTCGTTCATTTGCATTAAACAAAGGACATTTGGTCACAGCAACGATTTACAACATGAACAAATGATCGAATCACCAACTCAACAATGTGATCCTCAGCAACAATTTTATAGCGTGAACGCATGAACTGTTCAGAGCCTGTCACGAATGAATCACGAACGTTCAACGGCATAGTGCACCCGGCCCCTCCAGGGTGGCAAGGGCCCAGCCAAGGGCGCAGCCAAGGGAGCACGACCCGCTCAAGGTGGATCCAGCCGGGGAGATTTGGATGTCTTTTTGTTCGGAAATTTTGTTGCTGGATCCAATCATGTAGTTTTAAAGGAAAAGTTCAGTGAGTACCAGAGTTCATTACAATCAACTCTCGAGTCAAATTGTTTATCGTCGGGTACCGTTTCCAAGCCCAATTCTTGGTGTTGATTGTTGCTGGCTATCATTCTAGATCATCGCGCTACTTCTCGTAAGGTTTTTCGATGCACTGCCCACCTATCAGCGGCCTCGAAAAACAGCTGAAGTCATGCCCTGCTGTCCGACGAGGCTATGCTCCTCAGCAGCAGCAGCGGTATCAGACCCCTAAGGTGCGGATCCGGTCAAGGACAAGTGGAATAGCCATGAGGGGATCTGGGTCATGGTGAAGAGTCAATGTTTTTCCTCTGGTCCTTCCATGTGGGTCACCAATAATCCTAGAAATGGATAGATGAACAGACAACAGACCATCCCAACAGTTTCACGGATGTGTTCATTGATGGGATGTTCACCAGGGCACATGGCATTGACCCACACCAAATATCAGAGCCTTTTACACTATCCAGCAGATGGCATTGTCAGGCATCATGTCGTTGATGCTTTGCCAACAACCCGGGGTGTTCGAACTGCTATGTTCAGCAGCTGTAGGAGGACAACTCCGGGTTTTGGGTTTTATAGCATTGATGTACACCTCACCTTGATGTTACCACCATCATGAGCACAGCCCTATTTCAGGGCGCATACCAGCGGAATTAATTTTTGCGGCTCACGACTGCTTTCTTGACGCATGTTGTGCCCAGATCTTGAAGTAGACATTGATGGTCAAAGCTGTCTTGATGGAGGCGAAAGCAGCCAATACCTACCGTGGAGGCTACCTGCAAGAAGCTTAGGCTGAGGCAAACTGTACAGCTGATGCGTACCTCTGTGCGATGGGACCGCATAAGGTATATACATATATATATATATATGTAGATATAACGTTGATGACCGTACACATGGCATCCTTATTGTACGCAGGTAGACGCTATTAGGAAATAGTGAGCCTAATGTAGGCTTCCATTCTTTCCCACATCAGTTTTCTACAGGCCAAGAGCCTAAGTTTGGAATTGGCAAGGATTCAGGAGTAAGGGGTCATGAGGGAGGCAACATCCTTTGCACAGAAGACTCTGCTGGTATTGGAGTATTGCATTCCTCAAGGAGTTTGCCACACAGGAAATGTGGGGGAAAAAGCAACTTGATCATTTCTAGTTATACTTGCTATCCACTGCTATCCACTGCTATCCACTGCTATCCACTGCTATCCATCACTATCAAGTTGCTATCCATTGATTGTTGACCATTGCTATCCACGGCTATCCACTGCTATGCACTGCTTGCAAGCGAAAGTTTCTGGGCTTTGTGATCGCCATGTCGTGCCTGGTTTGAGACGGGAGTTGCTGAGGCCCGTACAGCAAGGTCCAGTGATGTCTCTGGAGGATGTGTTGGATACTCAGAGAGAACTGCCATAGTTGGGATGACAGATGCCATGATTTCCGATGACTACAAGCCCATATGACTAGTATATTCCCGAATGACTATCTTATTTTGAGATTATATATCCCATACATACAGCTACTCCATCACCAAAAAGTCTGAATAGCAGAGAACCACTGCCAAACTTGCTGGTTATTGACGTTCAACGATTATTTGGATGATCATCATGGTGGCTTATCAGCGGAGGTCATTGCGATAGACCTTCCCCAATTCTCCGATAGCCCCACAATTGTACCGCTGTGGGGACCGCGATGCGAGTCTCGCACTGTTTGCGAAACGCGTCTCGTGACCAGAGTGAAACAGCTTGGGTGTCGTGCAACCTAGGAACATGCCGCGATATATCTTTCAGTCCTTGTTTCAAGCCTTGCAGTCTGCGCACTTTGTGCCATGCCAAGGATGGGAAAGGTCCATGCATGCCTCAACAAGCAAGTCTGGAAGGCCGAGCAGCTACCACAGCAAATCAGCTGGTCCATCAACCGTTACTACAACCCGACCTGACAGCACTGGCAGGGCTCCACAAATGCCTTAAAGCCAACCATTTTCAATACCATGATTTGACACTATCTAGGTTACCACTTGTCATCCATCTCCCTTATCTGTGAACGTGTTATCATTTCTTATAATTGGCATGTATGCATAGCAGCAGCAAATATATCAGCTATTATATCAAAGCTAATTTCAATGTCTTAGCTACTGTAATGATATCAGCAATTGTTTCAAGCCGCTGATGATCCGTAGAAACTATAGGCGACTCTGCGACGCCTGCACCGAGCTACGACTCTTTTCAGGCGACGAAAAAGATCGTGGACAAAGAAAAGGACTGGGATCAGACGGAGCTGTGCAAACGCATCACCAAGTGCCCCCGTGGGGCCATGACTGAGATCGCTAGTCACGAGGAGGGTGCAGTTTTGCGTTGGATTTCTTGGTTTGCTGCAGATGTATGGCTTGCCATGAAATTTGGTACCACCAAGTTCTCAAAATAGGGGACCCCCAAATCATCCAGCTTATGAACCATTTATAGCAATAAACCATCCATTTTTGGGGAGAAACCACCATTCCTGGGGCCCCGCACCAAGTGACGACTGTTACGTGACCTCATGCTGCTGGTCATCTGCTGGTCATCATCCCTGAGGTACCTGTACAAGGGCGCGCAAGCACCAGAGCTCTTGACCTTGCCCTGGCAACAGGCGGCGCGGCGACGTGATGAAGAAGCGAATCATTCACCAAGTGTTGGTTATGAAATAGTATAACATTAACTGTTATTGCATATAACCAATATTTATTACTGGTTATAACTATATAGTATTTCATTAACCCATTCAGTATAACCAATGGTGAAATCATTAAAATCAGTATCAAACAGGATCAATCATGAATCGTTGTTCATGGTTATTAATCAGCAAGCATCATTAGCCATCACGTATCCGTTAACCCAACTGTATCATCGACGTCTCGACATCTCCGCTTGGAGAAACATGCAACCGACATGGTTGAGATGAGCTGCCGATGCCGTGAAATGCACAAGGCTGGAAGTGTTGAAGTCCATTGCTGTGGGATATGCGGAGAAGTGCATATGTGCGATGTGGATCCGTTGAATGGTTTGGTCGCAGGCGGCTTCGCAATTTATTGAGAACGCGATGAGGGGCGCCAATCTCAGAGAGTGGAGGAACATGAGGAACTACATTTCTCCCCGTGTGCCACCTCCAATAGAAGTAACATGGTGACCCCAAACCAATCCAGCTTGACTGTTGTTAGGACATTGTTGCTTGGGTTGTGATAAGCTCATCTTTGGGGCAAAGCGTTACATGGTACAACTGGGGCAGCCCTCAATAGTCATACAATAGCATTTTCATGCATTTTCAGTAGGGAAAGCATGGGTTGGAAATCATCTCCCTCATTCCTGTGGGTGATCCCAGTGGCCGCAGGTTACAGCAATGCCTGCGCGGACAAACCATGGTTGGATCCCCCAGGGTGGCTCCCAGGGTGGCGCTCACAGTGGCCATCAAAGTAGTTCTCAAAGTGGCTCTCCAAAGTGGCCCGCAAAGTGGCTCGTGGTGGTTGTTGTCGTGGTGGTTGTTGTCGTGGTGGTTGTTGTTGTTGTTGTTGTTGTTGTTGTTGTTGTTGCTGCTGCTGCTGTTACTGCTGCTGTTGCTGCTGCTGCTGTTACTGCTGCTGTTGCTGCTGTTGTTGCTGCTGCTGCTGCTGCTGTGATTCCATAATGTTGGGTTGTTGCGTTGTTGTGTTGCTTGTTGCTGTTGCTGTTGCTTATCTCGTTGGTGCTTGTTGTTCTGTGCCTCAATATCCATAATCCTTCCCACGGATCAGGTCAATAAATTCCTCATTGCGTCCAACACTCTGACATGTGACAGGCTTTGTCTCCAAACATGTATAGGCATAGGTTTGACTGTGACTTAACCCTACCAGTATCAACAACTTTGTTCCGTGGCCGATGGCAGTGGCAAATGGAGGGCTGCTTTAGTCTCTTCGTTCTTTGGTTCCAACCTGCATGTTCTTTAACTCTCAATACATGCCAGGGGTGACGGGTGGCCATTGCGTACCTTATCTTTGTTGTATAGTGAGTTGTATCCGCCCAATTCCCTCCAAGAGTTGTGGACTTTAGCTAGTTTCTATCTCTTCACCATTTTCCTTTTTGTTAGTTGAGACTATACCCTTTGTGGATGTGGAATAACCCGTGTAGATAAGGTCACATCCTTTGTGGCACAAGATGGTGTAGATGGCTTCAGGCAAACACAACGAAACATGGATGTTTCTATGGTTGCTAACCATGGCTATAATTGTTAGTTTACCCATCTTATAGCATCATTCACTATGCTTGTGTCCGATGGAACTAGCCCCAACTGCACATCCAAACAGATGGATTCTAACCACCAACCAGATGGATGTTTCTTTGGTTCAAACCCATCTAATTGGTCGGCGGTTGGTTATGAATCCATCTTTGGTGGTCAAGCCACTATACCAACTGGTGGTTCTACCTGCTTTGAACCAACTTAACCGACCTATCTACTCACCAACGGTGGATTCCCCCTGCCGCACGGCACGTGACGTCGGCCCCGGAGGTTCTTTGACCTGGATTTGACGGTGTCTTTTCATATGGCCTTCTGGGAGATCTTGAGTGGCAGTGGCCAAAGTTGGGCGGCTCAAGGGCAGCGGCTTGGCGGCTCATGTGACATGCAGCGATGCCCACTGGGGCGACAAAGTGCTCTGGGGGAATGATTGATGGTGTTGGAAAATGATACTAATTAAAAACACAACTATTCTCCTTATGATTGATATGACTTAATGCCTGCTAGATAAGTACATAAGAAGTAATCAATTCATGATATAGTTGATGTTGGATAATGATTCAATATTGATTTGATAAGATAACAATGATGAATAATGAATAATGGTAAACACGCTGCTATGAGATGATTGTTAGTAGTGGAGCATCACCAACAAGAATGGTTTCTGATGGTAGAGCTTATTTGATGATCCGTCCCAGGACCTAGATCACTTCACCTTCATGTTGGTTGAGTATTGGGATACAGATCCCCGACTTGAAAGGAACGCGCAGCTGTTGTCCATTTGCACATCTCACGGGTAGATCATGAAGCAGCTGTTGGCTGTGGGTTCGGAGTTTTTTGCCACTGACACATGTCTATTGCATCTTGTCGCATGATCCAGCAATCCCGTTGGCTGACTGTTTCAGTGGCTCAACAGGTTTCCAAATTGTCGATCATGCATGCAAATGAGAACTGTTCCCAGGAGCCGATTCTGATGTGAAGATCCCATAAGTTTTGGCTCAAGCAGTGGCCAGCGAAGGCTTAGGAACCATGTTGTCAAGCCTAGCCATCGCGCTGCTGCCGCTCATCCTGATGCTGAGTGGTTGCGGAAGTCCAGAGCTTTTGGCCCCGGCACTCGCCGAAATGCCTGGCATCTCCAAGAGGCCAGGGTCCCAGGCAACGAGGCCCAGCCAGGAGCCTCAAGGGCAGGAAACCGCTCGGGCTGAGGAATCACGGCAGCTTCTGGCCACCCCAGGCAATCCAATTCCGCAGTCCGAGTGCTCCTACCAATGCAGCAAACTTGGCTTTCAGCACGGCGGGAAATGTTCTTCGAGCAACTATTGCAGATGCTTGGTAGAGTACGTTGAGGTAGAGACGCTCTGGAAGGGGTGGGTGTCTGAGGGCATCTGTTCCCTAACCACAACGCCCTCTTCTTGGGACACTACATGCGACGAACAAGTCATTCACAAGTGTGAGTTGCCGCCAAACAAATCTCGCCCGCTGTTCCTTTGCAGTCAGCCAAGCTTTTGGGATGCTCGGACCACCTACAATGGGCGGTACTGGGAGGAAAAGGATATGTGCAATGTATGGGAAGTTTCTTTGGCACTTCCCGATAAATACTGGGGAGGTTCCTACTTTGAAAGGAAGGTTTTTGGGGCGAACAATACAAAGACCTGTGTGCATTTTGCAGACATCGCCTATGCATGTTCCAGTGGCTGAAACCCTGCAAGGGGTGCCGTTTTGCTGGGCCTTGTGGCTTGAGGGGAGCAGAAGCCTTCGCTCAAAAGCACCCCCGCTGGCTCCCAGTCACATCACACTTCGGACGAGCCATCGCATGGAAGAAAGTTCGACCACCTACCTGTGTAGCCTGTGTTTTGACTCACGACTTCATGTGGCCTCACAAATATCATCCACAAGTTATTAGGTGCTTATTTCAGCTGTTTATTTTGGTGGTGCAGCTGTTTTTTTTCCCACCAGCCATGAAAAAACGTGGCCACAGCCAAGACCTGCCAGGGATCCAAGGTCAAGGATCAATGTTTACCGTAGAATTATAAGAGTGGTGATGACTGGGGAGCGGTTTATGGTTACCAATGGTTAATTCATAAATCTTCATAATGAGTGGTTCCTAATGGTTGATGACAGCTTGGATGATTATTCTGTTTGGATGAACATTGCTGTGGGGCCCCATTCCGATCACCCCATTGGCTGGGTGGATTGTGTGATCCAACCTCATACTGCTATTCCGGGCATCCAACTATTAAGCCATTCTACCCATGCGTCTGCGTCCATTTGTTGGCATTTTCTTGGATTCCACACTACCGAAATCATCCTTGCCTTTGCAATCCCCAAGCTGGATGACACGCGCCCGGTTGGGGATTGGTATTTTCACAATGGTTCTTGTTGCTGTAGTTGCTTTGGTTGATGTTGTCAATTTGCAAATCCAAATGCATAAAGCAGCTGTTGGCTGTGGGTTCTGAGTTTTGTGCCGCTGAAACATGTCTATTGCATCTGGTCGCATGATCCAGCAATCCCGTTGGCTGACTGTTTCAGTGGTTCAACAGGTTTCCAAATTGTCGATCATGAATGATAATGAGAACTGTTGTTACCAGGAGAACATTCTGATGTGACGGTCCCATAAGTTTTGGCTCAAGCGGTGGCCAGCGAAGGCTTAGGAACCATGTTGTCAAGCCTAGCCATCGCGCTGCTGCCGCTCATCCTGACGCTGAGTGGTTGCGGAAGTCCAGAGCTTTTGGCCCCGGCACTCGCGGAAATGCCTGGCATCTCCAAGAGCCCAGAGTCCCAGGCAACGAGGCCCAGCCAGGAGTCTCAAGGGCAGGAAACCGCTCGGAGTGAGGAATCACGGCAGCTTCTGGCCACCCCAGGCAATCCAATTCCGCAGTCCGAGTGCTCCTACCAATGCAGCAAACTTGGCTTTCAGCACGGCGGGAAATGTTCTTCGAGCAACTATTGCAGATGCTTGGTAGAGTACGTTGAGGTAGAGACGCTCTGGAAGGGGTGGGTGTCTGAGGGCATCTGTTCCCTAACCACAACGCCCTCTTCTTGGGACACTACATGCGACGAACAAGTCATTCACAAGTGTGAGTTGCCGCCAAACAAATCTCGCCCGCTGTTCCTTTGCAGTCAGCCAAGCTTTTGGGATGCTCGGACCACCTACAATGGGCGGTACTGGGAGGAAAAGGATATGTGCAATGTATGGGAAGTTTCTTTGGCACTTCCCGATAAATACTGGGGAGGTTCCTACTTTGAAAGGAAGGTTTTTGGGGCGAACAATACAAAGACCTGTGTGCATTTTGCCGACATCGCCTATGCATGTTCCAGTGGCTGAAGCCCTGCAAGGGGTGCCGTTTTGCTGGGCCTCGTGACTTGAGGGGAGCAGAAGCCTTCGCTCAAAAGCACCCCCGCTGGCTCCCAGTCACATCACACTTCGGACGAGCCATCGCATGGAAGAAAGTTCGACCACCTACCTGTGTAGCCTGTGTTTTGACTCACGACTTCATGTGGCCTCACAAATATCATCCACAAGTTATTAGGTGCTTATTTCAGCTGTTTATTTTGGTGGTGCAGCTGTTTTTTTTCCCACCAGCCATGAAAAAACGTGGCCACAGCCAAGACCTGCAAGGGATCCAAGGTCAAGGATCAATGTTTACCGTAGACTTATAAGAGTGGTGATGAATGGGGAGCGGTTTATGGTTACCAATGGTTAATTCATAAATCTTCATAATGAGTGGTTCCTAATGGTTGATGACAGCTTGGATGATTATTCTGTTTGGATGAACATTGCTGTGGGGCCCCACTCCGATCACCCCATTGGCTGGGTGGATTGTGTGATCCAACGTCATAATGCTATTCCGGGCATTCAACTACTAAGCCATTCTACCCATGCGTCTGCGTCCATTTGTTGGCATTTTCTTGGATTCCACACTACCGAAATCATCAGTTGACCACGGGCTGTGGGCTAGAGATGATGCGTGCCTTCGCAATCCCCAAGCCGGATGACACGCGCCCGGTTGGGGATTGGTATTTTCACAATGGTTCTTGTTGCTGTAGTTGCTCTGGTTGATGTTGTCAATTTGCAAATCCAAATACATAAAGCAGCTGTTGGCTGTGGGTTCTGAGTTTTGTGCCGCTGAAACATGTCTATTGCATCTTGTCGCATGATCCAGCAATCCCGTTGGCTGACTGTTTCAGTGGCTCATCAGGTTTCCAAATTGTCGATCATGAATGATAATGAGAACTGTTGTTCCCAGGAGCCGATTCTGATGTGAAGATCCCATAAGTTTTGGCTCAAGCGGTGGCCAGCGAAGGCTTAGGAACCATGTTGTCACGCCTAGCCATCGCGCTGCTGCCGCTCATCCTGACGCTGAGTGGTTGCGGAAGTCCAGAGCTTTTGGCCCCGGCACTCGCCGAAATGCCTGGCATCTCCAAGAGGCCAGGGTCCCAGGCAACGAGGCCCAGCCAGGAGCCTCAAGGGCAGGAAACCGCTCGGAGTGAGGAATCACGGCAGCTTCTGGCCACGCCAGGCAATCCAATTCCGCAGGGCGAGTGCTCGTACCAATGCAGCAGACTTGGCTTTCACAATGGCGGGAAATGTGATAAGTCCACATGCAGGTGCTTGGTGGAGCACCGTGAGGTAAAGACACTGTGGAACGGGTGGGTGTCTGAGGGCATCTGTTCCTCAATCACCTTACCCGACCAAGACTCGACATGCGGCGATTCTGCTGATCCTTACACGTGTGATTTTCCGAACCAAATACCATCTGATTGGGATTATGGCCTTTGCGGACCGCCAGGCGGACCGCCAGGCGTTGAAGAAAACTTTGGACTCAGAACATGGTCTGCTGTCCATACGAGCCTTTCCAGCGGAAAGGACTGGGCATCAAAGAACGTTTGCCGCCTATGGGCAGAATCTTTGCCAGTTGACCAACGCAAGGTTGAAAAGCTTCGACTTGGCAAGGACGAAACCCCAGTTTGTCTGCGTTTTGCAGACATCGCCTATGCCTGTCAAGAGTGCTGAAAGTTTGAGACAGCGGCCCGGTGACTTGAGGGGAGCACAAGCCTTCGCTCAAGACTTTTTTGATGGCTCCACTGAACTTACCAGGGTCACATAGCAGTTGGGTTGAGCCGAGGAACAAAGTTCGACCACCAATCATCGCGTGTCTCCTGTGATTTGATGATTTGACTTGCTGCTTTGTGTGCCATCACTACTATCATCCACAAGTTATGCGGTCCCTATTTCAGCTAGTCATTTTCTGGTGCTTGTTGTCTTCCAAAAGCCGCAAATTACACCAGCATAGACCCCAGATGGTCTAACTAGTCAGGCATCATACAGCGTCCGTAAGTTGGAATGTTCTTCACGTTCCTTCCCATGCACCCCTGCGAATGCTGCTTCCATTTTCTGGCTCTTGGCTGGTTCATTTATTGGCGCTCCCAGTCATTCAAGCTTTGGGTTGCTGGAATGAGAACACTCTACGCTCATTACTCTTTTCCATTTCACCGCCTAAATCATCAGTTGACCCTGGACTATGGGCTGAGATTGACTAATGTTCGCAATCCACAACATTTGTCGGATGACAACCCCACCTTGTTGGAGATCAGTATGGCAGTGCCTGTTGAAGTTGCTCTGGTTGATGTGCTTGTCACCTTGGCCGCTGCGTCGTCGTTGTTGGTGATCTGACCCCACTGGTTTTGGTGCACTGAGGCCCGCAATGGTCTGAGGTGGAAGCGGTGCTCAATGCCAAGTGCTACGCCCCATGGGGTTGGGCTTTGCAGGGACTGATATCCTGGTAATCATAACATTCACATGGTCCAATGGGAGATCAAGCTCTTGATAAACAACCCCTAGTTTTAGATCATGAATAGATTGTGATTTAGCATCAACAAATATAGGGGTTACTAGTATGGATTATTAGTATGGACCTCCCATGATTGATAATTCATGACATGGGAATCCCTAATAAGCAAGGAGCATTTGATCACCAGACAGTCTTTCTTTGTTGGTTTAGCCTATTTTCGTCAAGTTTCGTGGGGCTCAAGAGCTTGGCTGGAATCTTTCGTGAACGAAGCTGTGGGGAAAACGTGGATGCTGCGATGAGTTGCACCGCACTGCAGCTGATCGCTCTGCTCCAAGAGACGTGGTTCCGCAGCTCTGAAAAGGGCAGACCTTCAGGTTTTGGCTCGATCACTCTTACTCGGCCAAGAACCATGAAGAACCAACAAGTGTGGAGACGCCAATGGCGATGATGATGATGATGATGATGATGATGATGATGATGATGATGATGATGATTATGAATCCCTTCCCTTCCCCACAATATCGAACTCTGACACGTTTTGGCAGGGTATCTATACGGCGGGGTTGATATTAGGGTGAAGGGATTACACCACATTGTGCTGTGGGTTATCAATCTTTCTTGGTTTGTTGTTGAGAATGATCACAAACCAGTGACAGAGGAATGCTTGTTATTTTTCTAACCAACAACCATTTATGGTTCATGGGGCGACATGAGTTGGCGTGGTATTCTTCACTAAGCCCAACGGCCATGAGTTGGTATTCTTCACCAAGCCCTTGGGTGGCCCCACTGAACAGTGGTTTCACAGGTACGAAGAGCTGATGGATGCTTGCCTCCTTGAGAAGGTGTTGCGTTGCTGTAGCTGTTTGTGCGAGTTGTCTGGAGCTGTCAATGATGGCTTCTGTCACATGTTACCATCCTGATTTCTCAAGTTGACGCCATAGACCCATAGACCGACCAACTAATCAGAAAACGGTTCAAGCAACACTATGGTTGACTGAAGTCCCACCAGCAAGTAGTTGAATCCATGTCCCTCGTGGCAATGCTGAAGTGCAGACTTTTTGATACTTTTCTGTGATTGCTCCGGCGGAGCTGAAGACCAGCTCAGTTAACTTGGTGATGTTATCCTCAGACGCTGGAGACAATGTACTGTTGTGATACATGAACTGTTCTGAACATTGCATCAGCAGCTTATCAGCACCTTCCGTTTGTGGTTCCTTCGTGCACACTGACGGCGGTTCTCCTAGTTGGGGTGGTGAACCTGAGTCTTGCGACAGATTGCAACAGGATTGCTACTACTATACGCGACAGTCCGGAAATGATGGTACACCCCGTTCATGACGCTTACTGTAGTTATCCTTGGCTTTATTCCTAAGTCTTGATTGTTGATGGGTTCGTATACCCAGTACTGTTGTTTGTGTATCTGTTTGCCAGCATTTCTATGTTTAGGAGGAAGAAATCCATTACTGGACCGTCCGTTTCCATGAAGCCCGAAATTGGGAAGCACAACACCTCACCTGGGGGGAGCCCTTCACCGTTGCCCAACTGCTTAGTTTGTGGTGTCAAGAAATCCATCAGCTGAACCAGCTTACCAAGCTGCTTATCAAAAGAACTCAGTAGTTGATAAGCTGACCTAGATAAAGAAACAGCTAGAAGTTCAGCTAGTAGTTCATCTATTCAACCAAGCAGCTCGACAAGCAGCTGCCCCTTCCCCATTGGGCCACACCAGGGTTGAGTGACGCCAGGCCATTTGGGAGTCTGCTTGTCTCCTTCTGCCAGATCAAGAGCGCGAGTGCTCAGTGCCCAATGGTTTTCCAACAAACTGTCAGGGTCATGCGAAGAAACCTTGGGTTTGAGCCTGTAGCAAGCAGATTCAGCGATTTGTTGATCGTTGAATGAGTGGTTTGGAATTGTCTTGAGTCTTGATTCACAGATCATCATCATCATCACCATCATCATCATCGTCGTCGTCGTCATCATCATCATCATCATCATCATCGTCATCATCGTCATCCTCGTCATCCTCGTCATCATCATCATCATCATCATCATCATCATCATCATCATCATCATCATCATCATCATCCTCCATGAAGTGCAGTAAAATCAATGAAACGATCCACCATGTGTCAAAAGTCGCTAAGAACAGACCCATTGGCTTCCCTTGCTGCCAGAGCTGGGCTGCTGCGACACTGTTTCTATGGCAGATGAGTTGGTACAACCATCACTGGAGAAACAGTTTGAGCTTTTGCTTCTTGGTTCTCAGTAGTAATTTCGACTATTGAATTATTACTATTGTTTTACTTGATTCTCAACACTGTAATTACCACTATTACGCACCGCTGTAGTGATAAGATGTGATAAGTAAATACTCCTGTTTTCATATAGACTAGTTTTTGCTTATTACCCCAACTACTGATTATCAATCAGTTGCTAATAAGGGGTTCCCTGAGCTGATGATTCCCAAGTGCGAATAGCTGCTATTTCTTTGTTACCTGATGACTACCAACTAAACTAATAGTTCTATTGGTTTGTTACCTCATTCTTACCACTTAAACTAGTGCGAACTAATAGAACTACCAGTAATTCACATGAATTAAACCAATAACAAAGAATTTTCCCTAATGAGAAAATATGAGAATTACCTAACAGGTAATGATTATCCCTAATGAGAAGTACAAATGCTGATCCTCATGCTCACCGAATGCTGCCCCCTGATCACCGTTGCTTCGCCAGGTCCGTGTCCAACAAGTTGTACAAGGCCGTGGAGCCGCGCCGCTGGGAGCTGCTGCTGTGAGCCCGCCGCCCGTTGCGTTGCGAATCGCTGCTTGGAACGCAGACATTTCTGCTGCAGGAAGTGACGTGTCTCTGATTCATTGCCTAAGTAGTACCCATTAGGAGATCCTAAAAATCATTTTGCACAAGATGACTCAATGATGACTCTACTTTTTCTCTATTGATTGTTAGTTGAGATGCTCATTCATCGCAACACTTAGCAGTCAACAGATTGATGCGACATCGCGGTTCCTGGGCGTTGCTTGCCCTGTGTGCTGCACCCCTCGGGCATTTGCCGTCGAATTTCATCCGTCGGAACGGTCAGTTTTCGATGCGACGTTGGGCACCGGCTGAACCGGAGCATGGATCCGGCTATGGAATTCCGAGAGCTTCTCGCCGGTGGCAGAAGAAAGAGGAGCTTGATCCAGTTGAGCCCTTCGCAGCCGCGGGGGCTTCGGAGAACGTTTGGTATTTCGGCTTCGGGGCCAACATCAATCCCTGGAAGCTGCGTACCAAGCGGAGGATTACACCCATCGATCAGGTGGCAGGAAGGCTTCCGGGTTGGCGGCTCACATTTAACCACAAAGGTGCCATGGGCAACATCGAACAGCTGAGTTCGAGCAGCCTGACGAATGATGGTCCGGATGAGGTACATGGAATGTTGTTGTACTTGACGCCTCAGGACTTCAAAAAGTTGTCGCAAATCGAATACGAGTATGGGACCGCAGACGTTCAGGTCGCTGCTTATGATGGCCGCCAAATCGTGGCCAAAGCATTTGTGACTCCTCCAGAGTTTAAGTTACCGCAAAGCCTTCCTCCAACGGAACGATATTTGAATTTGATCAAAGATGGCTGTGAAAGCATGGGCATCGATTCCGGATATCAGGCTTGGTTGAAGTCGGTAGAACCGCAGAGAGGGCAGAGAGGTGCTGAGTATTGGGCTGTGAGCCATCCATCAGCGGCATCCCATGCAGCGCCCAAACGTGCTTCGACTCCGAAGCAAGATTCTGGACAGGCGCTGCCAGCAGCCAGCAGAAAGGTTGGAGGGCCATTGTGCTTGGCGGCATTGATGGATTTTGCAATCCCAGGTGACTGTGGCTTGGTAGACATTGGTGCCAATCTCGGCAAATGCTCAGAGCAAGATCTTGCAGCACAACTGGTCCGAGCATCTGCAGCTGGGGTCACGCATGTGATTCTGACGGGTTGCAGTGTTGCAGGTTCTGCGGATGCCAGGCGCATCAGTGAACAGTGGACTGGTGGAGCCGCGTGGGAGAAGATACTGAAACGCCTTGGAGCAGCAGCTCGTAGAGAGATCGAAGCACTGGAGATCACCAACTTGCCACAGTTGGGATTCACTGCTGGTGTCCACCCCCATGATGCCAAGAGTTGTGATGGCAAGACCATGGCTGTACTGAGAAAACTGGCAGCATCACCTGGGTGTGTCTCCATTGGAGAGTGTGGTTTGGATTACGACCGGATGTTTTCGCCCCGCGAGGTTCAGTTGCAGTGGTGCAGGGAGCAAGTGGAACTGGCGGTGGAATTGGAGATGCCTTTGTTTCTCCACGAACGCGATCGTGACCCGAGCAAGGGCAAGAAACTGGGATCTGCTGCTGATCTTCAAGAAATCTTACAGGACAGCAAGGTGGATCCTAAGAAAGTCTGCGTGCATTGCTTTACAGGCAGCAAGGAGGATCTCCAACACTATGTGGCACAAGGATACTTCATCGGTTTGACTGGCTTTGCAGCCATGAAGCGACGTGGGGCTCATATTCGCCAGATGTTGGAAGCTGGAGACATACCGGTGCAGCAACTGATGCTTGAGACGGATTGTCCCTTCATGATGCCTGACAAAGAGTACTTACCAGATGTACTGGGGATTGCTGGTCGAAAGAATGAACCCTGCAGTATGCCTGCAGTTTGTCGTGCTGTAGCGGAATGCTTGAAGATACCTCCGGAGCAAGTTGCAAAGTTTACAACTTCCAACGCGCTTCAATTCTTTGGCATGAAGTAAAAAAGATAGCACAAGCAAAGATGAAATCAGATGAAATGAAAGATTTGATAAATCATTGCTTGTTTACAATTTTACCTTGAAATTGAACACATTAAACAACTGTTTTACCGTGAAAGACCTGCTGTTCGCGCCTGACACCTCCTCTCCGTCAGGGTTTGAAGGCAGGCCATGAGAAAGCCTTCGAAGAGGCAATGATGACACCTGTGCCGGGAAGCCAAAAGGGGAAGTTCCGGCGTGGAACGAAAATCTGATGTTGGATCCAGCTTGATATGGCTATGAGTCAATGTTAAGCGACCAATCATGGGGGATGATAACCAGTAACAATAGGGAAAACAAGGGTTAATGATGGGGGAACCAGGGCTACCTGGTTCAGAGCTCAAAGCGCTTAGCGGGCTTTAGCACAATGGCATTCCTACAACTTGAGGACCCCAAACCAACATCCTATAACTCGAGAACCAGCCCAAAAAAAACACAAGACAGTCTTGAAGATTTTCAAACCTAAATTGCATGATTGTGCCACTGCATCAAGTTTGACAGGCCCGACCTTGATCAACGGGTTTGGCAATCCTATTGTTAATAGTTTTTGACCATCTTTGTGCAGTTCTTGGGGATTCTTTCTCTCTGGTCTACAGGAGGCGGCCAGAGTCAGTTGTGACGCTGCCAAGGGCCGACGATCTTCAGCGTGTGGAGCTCTTCACCAGGTGCCCAACTCAATAGGTTGAAGCAGTGACGGCTGGACATGGTGAAATTGGAATGGCGCATGAGTGTGGCCCAAGTTGGCGATGGGTCAAGCAGGGAACCAACCAATTTTGTAGGGAGAATAGCCGACAAACTATAGGCAAAACAATGGTTATCATGGGGAAACTAGGGGGACTAAGGGTTTTGACCGACAGCCAGTTGGGCAAGCCAACGCCTTTGGGTCGCAGCTGGCGTACCCACATCCACGTTGTAGGAACTATATGTCGATGCATCCACTGATAGTCCTCCGGAGCGCGCTCGCCTTGCCCTGAGAACCGATCACCGGTGCTGTCAGGTCATGGATTCATTACAGCATGGGAAAGATCTGGCAAGCTGCCGAGCAGGCACGGCCGAAACCAGTCGAGCCATGGAGCCAGCAATGACATGCCATGCCTGGGAACCTGCCTTGGACCATCCCAAAACGGTCATGATGTTACTATGGAAACATGCAGAAGGCCCAACCTGGTTATGGAGTTTGAGCTTTCGCCAGGCAGGGCTTATGAACCATGAGAGCATGGTGGAGCCGGCCTGGGTTGTGCAGCCGTTGATGAAGTCCGGCTTGTGAATGCAGCATGGGAGACTTGCCGGGTAGATTTGACGATAAGACGAATGGGATCGAATGGGCAATGGGAATATGTGCAACCAATGAGTCTCTCAGTTGGTGCTATGATGGTTGACAATTTTGTGTGCTTTTCTCGTGTCATAAAAATCCAATCAATTAGTGCTTTCAGGAATTTTGCATTAGGGTTTTGACACACACACACAGATGACGGGATATGAAACTGTCAACATGGTCAATGAATGTTAGTGATGGCAGGATGGTAAACCATGGTCGTTGTAAAATGGTGATTGACAGCGGCTAAGAATGGGGTTTCTCATGTTTGAAAATGCTGGGAAAGCTTCACAACTAGCCAAACCATTGAGCAAATTTCGCAAAACATCAAATGCAACGCACCAGACTGACTCCCATCATTCAGCAATAGATCCCAAAGCATCAAATAGTTGGTATATCCCCTGTAGTTGGTATATGTCCTATAGTTGATGGTAATTCCTCATTATTAAGCACTATTGATGGTTATAAAACCACCATATTGGGCTGGACAACGACCATCAGATCCACGGGCGTCTTCAGCGGTTGGCAGGTGGCGCTCTTCCAGGAACTCCTCGCACCCTTCGGGGAGGCGGCCGAGAGAGAGATGATCCACAGCGAATAGATGCAGTTAGCAAACTAACCAATGGTTAACTGCATAATGGTTAAGAATAGGATCCAACAACCAACCAATCGTTAATGGTTGATAATTAATAGGATCCAACAACCAACTATAGTGGGGGATATACCAGCTGTATATGGCTATGGGTCAATATTAACCAACCAACAACAATGGTTTAACTAGCTGGTTAATGATTAATAATAGGGGATGATAAGTAACAATAGTAGGGGATATACCAGCTATGTATGGCTATGGGTCAAGCAGTTAACCAACCAATTTCATGGGGGATGATAACCAGCAATTTCATAGGGAAAACGAGCTGGTCAATGATGGGGAAGCAGAGGTACAGGGTTTTGACCCACAGCCATATCCAGCTTAATGTTTGACTGTATCTAATGTACTAATGTTTGCTAATGTAACAATGCAAATAACAAAATGTACCAATGCTAATGTAACAATGCAAATGCTTGACTATCCAATGATTGGATACAGTACATCCAGCAATGATAGCATCCATTGAATGGGCGGTGATTATTAATGTCCATTGCCATTTTGCCTGACATTAGTAATGCTGATGCAAACACTATGCAAAAATGGCATTAGCATTATTAATGTCAAGACAAGATGAAATAGAGATTCCACTTTCGTTTCTTCAGTACTGCATAAGTCATTGTTGTTGACTTTTTTCCTGCCACGGATTCCTTGAACTGCTTTGTGACAAGCAAATTTGGGTATCCACGACATGACATGGGCTACTCACAATGTAGCAGCATCTCGGATCCGCGGTCAAACGTTGTCTCTGGAGGAGCATCCATTTTCTTGCGTCCCTGCGGTTGGCTCCTGAGTGTTGGCTTTGCTTGGCAGTTTCCGACATCAAAAGAACAGCCATTGAAGTAGCTCAGTGGTGAGGCAGGGAGTTCTGATGAAGTACCACGATGCATCATGATCCATCAATACTTCACCATTGACATGGTGGTCTCTCAAAGTAGGGGAACCCCCAAATCATCCAGTTAACTCATCATTTATAGAAATCAACCCAACCATTTTTAGGGGTCCCAAACTGGCTTGAGAAACAGCCACATATGCCATGGCAATGATCTTCCCCCACCAGCTTGTGGACGCCACTCGCTCAGGTGTTGACTGCCAGCATTGGCCGCCCACCCAAAGACTGGGAATTTTTGCAGGAGGCCATGAGGCCAGATCCGATGCCTCCTGGGATCCCAGCTTGAGCCATCTGCCCAGCGAGTGGCCCATGTCTTGCGGGGCTCGGATCTGTGATGAGCGATATTTTCCCATGATTTTTCCCCATGATTTTTTCCCATGATTTTTCCCCATGATTTTTCCTTGTCGCCAGGGAATTCTTCATGAATTGGAACAATCCGCCGCAACACGACCCTGCCCACACGCCTTATGGAAAGCGCAGAGGTGCCGTCGTGTGAACTTTCGCTTCAGCGAACAGCATCAATGGGGGGAGACCCTGGAGATATTGATGGGGTTCTGCGCAGTTGATGCCACGGAAAGGGAACCCCCTCTCGGTGCTGCAGCTGACTACGTGTTGATGCCACAGCAGCGGTTGCTGCCATCCCAAGCGTTTTAGAAGCCAGGTATGAAGAGGCCAGCACCGGGAGGCCCCGTGTCGCCCGCGACCGGAGGAGGCCAGGGGACGAGTGGTGCTGACTAATTACGAGGTTGTGACGACACGTGGCCGATATCGTGTGGTTTAGTATCATTTGTTTACATCCGTTGTACAATGGAATCCATACTTTTGGCTAGCTACTCACCATTTAATTTAGTTGTGATGTATCAGCTTCAGCCATTTCTTTAGCACCTTGACCAGCGACATGCCAACGCACCAGCACAGCCACCATTTTTCTCAGGTCAGAAGCGACAATGGGCTGGAAGGTGCGATGTGGAACTGTTGGTGAGCAGTTCGCTTCGCACCGCTGTTCGTTGTTCATAGATGCAGTTCCAGTTCAACGACTGGATATTACAACAGTTCCTGGCACCCAGCTGAACCTGTTCTCAGTTCGATGTCAACAGAGAAACTACAGCTGATTGTTAAACCAACAGAAAACAGATGGGTCAGTGAAGGTCACTTCTTCATAGATTTGCCGGATTTCATGGGAGATGGTGATGGTCATAGTGTAAACCCAACCGGAAACAGGCTTGGTTCCCTGTCCCCAACTTCACCCAGCGCTCTCAGCTACTTCTTTTCGCGCCACAGACTGCACTTGTCAGCCGTAGCTGTGGAAGATCTGAAGGGCAAAACTGAGCAGACAATGAAGCACTGAATGAAGAGCTCAGGGCTGCGACCAGAACCGCGACCAGTTCATTTCAGCTGTGTTCCTTTCGGCCAAACTGACTTTACCCCATGCGACGGAATGCACAGACTGACTGCTTGAGGTCAAAACGAAGGGTGATTGTTGATTAAGGAAAGGAGGGTTTGGAAAATATCGCGAACTTTCAGGCCATATGAAAAAGTGAGCAATTAGGAATCAGCCATGTAATGTGCACATTTTTAGCCAGCTACATCTCTAGCCTGCAATCTCAAGATATAACACCTGGCATTACCAGAAGCTTCCAAGCTGTTTGTGTCATGGTGCTGGAAGTTCCAGCTTTGGCAACTGGTGCCTTCAGCACCCTGCAAGCCGATGCGAAGAGCAAGGCTGGTGATTTGTGGAGTAACCAACCACCATAAAGGGCTGGCATTCCGGAAGGGTGAGCCACGTGAGGTGCGTAGCTGGCTTCTACCAGTGAGATACCCCTGGTTTCTTGGCGATTGCCTCTATAACCACAGAGGGTAACGCTAAGGAACCAGTGGAACCACTTCCGGATATGGCTCGACCCAGCTTCAAGCGGCTGGGGCTCCTGTGCAGGCTCCCATTCGGCATGTTCTGATTCGAGATTTGGCGAAGGTGGCAGCTGCCACCAAGCAGCCCTGGCCCTTGAAGGTGTGGCACTGAGCATGTCAACTTATAGGAGTTCCATGGAGTTCCTGCTTTGCCGACATTGGATGGTTGGAGACACCAGGGTGCACTGTCCAACCATCAGAGACCCAGTGTAAGCAACTCAGGGGTAAGAATGTCACTACGTCCGACTGGGTCTACGTTACAACGCAGGGTAGGGAGCGACACCAAGAATTCTATGAGCCATGGCCATGGTGTAACCATGTGTAGCCCAAAATTCCTCGTAATGGGAATTGTTTGCGATGGTTGGGAGAAATTCCCAGTCATGGACACCTGCCTCGTAAACTCCTCATACCGAGTGAATCGATCCTTCAAGTTGATTCCATCCATTTCGTTTCAAAGATCACCATGGTCTGGAGATGGTTGGGGGCAACCCCTGCTGCTGGCTATGATGCTTGTTCCTATTCTCAACCAATGGACAGTCACTATGAACCAATTCTGAAAGCTTTCAAAGGCATTGTTAGGCCATCATGACCTGTTAACATCTGTTAACCACCATTAATTCATGATTAATCGTTGTTATACCATCTGTTAACGATGATTAATCGTGACCTATTCCCCAAGTATTCATCAACGATTGATCCACGTTGATCGCTTGATTCACCACGCGACGAAGCCCTGGCTGACGCAGTCCTGGTGGCGCAGGAGCCCACATCGCTGCTGCTGGCCTTCGATGGTGATCCCGGGGCTGCGGAGCATTGCGCCAAGAACTTGCACGCTCGGCTGCTGAGGCATGCTGCGGGGTGGGTGCCAGGGCTGGGTGCTGGATGGGAAAATCATGGAAAATGGACGGGAAATCCTGGTTACCAAGATGAATCAGACGGCTTTCCTATAGATTTTCCCATCAACCATAGCTGCTTGCAACTACTAGCAACTGTCAAGAAATATTTAGGATGAATCATCATGAACCATTGATCATCACTAACCCTCTTGCTAACCATGACACTTCTATCAACCACTGTTGACAACTGATTATTAACCATTATTTACCATCAATTGACCATTCTTGACCATGATTCACCATCAATTGACCATTACTTAACCCTCAATTAACCATTTTATTCACATCAACTAACTACTGAGATTGACAATGAAGTAACCATCAATGAACCATTGACTGACCACGAAGTAACCTTCAAGTAGCCATTTGGTGGTTTCTCAAAATAGGGAGCCCAAAAAATGGTGGGTTTAATACTATAAATCGTTAATATGGATGATTTGGGGGGTACCCCTATTTTGAGAAACCACCATTTTGTTCAGAATTTCACGAAGGCCATCCACCACTCCACGTGGACCGATGGCCGGCCGAGGCGTCTCAAGAGCGGTGACGCCAAGGCACTGAGTGGCGCCTTGAGCGGCGCGGTGCTGGACTTGGTGACTGGTTGGCAGCCAGGTATGTAGCGGTAGTGGTATCTATTAGGTGTAATTTTTTCCCACATACCGCATAGTTGATTAATGAATAGCAACCCTATGGTATTTTTCCCCTTCAGTGGTATCAACCAGCCTACTAGATAGTATTATTAGTGGGGAGAAATCTATCTATTTACTGATAATACTAGATGTATTTATTAGCACTATCATACCGCATAGTATTATTGATAGTGCTGGTTGGTGTTCACAATCATACCAGCCATGATAGTGCTGGTTGGTGTTCACAATCATACCAGCCATGATAGTGCTGGTTGGTGTTCACAATCATACCAGCCATTTCCCCACAGTATGCACTGTCAAAAATTCGTTGAACACCATCAACCATCACCAAGCATCACTGACCGTCATTGACCATCAAGCATCATTGGTTGACCACCATTTGCCGTGCACCCAAGGACTCGGAACTGCGGGATCAACGGCCTGGGGCACCGGGCTGCAGCGGTAGCTTAGCTCGTACGGAGAACCCCAGGGAAGTTTGGGGGTTCATGGTTGCTTGATGGTTGGTTGATGGTTGGTTGATGGTTGGTTGATGGTTGGTTGATGGTTGGTTGATGGTTGGTTGATGGGGGGTTGATGGTTGGTTGATGGTTGGTTGATGGTTGGTTGATGGTTGGCTACCCACGAAACCAACCAGGAAGCATTAGATCATGAAACCAACTATTGATGCCTGCTAAAACTGGTGATTTGGGCTCTCGTTCCATTGAACCAACCATCGACGGTCCATCAACAAACTAATGAACCAAGAAAACATCTCTCCCTGGACTGGTGGGAAATCTGTAGGGCAACCAGGTTTGGATTATCAATAGTTTTGCTTTCGGAATTCCCGAAAGGTCATGAACTTTTCTCAATAGTTTTTCTTTCAATCGGTTTTTCTCCTGGTATGTATGCAACTTTCGCCTTGTGTCATGAAACTGCTGCCCTCCTCAGGTGTTGCCGCCCTCTTTGCCAGGAACTGAGTTGGTGTTAGCGGCACATTTCAGCTGTGGGATATGGCAATGGATCAAACATTTAGCACAATATGTTTGCCTGGCTTTGCAGTCAAAGTGGACCAACTTGCATTATTCCCCAAGACTAGCATGCTTGGATCCAAAGAAAGCTGACCAAACAATGTTTTACCCAAGTGGCACTCCCTGTTTTGATCCTCTCCCCGGCATATGTTTGGAGGCGCTTCGGGTGCCCAGGCCTCCCATTTCCAAGCCACCAACCGCTGATGATCAGGTGGGCCGTCAACTTTTCGTGGTCCTCGCGGGCACTTGCGTTGGTATTTGACTCAGTGGGAAAAGAATTGCAGCAAGTCTCATCATGGATGGCCAGTGAATCCATGGTAGTTAATTCATGATGAAAAGGGGCTGTTCCTTTCAGTCACACCAGAGAATCAGGATGATTTTCTTGGTGCACATTTCAAGTTGCGGGCACTTTTGGGTCCGGTCCTTTTCCCAAGAGCACATCTCAAGAATATCGCTCCTCTGTTTTTGGGAGATTTGCATTTTTACATATCTGAATGATTGTGGAAACCGCCCAAGTGCCAGCCCCTCTATCCCTTTGATCCGTCATGACACCGCTGACAGTGTGTTGGTACCGTATCCCACAGGCTCAGGAAGCATCAAGTTGAATCCCCCGGTACCTTTCTTGTTTTTTGTGTGTATCTTTTCAAAGAATCATTTTCCCCCAAAAGCGTAAGCTCACGGGGTCTTGAGCCTAGATGAGCCTCGGGGTGTTTTCACAACTTCATTGGTCATTATTACTTTTTAAAATCTCAAAACATGATAATTATTCTTGTGACAAACATGAGATCAGCATCTTCTAAGCCCGCTATGCACAGCCCAGGCATGCTGTGGGGCAAGGGTTTGGCCGCTGCAGCTGCTGGGTCCAGCTCCGCGACCGAGATTGGGAAGGACAGCGAGCTGCATGGCTTGAGGTTGCTTGTAATTGGGGGTCGTTCCAAGGAAACATGCTTAGTGGTAGTGCTTAGTCGTAATGCTTTAGAAATGCTTTAGCGGTGGTTGAACATGGTAAGGGTTGGTTAGTTGATCAAGGCTGGCTAGCGGTTGGTGAGCGGTTTTCATGCAAACCAGCTCCTTCACAGCTCAGACCTCCCAGGGATGGCTTCGAGTCCTGGCCTCCGCCAGGATGGAGTGCTGCGTCGCTCCTCCCACGAGACCCCGGAGCAGAAACGCGCCAAGTCGTTGATGCGACTGAGAGTGGAGAGTCCCAGGGGCTGGCGTGGCAACGGTGGCAGGTTGTGGGGCGGTTGAGAAGCTATGCGGCCGAGAAAATGTTGCAAGATGGTTGATTTAATGCTTGATAAGCTGGTGAATTCGATGCTAATGATGGATGATGCTGGTTCGCAATGATGGATAAGTTGGTCAATCATGGTCTAAAACTAGTTGATCATGGCTGATCATGGCGAGTCATTTCTATACCCGAAAGCAGCTTCCATGCCCAGCTGGTTGATCAGCGGTTCTGATGGTTCTACAGTGGCTGCCTTGTGGGGCATCCATGACGCCCCAACCAGTAGGAACCAATCCGCAACAGGATTCGGCCAGGGCATGCCAGTGGATGGGCCTTTTTCTTCCACCTTTTTTCTCCCAACAGGATTCGGGAGAAGCCAGCAGACTTGAGGATTTGAGCACCAGATTTCACCACTTCATGGTGACAATACAACGAAGGAAGATTGTGGAGGTTCCCAGCGCAACCAAGGATCAATTGCGACCCATACGCTGGCAAGCCAGAGATGACGAGGATGGAACGTATATTGTCAATGTAAACCGTCGGACCGTTGTTTAACGGATAATATCAATCAAAACAAGCAGCCCATACTAATTCATTGTATACCCACATTGTTTCTGCTGCTGGTGTTGTTGTCATTGATCAAAGCGGCCCAGGCACGTGTGGCGACGCAGCAGATTGGGGGCTCCGCGGGGGAGCCAAGACATTTGTTGGATGGTTGCCCGTTGTGACTACCATGGCTGGTGGCCATGGTGGGTCAACAAACTGGTCAATCATGGGTCAGTGGTAGATTCTCCTTACACTTGATACCTCAACTTGCATCACCAAAAACTAGTTTTGTAAAGCCCTTCCACTGGTTCTGGCTGTTTGTTGGTGTGGTTGCTGCTTGCTATCGAGCAGTGCTTACTACTAATCAAGAAGAGACCATATGGTGAAAACGATTTCCAGATCAGTTACCATCAATTTCTCCATAGGTTTCACCATACGGATTAACCACTATAATCATGGGACAATTTTCATTACGAATCCTTCTTGGCCATAGATTTCACCACAGTTTCCATGAATTTTGGTTCAATCATAGGTTTTCCAATATTTACCATTCAATTTCCATAGATTACCATCAATTTCTCCTGACTGATTTCACCATATTTTCATTTCACCACAGATTTCACCGCAGATTTCACTATAGATTTCACCAGATTTTCGTTTCACCATGGATTTCACCATAGTTTCCATGAATTCACCATAGAAATCATAGGTTTACCATCGTTTTCACTCAACCGCTGCCCAGGTGGCGCTGCCAGGCGGCAAGCGCCCCGGCTCCCAGGCCGTGGCCGCAGCGGGTGCGGCGGCGGTGCGTGCGCAGAGTGCGCAAGCGCAGACGGGGCGGCAGATGGAGAAGCTCCGCATGGAGGAGCGCCACTGAGGTGATGAGGTGAAGATGAGGAGGTTGGAATTGGTTGGTTGGTTGGTGGGTGGGTGGTTGGTTGGGTGGTTGGGTGGTTGGTTCTTTGGTTCTTTGGTTAATGTGATGGTTTGATGGTTAAATGATGATGATTAACTGCAGACAGTTTGATGGTTCTTTGGTGGTTGATGATTGATGATTGTTGATTGATGGTTCATGAGGTTGATTGATGATTTTTTGGTGAGATGAGGTTGATTGATGATGAAAAAGCTGGATTCGGTTTTTATACTTTAGTCAAGCTAGTTGTTGTTCATATTTGGTTGATGATTTAACACCGAAACCAATTGGCCCACAACTTTATGGCTTGCCGTCAAGGTGCTGCTGGTTGACTAGACTGCAGAGACGTTGAGTCAGGTGGTCATTTCTTGGGGGTTGGGCCTGGTTGCTGGTTGCCCAACGTGTTCCTGTTTGGTACATATCTGTGCTACATCTTAGATCATGTTGGCAGGTTATGTAGCATAGTCATGTAACATTTTTAGGCTTTTTTGCTGGGTCATGTGGCTGATTTGATCAACAAGAGTAGCAAGATGGGATATCCCCCTTGATCGCATGTGGAACATGTGAGGGATGTGACCACTGGTTCTCCACCCCGCAGTCACCTCGCAGGATTTGCTGACGGAGGCGTCGCAGCCACTGATGGGTGGGTGGGCGATAGTACAAGCCGCTGGGGAGGATGGTCCTCCATGAGAATCTATGAAGGAACTACCAAGGGGATGGTCATCCAAGGCATCCAGCCTTGCGAGCTGAATTAGGATGACTGCTTTCGAATGAAGCCACGGCAAGTGTTTCCAACTGGATTGACAGTTGGTGGATCAACTTCCACAGGAAATGTTGGTTTCCACGGCGCCAATGTATGTTCTATGACAAATGAGTGTAAACAAAACAGCTGTGCGAAAAGGACAGCTATCCGTCGGGAGAGAGGAAAGCAACATCAACACCAATCACTACGAGACCACTGGTGCAACACGGATTCTGCCCAACGTAAGATAGCTGTATTAATGGGCGGGTACCTCCAGATCATCCCAATGGCTGGTGATCTTTAATAAGCAACCACGATTCAAGGGTGTGACCATCATGGGCATCTAATAAGCTTCCAGCTTGCTCCGGCTGGCCACTGTTGCTAGGGAAACGAAGAAGTGATGGGAAGACCATAGGGAAAAATCCGTTGACAGGTAGGAAAACGCAAAAAAAATGCTATTTTTGATAGGAAAGAGCAGCGCCATCAGGTAGTGGAGCTGCAGCAAAGCCTGGTGACCCAGGGATGGGTCGCAGCGCATGTTGATCCTCATGGCTGGTCTTTCACTGGGAAATTTCCAAGCAAGATCACCTATCAGTGCTCACCTTTCTGTCTCCTTCGTGGTCCTGATTTCCAACACCACTTTGAATTTCATGATTCTGTTTGCAGTCACAACCATACTGGATCTGGCTCTGCACGTTATAGTCATTGTCACAACTCAGGAGGGTTAAGTGAAGCGGCAGCTTTGACAGCGAATATCAAACTCCCCTTCGGAAACATGCAACACTTGGATGGTACATAGGTATACATAAAACGTCATAAAACAACCCATGATGGACATCCCCTGATGGATTATGAATGGATAGCTTTCGGACGCGTGGCATACCAGCTGGCGATGACTTGTTCCACGGCTCAAGGCGACCATTCCGTGGTGATCTTGGGTACGGCAGGGCTCTTTGGAAGTGGCTTTACCCCACAGGACAGCTGCGACTCAACGGAGATGCCACGGTTGTTGGTTGCCACGGTTAGATTCGCAGTGATGTTTGGATGATGAACTCCTGCCCAACTTAGCAGTTTGTGATTCGACCTTTTTGACAAAGGATGGACTGAGGTCCCTGCCGTAATCCATGAAAATAGACAAGAACCTCCGTGTTGAGATCCATGTCAAAGAGCGCAGATCGCATCAGACCACATCAGATCATGGACATCAGATCACATCAGATCATAGACATCAGATCACATCAGATCATAGACATCGGATCACATCAGATCATAGACAAAGTCTGCTTCAATCTCCGTGCTTGTCCGTGCTATCTTGCAGGACGTTGGTGCCATAGCTGAGGCCGTTTTTGTTGACGCCGGTGCTCTGCGTGATCGAGGGCCTATTGTTGGTGATGAACTGATGGGTGAAGCAACAGAAGTTGGAAGCCAGTGAGAAAGCGCCAGAAAATCAACGCCATTAGAACCGGTTATCACAAGTAATAATCAATCTGATGATCAATACAAGCAGTAATCAACCCTTTTGAGTAATTCAGTTGATCAATACAAACAATCATCAACCCTATCACCATTTTAGCCAGGGAACTGGTAATGATGAACCTGTTCTACACCATGGATGTCCAGCATTTACTGTTCCAGATGTGGTTCACAGGAAACTTCCTCACGGAAACGCGTACCATTGGTGATTCCCACCGGGATTTGGGGTAGAATTTGCCATCAACCAATCCAGTGACCACGTGGGAGTGTAAGAAGAACAGCACAGAATCCAAATTAGGGAAACTTCCCCCTAGGATAGGCATTGCCTTTGCGATATGATCTCCGCAATGAAGGGAAACATATCATCAACAAACATGGTAATAACATGTGTTTTGGACATGTGATGGGCACTGGTGATACAATGTCAATGAAACTATGCATGTTCGGAAACAAAATGAAGCAATGGTAATACGTAATAGCGTCAGTTTTCCGAACATGTATGGTTCACATTGGGTCACCACTAATCCCAAAACTTGGTAACAGCCAGCAGTACCAGGGCACCCAGGGCATCACACATGGGGAAGCTTGGGAGACCGACGCTTGGAGGCCTGCATCCCGGATGCTGCAAAGGCCAGCCAGGTGTTGGCGGAGCAGCTCGGTGGAACATCTGCGACCGACCCAGTGATCCAGCCGGGTACCCCGCGAGATGCGCAGCCGATGGTTTCCCAGGCAAGCCAAAGAGCGCTTGAAGGAGGCACTGATGGGAGGAGTTTGAGATCAGGGGGGTTACCATTCCATGCCGTCCCTATGACTTGCCTTGAGTTAGCCATGTGATCTCCTGTGGTTTCGGAGTTTTAGCTTCTCAGCTCTTTTGGCTCAGAATCCCCCCGCCTCCTGGTTGAGTTTTGGCCATTGACCATGCGTCGCTTTCGTGTGAATCGCTTGAATGGGGAGCCCTTGGAATCTTGACAAATCAACAGCGGACTGTCATGGGTTTGCAGCTGGGTGAGCCTTGAAGGGTGGCCATTTCATTTCGATGAGTTGCATGAAAGATTGCCTCAAGTATTGACTAGAAGAAAGGCCGTGGCCAGGGGCAGTCAAGGGCATATCTAGCGAAGGTCCCTCTCGATTTTGCCAAGGAAATCCATATTACAAAGAAGGATGCCGATCAGCTGAGAACGATCAAGGAATTGAAGAAGATCCTTGTCACAGCGGACCGATGTAGCTCGGCGCTTCTGATTGTTTGGTTGGGAGAGCAGTCCTGCATCACACGAGGGTTGTAGCAACTGAGTTTACTTGACCCACGAAAAGTGTACGATACGGAGACATGATTCTGCATTTGGTAATGAGAGTACGAGATTTATCGCTTTGTGTGGTTGTTCTTGTTGTTGGCCTGCCATGGTGGTTGCACCCAGAGTTATGACAAGCATCTCGTAACTTGTAACAACGATTACAATTGTGTAAAGATGGAGCAGATGCGGCGTTTAGATGTGCCTTTTCTGCGCGGTTGCATCTTCTTTGCTGCTGCTCCACAGTTCCTTTAGGCGCCCCCGCAGTGTGTGTGGTGCGCCTGCTTCTCGATGGGCAGATCCCGGATGATGTGCCAATCAATTGGGACTGGTTGGAACAAGGCCGGGTGACGGAACTTTGCAGCAGTCCTTATTGAGAAACAGGGACGGGAGGGTTGGGTGATGTTGGGTGTATGCGGACGCAGTCCCTGCCGTTTGAAACACCGGCGCCAAATTGGCTGAGCGAACAAATGTCAAACGATTTTGGTTTGGTGGTGTCAGTAGTTGAATGATATCTGCACCAGTCTCACAAGTGGTCACTGCTTCTTGGTTGGATTTCGATCATTAGGAGCAGCTGTCGTATGTGTAGAATGGCAATGCTGGTGATGCAAGGTTCTCTTCAGCACGTCATTGAGCCGGCTACATGGGATCGTCTCGAGTCCCTTGTGTTTCAAGAGGATCCCAGCAAACTGTTGGACAGACATCTTGTCATCAACCTTGCTCACAGAGTTTGGACGGATGCGGAGTGTTTGCCTGCGCTTCTATGATGCATGGAAAGCGACCGTTCTCGATATGCCACTGGAGAAAGCGAACCATGTGGACTCAGATGGAAGAACGTGTCTTGACAAACTTGTGACTTTCTTGGTGGAAGTTGAAAAAGCAGATTGGCGCGAAAGGTGCCCTCTTCGTACAGAACAATGCATGGCTTTGTGGTGGACTGCTTCGGTGTGCTAAAACTGGCTCATCATGCAGCTGGCGAGATGGGAGTACGCGGCTTGTGAAGGAGATCTCCTGCAGGTTGAAACTGTAGTTCAGACATTCGAAACCCCCAGTGACGAGGCCAGGGAAACTCTGTGGATGCTAGTCACAAGAAAGATGAGTTGTTGCCATTGCAGAGACGGTGGTCTTGACGGTGGGCTCGGGGCCGAGTTCATGCTTGCGCTGATGGACAAAGGCCTTCCAAGCTGGTGCTGGGGTGGCTATGTAAAACGTTTGATGGACAATCTGCTGCAATACATTCTTGAAGTACGCTCCGTAAGTGAGGGTCACCTTCTCATAGTGGATCATCAAAAAACCGAGGCGGAAAGGAAACTTTGCCTTGAATTGGCCAGAAGGTTCAGCCTGGAAGAGTTATGCTACCAAAATGAGCATCGCCAAAATGCCCTCTATTACGCTGTGAAGTTTGTTGATGCACTTCAAGAATCACCTTGGCATCACGTAGGAGATGGAGCTCCTGCTTGGATAGAAGTTGGTGATACGATCAGGCAGCAGATGGAACTTCGCGTCCGTGAATTTCAAGGCAGCTTGATGGAATTGGTTGCCTTGACAGCATCAGTCCTAGATGCCTTGGAAGGTGCCTTGGTTGTCAACTGGCCTGCTTGCACTGTAGATGCATTTCATCTTCGTTTAATGCAATGGTACAGTACGCATCGATACGCACTTGGTATATTCTGACAGTGATGCAGTATATTCTCTACTTGTAAGAGGAAGCTGAGCCCTGAAAGTAGCCATATCCATGGTGTTCACGGTTCCAAGTTTTATTTCAGTGTGTGTGCATTTGACACTGCAAGTTTACAGATCATTTCTTTCAAATTGTTCATCACCCCAGGCATGCCTAGATTGTATAGCCTTGCATGCTCCATTTGAAGATTAGCGCTCTCCAATCTGAATCGACCCATGTCTAGGGGAGTTGATGACAATCACGAAAGGTCTTGGACACCTGGGTTGGGGGGAGTAAATGGCACAAAGTCGCCCATTTCCTTCGTGAAAAAAGGGGCTTGTGAGTCAAAAAGTCATTGCCCCACAAAATTGCGACTCTTACTGTCCCACCTTGAAGTTTAGACCCACACTCCAAATTCCAAGCCAGCTTCAGCAGGTAAATCTCTTCCTGCGAAGTTGATGATCAACTTCGACAGCGAGCAGCGCCGATCCGCGAGCAGTGAGGACAAGAGTTTGTTCTGTGGGACAGAAGCTGGCTCTATATGCAACAATGTTTGTGAGGTTGTTTTGTAGGTGTTGCAGTGTCAGCACTTCCGACTCATTGCACTTTGTGGCAGAAACCGACAAGTTGGTTGCTTTCATTGCAAGGGGACTTGCCAAGCACCTCCCAGCAAGCGAGAGCAATCGCTAGTAAAATTCATGATGAAGAATCTGACGCTCGTGATGGCGAACATCCAAATCATCATCACCAGCAAAAGCAACAGCGCCCAAACACCCTAGCAAGCAATCATCACCACCCTTCTCAGAGCATATGTCTCGCCCCAAACATTGGAGTTCGTAGTCCCACAGGCTGCCAGACAGACCCGTAATTCCGCACATGTAAACACAGGGTTTGGCGCATGCCCAAGCACAGTTGCAGCACTGGAGGACGGGATGGATATTTTCATCGGCCACATGTGACGACAAAATTGACGAGGTCGTGAACTGGCATTTCTGCGCTTGGGCCGCTTGGCGCTGGGCCTGATCCATTGCAGCTTCGTTCAATGTGCGAGTGCTCAGCTGGATTCTGTTTCTGCTTTACCCGCATCGATGCTTCTCATGGAGGTGCTTCATGCTGCTTCTCGAAGTCGGATGTCCAGCAGATCCACCAAAATCATCGTCGCTTGCAACGTGGAAGATACGGACCTTGGGACCTTGGGTATGAGAAGCAGAACCCACGAAGCGGCCAGCTCTTCGCCACGCGAACGTGGAGGACATCAGCGGCATTCACAGAGCCATGGCTCGTCCCAGGTTGCACCTAGCAGCTGTTCGTAGCAGTTTCTGTTTGCTCATGACATTAGAGGCTTGGCAAGTGTAGGATCTTAATGACTTAATGTCGCAAATTTCGACATTCTGCAGAAATGGCATTCAAAGAGCCTTCTGAGCTTGGATGTGAAACATGTTCTTTGTCTTGGCTTGGATGTTAAGCGTATTTTCCTCTCATGGCTGCTGCGTGCCGCTGGGGTCAAAACATGACCGCTTCAAAGCCAGGCAAGGTATAGAGGTGCGCCTTCAAGAAGAAAAATGCTGGCAAACACACAGTTGGGGAGCAGAATCTCGGAGGTTTTGTTACTTGTCCATGGGCAATCTTAGTCAGATGGTTGGTTGGTTGATTTGGGTTGGTTTGAGTTGGTTTGGCTGGCTGGCTGGTTGGTCTGTATGACATTTGTACTTCATGATGTTTGGGTCGCGCGCTGATGTACTTGCTCTTGCACCAGGGTATGGATCCGAGCCATCGCTCTGACGCTAGAAATCAAATGATTTTTCTTGCAGTTGGCTTTTCTGAGCCAACTCCAAAGTGGCGCCCCTGGTTTGGTAACTTAGTTTACAACTACCAGTTGTGCTAGATACAATTGACACTTCCATGGCTCGTTCTGCAACTTCCACCTGCGTGGCACCATTCTGTGATTGATATCTCCATGCTTGCCATTTTTGGTGAAATTCAAAGTCTGGGACCCGCTTACCTCCCCAGTTCCAACTTCGCAGGCATGTAAAGGTGAGGCAAACTGGGTGCAGCAGGAGAGGGGTGATCGGCTTCTGAAAACACAGAAACCTCAAGATTCATCCCATTTGAGTATATATTAGAACTCAAATCATAGGGGTTTGTCAGCATCTTCATTGCCGAATGAAGTGCAGTCTTTTTTGAAGGTATTGCGCTTCACTGCCGGAGTCATGACTTGTGTATCAGGACTTTAGTGGAGTCATTTGAAGTAGTGAAGATCCACAGTAGACCCAGGATATCATAGGAGTTCATAGTATATACTCCACTACTTCAGACATATTCCCTTTGAAGTCACCTGCGAGGGTATTGGACTTCCTGCAAGGAGAAGGCCAAGGCATCTGAAGTCGCGACGCTGGCGGTACTCTTGTGCTGGGAAGAAGGAGCTGGCGCCAGTTTCCCCCGCACGGATGTGACATGCCCCTGTCCATGGATGGTGTTTGCCGGAGATTTGGTGATTTCTCCAGACAGAAAACACTTTTGCATGGAAAAGTGGTGTAACCAACAATCATTCAATCATTCACACTTTGGTTTACTGTATGCAGATTTCAGCATCAGCCAATGGGAGAGCCCGAGACAGTGACAAGTATTTGCTGAAGGTCCCAAGGGTTCAACTTTCTTGCCGCCAGACATGGTTGTCTCTATCAGCTCCAACTATGGTTGGATGATACTTGCCCCGTTGGCGATTGTGGATGCCCAGAATCGACAATGATCAATCATGATTCATCCAACACCATTGACTATGATTGGTTGGCAATGATTGGACTCATCGCAATTGATTGATTTTTATGGTCTAGCTTGGTATGATCCCTTGTTGTTGGTGGATGCTTGGCATTGGTTATGGACCAACCAATTAACATCATGGCCATTTGGCTGAAGGTACCCCCCTGTCACCAAGCCAAAACGCATTAGGAGCAGCGGATGAACCAGAGGTGCGCTGCTGGATGCAAAACGGGCATGTCATAGACAGGTTGTGTGTGTGTGTGTGTGTGTGAGTCACCTCCTGTTTCCAAGGATTTCTCATTTCAATACTCAATTAACAACTGAAGAACTAGTATCTGCAGGGGGACTGCCTGACTTGTAACAGTGGCAGTCCAACGAAGAGGCTGTTACAAGTCACTGATATGCAATCTGGACGCAGATTGCACGTACCTGCGAGAATGTGATGCACCGATGTTTTCGCCTTTGTTCCATAGCTGTTGTTGCTGCGCAAGGCCTTCAGAACCATGTGTTCCGTACACATGATTCTAGTCCATAAGGACAATCAAAGGATGCGATCCTTACGACCCTGAAATGTTGATTCAATCAACTCATGAATTACGGTCTTTCAAGTGTGTCATCGGCAGCGTTTCCGTCATGGTCCTGTCGTGATCCGGGTTGGTGCCTGGCGAATTGAATTGTACTCTGAAATTTAGGTAGTGACAGCTGGTGATTGACACGTGGGTTTACTCCCACCAGAATGCACCTGGGTCATTGGACAGCTGGTGGTTCTGAGCCTTGCTCGCTTTTGATGTCAATGCACCTGGGTTATCTACCGTGAAAGCTTGAATCGAGTGAATCTATGCCACTCTGGTTGGGCTCAAAAACCAGCAACACTCTGTCTAACAACAGAAGTGTAAAACACTTTCTCGAGACAGGTTCATGCACCTCAAGATTCTGATTGATACTTTTGAAACATGCCATTTGAGGATCCGGGTAATCATTCCCATGAATCGGATATGTTCCTTCCTGAATTATTTCTGAGTAAAGAAGGACATACAATGTCAAGAATGAACAATGCGACAAAAAGCATACCTTTGCAATTTTATTTTCCAGTTTGAGTTTTCAGTGCAGTCTGGTGGTTCTTATAACCAGTTCACTGCCACATCAGGAACGATGGACGTATATCAGTTCTGTTCCTGTTCACACATTTTCTTTTACTTTCTTAGACGTCAGCGCCATGGCGTCCACCCCCAACTACCATTTCTATTTCATTACTGGCAATTTTGAACAAGCCAGGGGACGTTCAACTCAAGCCGTGACGGCACGTCCCAAACAGTTAGCCATCACAGCGAATGTGGCGCCAACAGGAGTCACTTTGACTCCGGTGAATCCAGCCTCAGGGGCTGCTCCGGTTCGACCTTCGATGCCACCTGGAGATGTAGGAGTTCATAGGATGGCTCCTCCGGTTCGTCCACCTGCTGTTCCAGCGGACGAACTTTCAGTAGTTCCAGCGCGTAGTCCATCAGTTTTTTCAGAAACTGCAGCTGGCCAGATGCAGCTGGCGGCAAAAGCCAAAGCTGATCCAGCTTCCGCTCTTCAACGTCATAGACGTAGGGTTCGAGTTTACTATCGAAGCCGCAGAGGCAGAGACTCAAGGTCTCCAGAAGAACGCAGGGATCGTAGGGATAGATCAAGAGGACGAGCAAGGGACTCTAGGGAACCGACCAGAGATGATCGGACCAATGATGATCGACCCCAACCAGCTTTTCCTCCGGAACCTTTTGAGGCACCACCTGGACTATGGGATGAAGGGATTTGGACTGACCAAGCAGCCCCTGCACCCTTACCGAGAGTGAACCCAAGATCTTCGGATCCAAGAGGTCAAGATGATACTACGACTGGACCCTTCAATGCATTTCCAGTGAATCTTCGACCACCACCTCCTCCACCACCACCGGTCACACCTGTAGAGACGGAGATTCGAACGTTTTTTCGACATTCTATGGATCCTGGCCATCCAATTTCTGATGCCATGATCAAATATTTGGCCCAGATTTTGTACCGTGCCCAATTGGCGCCCAACCAATTCGGAGAGCTCAAGGTCTATGAACATGATCTTGCATACCATCTTGGTGACCCTACAATGGCTTCTGCTTTTTACTATGTGTTACCACTTCCTACTCTCAAGGATAGGTCACTGGCCGCAGAACTTGGGGATGACCTCCCCCCTGCCACCAGAAGAGCAACACGTCGTGACGGCAGTGACGGATTGGTACACATTCAGATTACACATGCGTCTACGATGGGTGGGATGCAAAGCATCTTATCATCAGGGCGGTTAATGCCGTCCAAATTGCACTTCCCCGATTCCCAAAGTTTCTTTGGGCTTGGCTTCAGGCGAACCTACCTACCACAGTATGACAACCAGGAGGTAGCTCGCATATTACACAGTTCTTGGAACGCATCAAAAAACGAAAGCCAAATCATCGCCCTATGTCTTGGATGGGGAACTGGTCAGAACATAGATCAGGGAGGAGAGGGTCCCTGCATCGAACTCACCAGGAATGGAGGATGCGTGCATCATCGCCGGGCAAAAATGTGGGTGTGCTCAGTCAAGAGCCACTTCATCAACGCCATCGGATTTCGCACCACAGCTGAACCACCTGCAAGTCATATCTAAGTTCAGTTAGACACGGAGGCAAAGCCTCAGTGCATTTCCGTGAGCTGTCCAGTAGATTTCAATGGGATTTCAATTCACTTCGATCTCTCGTTCCCATTTTGGCGACAAGATCTCGCCCGAAGGATAAGAGCGATGCCATGCAAAAATCCAACGACATCGCAGATGCAGAAGTTGTTGTGATTCAACATTGCTTAGACTTTCATCACAGTTATGTTTTTCCTTTTGACTTCCTTTTTGATACGAGGCCAAGTGATTATCGGCTTGTTCTGGTGTTGTAATTGCTGCTGTTGGTCTTGTCTGTGTTGTGGATTGATGTACGTCATGCTTGATGCCTCATGGATAGCTGGACACGTCACGATATCAGTTTTGCAGTTTCAGCTTCATATATCTCAAGTGTCCATCGGTAGTGAGCGCCATGTCTCACTCGCCCACGTATGATCTACAAGATCTAGTCCCGTTTTTGCTTTCCATTCAAGATGCCATCCATACCATTTTCACTGCGTGGGAAGCTTTGCCGTTGTCATTACGATCTTTGATCGCTTTACCAACAGCCCCTCCTATTCCTGATGAAGAATTTCTTGGTTCAGCTCTCCCGGATGATGAACCTTCAGCTTCTCCGTTTCATCATGAGGATCCACCATTGGACCATGATTTGGCACCAGATGACCTTGATCATTGGGAGGAACCGGATTCTGATGACATACCATATGGCCCGACTGAGTTCTATCATTCACATGAGGAGGTCTCTAGTGACGTTACTGGTGAAGAACTTGAACCTGTTCGAGTGCACTCCGACAATGAACCTCCATCACCTTCTGAGTCAGCAGTTCCGATGTCATCCGACCCACGGGCGAAGCCAGTGGCGAAGGAACCTGACGAACCAATTGAAGAGGAAGAGATTGATCCGTCTCAACCATGGTCTGAATCTTCTGTTAGTGAGCTAGTTAGTCTCAAGCTGGATACCAAAAGCCGACCAAGTTGGCAGGTCATTTCTCGTCGTTTGAAACGTCCGGAGGCAGATTGTCGATCCAAATGGGACGAAGTCAAACCAGCCAAAAAGGCCAAGACGGAGTGCTGATAGCACCACCGATCCATTTGACCGTGGGAATTTTTGCATAAAAAGTCTTTCAACAATGATTCTTTGTCCATCGCTGTCGCACCTCAAGTATCTTTTTAGCTTTGCTGACTCAGGGTTATCATGAGCCTGTTGCGTTGCTTGTTGTGACCTTTCGTGTCTTGAATTTTTCCTTCATTGTTTTTCTTGTTCAACATCAGATCCATTTTCATGTAGCCTTGGATCAAGATTTGCGTTAGACCCAGGGTGGTCGGCTTGTGTTGCCATGTCCAATTGGAATCGATCGTCCCATTGGAAACATAAGGATTGGGAATGGCATCAATCTCATCAATCTCATCATCGTCCATCACCTTCTACATGGGCTACTGAATCACATGACCCAGCGCCCATCGAGCTTCCAGATTCATGGAAGCCAACTGACAAGCATCATGATGAACGAGTTTTGCATGGCTTCCCATTGTTCTCCCAGATCCAACCTACGGCATGGAGTCGCAAGAAAGGTCTCCATGGAACAGACCCATTGAAAGTTCCGTTGGCGCATTTGTGCCGCCATGGACTGGAAGAATTCAGTCTCCGCCCACTATCGGCGGGGCGCTTTATCGGCGTTGTCTGCACTCGCACGGTTGCAGAGTCAGTATTTTCTGCCCAGTTGTTGAAGTCTATCCGGGAACATTCCCTAGACTTGGATTCCATTTGTGAGCATTTACATCGGGAACAACACCCCGCTACACCGGTACCATCAAAAACTGATTCACCGGGAGAGTTTATGGCTCCTCTTATTCACCAGCTTATCGAAAAGATGAAGGAAGTTGCGCCTCAAAAGGCGGAGACAGCCGCAATGCGGCGAGCAGCTACCTTGGAGAAACGGCTTCAAGATGCAGAAGCCAAGTTGGCAGCAGCGGGATTGCATTCAGCTCCGTCTCCGTCTCCGTCACCACCTCCGGCAACCCGTGCAGCGGAACCAAGTTCTGCTCACAAAAGATCTTCGTCTTTGACCCATCTAGGAGCATCTCCCAAGAAGGCATCAAGAAAGGCCAAGCCCCTTGATACCTCTCAGCCAAAGTTGACATTTCCGAAGACCAAAGCCCTGGCTTTGCCGGCTCCCTCTCCAGCTGAAAGCGGAGACTTACCTGAAGCGATTTCTCAGTTTTCTGATGATGATCCTCCTGCACCAGCGCCATCCAGATCTCCGGCAGAGATCACACCAGAATCTGTTTTGGCAGGATCCGAGCCAGTTTTGAAGCACCATCCGACGGTCCCAGGCTATTCTGACGCGACAGTTAAAAAATGGTTTGCTTCTTTTGATTCTGAACTGCGTCAGCCTGCTCAAAAGATTGTAGAATTGTTGCAAAGTCGTGGAGTGACCAAAGGTCAACTTCAAGAAGCGGCCGTGCGGTATGGACTCCCATTTGAGTTGGCCTCCAAGATGGCACCGCGCAATCTACAACAAGTGGTGTCCATGGCAGCAGCACTCGCTGCTTGACTAGGAATGGTACATCAGCACTTGGACCGTGCGATGTGCATAAAGTTCATCGCACAACTTCGTCCTTGTCTAATCAAGCTAATTCATCATGCACATGCCACGTTTAAAGCGCCACTCATTTGGGCATTTGGATTTCTCCATTTACTTTTGTTGGAGCATTATGCTTCACCCACGTTGGAGACACGCAAGTGGACCTTCAGATTCCGAAATCTAGGGATCCACACCAACATGTATACTTACACGTTTTTCATGAGACAATGTGCTGTCTATGTTAAACTTCCTTTTTGTGCCCCGGATTTGAACCGACGATGGTATCGACAGCGTGGACATAGTTACGTTGGCTCCACCTCGATCTCAGCCGTAAAACGTGAATTCAACCGCCAAGCAAAGCTTCGGCAAGTACAACAGAATCAGGCAGTTCATGTTGAGTTGTCAATACGTTACTGGAG
>VSDK01014396.1:136638-147103 GCA_009767595.1 Symbiodinium kawagutii | reverse complement strand
GATCACCAGCTCAGCCAGCTCAGCCACGATGATCCATGCAATTTGGGGGAGGTTTCGTGGAAAGGAAGGTTGAAATCAGAGTGTTCTGTAGTTTTGGGTGGAAGTTCTGAGATTGTCCAAATTGTTGAATTCTCCGAAACTGTGAAGATGCTCAATCTACTGCAGTAGGTCTGGTTGACCCTGAAACCAAGCGCTGACAAAGATGTGACGTCCCGTGTGGAGATGGTCTTGCTTCGGACAGCTTGGCAACAGCAGCTGGATCCGCAGTTTTTTTTGGCCCATGGGACGTGTCTGAGCGAAAGGGGAGCCATGGCAAAGGAGGTCTGGACATCTGGAAGGGTGGCTGGCAGTGGTTTCTTTCTATGCATCTGGGGACGGGTTGGCAGTGCTGAAAATCGCAATGACGAGATTAAGGTGTTGTAGCTGTTTGGCGTTGGTTGTAGGCTGTTGACATCCCGGTGTAGCAGTTGTTATCCCGGGTTGTCGTCGATTGTGGTGGATGGGATACCCTGCGGCATCCCGAATTGTGGTAGTTGCCATCGCAGGTGATCTGACCACATCCAAGCTCCTCCATACATGCTGCCTTAAGATCAAATCAAAATGGTACTCTCCAGTTAGTTGCTAATTACCCGGGCCTATGCTGCCAGGTGTGTTCTCAGCGTCCGGTCTAGGAATCTCAGCTGTAGGTAACCACCACTGACTGCCCGATGGCGTTTCTGCTTCGACAGGACGGCTTTGCATCTTCGGATGATGCTTGACCAGCATTGCGTGGGTTGATGGTACCTGCTTGGTGGTTTGATATTTTTCCATCTTCAACCACATCTTGGAATAATGATCTAATTAACTACTGTAACATTATTGGGATAGGGCAAGTAACCACCACGCAGGTACCTACGAGCGAAGACGTGGTCATTGGATATCATGAGGTCTTGGTGATTTCCACGGGCTTGTGAGATGATCAGATCATTTGATGAGGATTCTTCAACAGTCAGTTGAAACGACCAGACAGTTGATATGCGTTTCCTTTTTGCAAACATTTACTGTTTGCTTTCATATTGGCCACTAACTATTCCCTATTATCAATCGTGATTGACCATAGTGAGCCATTCTTAACCATTGTTGACCAGCTTATTAACATGGCCAACCAGTTACATAGCACATGTTGAACCAGGGCCGTGGTTGGCCTTGTCCAACTCACCAAGTCAAGCTGCATGTCTCCAGGGTGGCAGTGGGTGGCCATTGTGGTTGGCAATCGGGATCTCACGCAGCGAGATGATTCAAGTTTTCAAAGTGCCAGGAGACAAACTGCCACACTTGGAATTACAGATTTCTAGTATCTATGTATATTGCAAATTATTTTATGTACAAACTGTAGCCATTTTGGCTGGTTCGCGTCGCGTTGGGGATGATGATCGGTTTTGACGGAGTCATGTAATTCCTAGAATTCAATGCTAGGCCACGGCAGCAGGGCAAAGCTATATCATATCTATGATTTCAATATGTATATGAATTCGCACAAGCATGCATACGTACATGCCTCCATCCCTGGGATCGCCAATTTTCTGAGCTTCTGACCTGCAGGCGACCGACCGCTTGATCCTGTGCCTTGCCCATGGGAGTGTGGAATGTGGAGCTGCCTTTGGCAAGAGGTGAGCCTAAGGTTGAATGATGGTGAAATGACGGTTAAATGATGGTGAAATGATGGGAAGTAGTGGCTAAATTTCTGTATGCAAAATCGTACAGAAGCAGTGAACCCAAGGTTCATCCAGATTTTGCATAAAACCCGATTCGGACATGGCTCAAACAAGGATACTGTACGGCATGGAAGGTAATTTTCCCTTGCGCAATCAGCTAGTGAATTTGGAGGATTACAAGCACCAGCCCAGCAGGTCAATCAGCTTGTTCAAAGTGGTTCCAGCGTGTTATTTGTCAGACCACTGCTGACCTCATAGATCGATTCACTGCCCAAGAGATTTATTAAGCCAATAGATCCACTACGAACCTAAGAGACCCACTTGATCATAGCCTTGTTCATAGTAATATGCTGTTTTTGTTTGTGGATCCATGGTGGAAATCAGGGACCATTCCAACAGCGTTCGCCATCCTGGGTTCACTCAGCTGTTAAAAGCAGTCTAATCTTTTGGTTCCATCTTTCAGCGGAAATGACATACATATGAAGTTAAAGTATATATGGGTATAACTCCCTATCAAAAAATCAAAGGTTTGTGACAAGGGATGCCTTATTGGTCCACCATGAAACCATGCGCCACATGGGTCCCTTGGTGAATGGCACCGCTTCCTTCCGCGGGTGAGGCAGATCGACCAGATTATCCGTCAACGACAAGAAGAGCTCTTCAATCGTAGCTTTGATGCTGAAGAGATCGGGGAGATCCGGCTGCGAAGAGTGTAAGACCTAGTGGTTCATGGCGGTTGGTTGATGGTTGTCAAGGTCTACTAATGGTTGGCAAATGGTTGGGAATTGATGTTAAAATTGTGTATGCTGAACAATGGTAGATCCAGCTTTTTAAGTTGCAAGCATCAGTTGTTCAGCAGAAATAGCTGGTGATCTATCAGGTATAGGGGGCTTATCACATAGTATGGATCTCCCGTGTCACCCTTGAAAAGTCACCAGCCTCCCCACTGGACTTGGTTGAGTCAGCTGCCATCGCCAGAGGTCCTTCTGCTCGGAATTTGAGGGTCATTTTTTGAAGCAATGAACTGGCAAGAGAACTTCCGTCACCAACAGTGATTGTTGGCAACTTGGACACTGCTTGATAAGAGAATACTGAACTTAAGTCAACATGAACATATTTAAGAACAATCCCAAGAAAAGACGCAGTGCCAAGCGGTGCTAAGCAGTGCCAAGTGGCTTTAACGTGCCAGTGATTTGCTGCTCTCCCAGGTCTCTGCCAAGCCTTGGGGGGCCGTCAACGTGGCGTCGTTCCCAGCACGCTTTCCAGCGTCGAAACCGTGGAAAGTCTCAGTGCGGTGCAGCTCGCGCCTATCTACGACGGGCAGCCGTCGAAATCCACGGAGGACTGGCACAACCTGCTGCACCAAGCGCGGATGGCCGATTCCGCCGTGACCATTGCGACGCTAAGGGAACAGGCGCCGTTAAGGGGGTGTTGGCGCCAGTTGGCCATGGGTGTTGGGGACCCATGGGGCGCTGTGGCTTTGAAACTGCTGCATGGTAGATGCATTTGTGCATTTGTGAATAAACCACCCTAATGTTGGCTGGCGATTGACCATCAAATCGGTGGAGGGGGGGGTTGTGAATTTTGCAGCATCCAATTTGTGACGCGAAAGTTTGCAGAGGCCCCAGCAGAGAAGATTCACGAGGAGGCTTTGAGGCAGATCCGATTCGTCGGGGAGTGGCCAGCTGCGAGGTGAGCCAACTCATCGATGTCATGATGACTTGGATGGTAATCCAATTGGTACAGACTGAACCTCCCAGTTGGTGGGAAGGTTCGCCCTGTGTGCATTGGATGGGATTGGGTTAGTAGGACAGAGATCAAAATTACCAACCTTTGAATTGATTGGTCAGTACTGACTTGGTACCCCGTCTCTCACTTGGGTGATGGTGAAGCTACTTCCAGGTTAGGGCTTTAATCAAGAAGACGATGAAGTAGGAAGACAATTCAACTGCTGACCCCAGTTTTTTTGGCACTGCTTGGGATGTCTACCTTATCACCAGTGGCCACCTCCCAAGTATTCAACTGTTGGCTCGTCATACGACCATTGTGAAGCCAGTGCTACCGAAAAGAATGGTTAACACGCTGGGTTGATAATCACCATTGTTATCCTTTGTTAGCCCATTGAGCCCATCATGAACCACCTTGTTAACCCATCAAGCCCATCATTAACCACGGGCAGCCACCCTTCACACGGTAGCTGGACCAGGCCACTCAGTGGTGAATATGTGGAGCCGAGGCCGGCCCTTTGACAGGTTGTTTGGCTGTTTGGTTGGTTGTTTGGTTGTTTGTTTGGTTGGTTTGTTGATTGCTTCACTGGCTGGTTAGCTGCTTGGTTGTATGAACTACCTGATTTCTTTGGACATCGAAACGCCCCTACGAACAAACCACCAAAAGGGAATGAGGGCTTTGCAACCAGCCACAGCATGAGCCTCCAAAAGACAAAGCAAAGTCACCATATTTGCGTCTAGGAAATACCATTAGTACTCCTGGAGGATGAGCATGGGAGTGAACGGTAGAAGTGATATGATGTGACCGAGTATAGTGAAAGACACCACCAACATGGGTGGATTCAAGCAAGAAACTATTTGGGAATCCTCCTATTCTGGATTGCCACCCCAACGTCACTTGCTTTCACAGATTTTAGCGTTTCAAGGGGTGATTGGCGAAGACACCAAGTTCCATTTGGGTAGAAGATGGCAATCATAGAATCAAACATCAACAGCTGAGCGGCACACAGGCGACGGAACCGCCAGGGAGGCGTGAAGAAGAAACGATGGCAGGTGAATGCGATCCTTGGCCGCAGATCCGATCGCAACAAGATTTAGGAGGTCCACTGGACCCAACAAGACACAACCGCAGATCCAGCCCCCCTCCATGTTTGATGGTCACCAGCTATGGTTGAACCGGTGGTGCTTTGATCTCCAAGAATCGCGCAAGCGCAGCTTCAACATGGCCAACATTTTTTGGGAAAGTCACACTTAGCCATGTATTGGGAAGAATGTGGTTCATATCCAATTTACAAGTTACCCAGTCATAAGAACATTACAAGTTAGCACGAGTTAGCCATGTATATCCAATTTACAAGTTACCCAGTAAGAACATTTATATCACAGAGACTAGACTCAATATCAGCAATATGCAACTGCATGAGTTCGCCATGTTTTGGGGAAAGCTTCAACTCAGATTCGCTGCTGCGGCATTGCTCCCTGCCTGGGCCCCGAGGATTCCACTCTTGGAGGAGGAAGAGTACGAGGTGCCGATGGCAGGGGATAGACCACCGGGGGTGGGACACTGCCCAGGTTGGAAGAGTGTGGAACTGGCAACTTGAATCATTCGAAAAAATATGCGAAGCAGTTATATACATAAATCTTGACTATTCGCACCAATTATATAAATCTTGACATCTTTAAATTAGAGTCCCAGATTCGACATTTGAAACTTATGATGCCTGCAATGCGCAGACTCATCCCCGCTGTGGCTGTTTTTGTTGGCTTTGTGACCAGGAGACCTAGCGGTTTTTTGGATTTGGCCAGGGCTCCAACATACGAATGGCGCCAAAACGGACCTCCCCCAGTACACGAATATGGACTACTCACCGTGATAAACCACCAAAATTAGTCAACATGGAATGATTTGTCATCTAGATTGATAATCATCGTCAACCGCTATTCATCCAATCACTATCAACCACCCTCATCGGCCATTCTCAGCCACTATGCACCATTAGTTGACTCTCAATCAACAACAATCAACCATTACCAGTATGACGAGTTCATTACCAACAGCCATCAACCACAATGGTTCACCAACTAGTATGGTGACTACTCGTCATTCCCATAGCCGTTGGTTATCTTAGCCGTTGGCTATCTAGTATGATGGCTATCAACCAGTGGTTCTCACTAGCCGAGTAGGCCATCGTAGCCGCCATCATCGGACACGCCCATCGCACCGTTGGGAAACCGAACGAACGGACCGCTGGACCCAACGAACGAACGAACTGCGCTGCGAGGCGCTGGCCGATGAGCGTTCTCGGCGCCGCGCCCAGCGAACGAATTCCACGGTGCCTTGGTGGCGCTGGGTGGCGCTGGGTGGCGCTGGGTGGCGCTGGGTGGCGCTGGGTGGCGCTGGTGGTCATGGCGAATGTGTTGGCCAATGATTGGTTGATGTTGACCAAGGCTTCATGATGGTTTATGATTGATGATGAGTAATGTTTGATAAATGTGGTTAATGATTGGTTAAATTTGATGAACAAGGCTTCATGATGGTTAATGGTGAATGATCATGGTGAATGATCATGCTTAATGATGGTTAATGATCGGTTCAATGATGATTCATGATGATGAATGCATAATTAATGATGAACGATAATGATTAATGTTCCTTAATCAATGAATGCATTAACCAATGATGAATGATGGTTAATGCTTGGTTTAATGATGATGAACAACGGCACGCTCCGGCAGCTCGGGTCGAGGTGCAGTGGCTGCTATTCCAAGGTTGATCAACACCATTGATTAAGCATTAGTGTGCCGAAAAATATATATGGGGGTCTCTCAAAATGGGGGTACCCCCAGTGATCATCCTTTACAAACCATTTATGGTGTATAAATGAACCATCTTTGGGGTTCCCTATTTTAAGAAACACCCAAGTGATGATAAATGATGGTTGATGATGATGATGATGATGATGATGATGATGATGATGATGATGATGAAACATGAATAATCATGATGGTGCATCATGGTTCATGATGATTAATGGATAATGATGATGAGTGCTGAATGATGGTTAAGGATTAATGATATTTTTTTCAAAGATGATTCATGATGCTTAATGATGGTTAAGGATGAACAGTGATGATTAACCTTGATAACTGTTGAACAGTGAAGATGCCAATGATGGTTATTGAAACACAATGAATAGTCATCATGTCTTAAGGACGGTTAGTGGTTAAGAGTAGTGATCCATGATGAAGATTGATAATGGTTAGTGATGGTTCACCGTGATAATGTCTCAATGACGTCTAATCCTGATGGTTAATTCCACAATGATTTGATTCTGATTCTGACAATTGTATGGATGATGATAACTGATCATGGCCTACCGATGAATCATAGTAACAATAATGAATGAGCACGTTTAGCCACCATGCCTAAAGTGCTTAATAACCCGAAGAACGAGATAGATATGGCTGAGTCCTCCATTGGGTACCAGTTGTTGGGCGACAGAAATGGTCAGGGCATAAATTTCTGACTGCAAGGCCGGCGTTGACTTATCCAAAACTGGAGCACCTCGACCCCTGGTCACCACAAAAAACAGTCAGCAGACTGACTTTGGGAACAAGAAGAGTTGGGTGTAAGGTGGTGAATAGCGATATGATATGCTTGTGAAATGGTTAATGGCTAATGGCTTCGAATGGTCCTTGATCATGTGCTGATCATTGTACCTGCATCTCTAACCATTCACCAGCTTATGACCCAGCTCACCAACCGTTCTTGACTGGGTTCTTCGCCAGCTCATCAACCATCCGCTTCTTCATCACTAGCCAGATATCAACCATTCATCATTCCCATGACTCCACTAATCATCAACCATTAACACTTATTTTTCTTCAATTTCAAGCTTGCATCCAAGAGACTCGGCTATGCGCAGTGTCAGCAGAAGCGTACACTGGGCAGAAATGACAAATGGACGAAAATAACAATTAATGATCAATCATCAACTATCAAGCATCATGAATGATACTCATTCTTGACCATCAGATTTCAGGCGAGCTTCTGAATCATCGCTCATTTTCACCATCACAAACCATTGATTCGCCATTCATAAGCAACTAACTAACCTGCCAACCACCCAACCAACCAACCAATCAACCAATCAACTAACCAACCAACCACCCAACCATCAGCTTCTCACCCTTCCTCCATCAAACCGCCATGGTGGCGTGGCTCTCACAAGGACCAAGACCAGGAGGCCAAGGGGGCGGAGCTCGAGCCGGAGAACTGGAGCACCAAATTGGCCGCCTGGGTCCGGTCCAAGCACTTCGAAGGAGCTGCCGCCATGGCCGGGAGCGGTGCCCCTGGGGTGGTGATGGCGCCGGTGAAGCCATGGGATGGCGAAGCTATGGCTGGTGAAGTCAGGTGTTTTTGATGGTTGAAGTAGTGGTTGGTAATGGTTGGTAGTGGTTGGTAGTGGTTGGTAGTGGTTGGTAATGGTTGATGATGGTTATTGCTTGATTTTCTAGGGTTCGTAGATGTTGATCATGCGATCGTGCTTGAGAATGATGGTTAATGTTGGGTAAGAATGGTCAATAACGTTTGTTGATGCCACGTAACAATGTCGTGTCAGTGATAGTGAAAAACAATGGTTGATTAATGTTGGAATAGCGGTCACTCCACCCATCAACGAGACCTAATGAAACGCTTGTTGGTACATCCGGCTACCCTTGCGTTTGATGACCATGCCATCCTCAAGCATGAGTTCGTCATAAGGGCCCAGGCTGTCTTTCATGTGGCTAGGCCATCAATAGGTATGATTTACGCCATGTTATATCAATGATAACTGATTGAGCTGTGTTACATGGTACTGTAGTTCCGTTGATGTTCATTTTTGGGTCCAGTTGGCCATGATAGTTCCCCTCTGCCCCATCGAGCGTGTGATCTGTTCTCAACCATTGTCAACCTTGAATGAAGGATCATTGTTGGTATTCTTGGCAGATCCAACCTGTAACTAGATCCAACTAGCAACTAGTGGTGAATCCAACTAGGATTGTTGGTGATTGTTCTCATTTAGCCATTCATTAATCGTTCATTAGCCATAGGTTCAGCATTAAGTTAGCCATCAATTAACAATTCACATCCAGCCAGTACTTCTAGGTCATCATTCCATCATGATAGTGCTCTGAGTCAAAGTCGGCCCCGTGAGAGATAGCTGTTGACCACAAGTCGCAGGGCGTACCATCTACACCGCAGCCTAAAAACTCACATAGCCAAAAGGCAACAAATCCAGGCGTCAAATGCAAACCTGTCTGGAAGAGGGGTAATTTTTTGGGGCTATAATCTTGGGGAATAATCTTGGGATTGGAATCCAGGGGTCATTTATGGAAGGAAACTTCATCGGGAAATCTTGGGGATGTTCCCACGTTCGTTTTCGAAGGAATTTTTGCAGCTGTGATCTTCAGCAACTCGATCTTCATGGGTGCCCCGGCAGACTTGGAATGCCGCAGGTGTTGCCTTGTCAGAGGCACCACTGGGGTAACACGAAACGATGAGCGCTTTCCAATTCACTTGGCTGATGTTTCAAAGTCGGTTGAGAATCATGGTTGAATTTTGGTGCTTGTGAATGATGATGAATACCAATGCCAATGCAGAATTCATGGGGTACAATGGTCAATGTTGGTACAGAGCCTAGTTGGATCGATTCATTCAACCACGACATGGGAATGCAACAATCACCGAAGCGTTTTCATGCTGGCAGTCTATAGCTCCTGTTCCTTGATCAACGTGATGCACACCTGAATGTGCCAGTTGCGTTTTTGATGGATTTTGATGGTTTCTTAAGATTGTTTTACAACTCTAAAAGGCTAGTATTGGATGATTTCCCGATTTTGAAAAACCCTCATTTCCAGGATGCATATGGAAGAATCCTAAGTTATCGTTGAATGGCCAACATGGGTGAAAGAAATTGGTTTCCAGATCTTCAACCTCCCAGATCTCTCTCATCCAACACTTCCAGCTGTCTTTGTCACATCAACGCGATGTCTCGAGGCATTTCTTTGGAGTACGAGTCAGGGCGACTTGGCACCCAATTCACAGGGGTCTACGGGGCACACTTTGATTGGACAAATCCACTATACCAAAGATGAATGTACCAAACCAATCATTGATAATTGCAAACATTGTCGCAAGTCAAACTGAGTGGTACTGATTTGATATACCAAAGATAGATGAATACGTACTTACCACCAGTGGCATCATCATAGCAAAAGAATGTGTGATCCACTGTGGGTATGGAGATTCAACATTGTTGATCATGGTTAGCCATTGTTTGTGTTTATATGCAGCCCTCATTAACCATGCTATATATGTCTATATGTATCTCGCTCGCTCTCTCTCTCTCTCTATATGTATACACACGTTCATTGACCAGTTTGTCCATTATGAAGTCGTCAAACCTTGACTATCACCAAGATTTGAGGTGTAAGTTGTTTTGAGACTCCACTGTTCAACCGCCACGAGATACGACTGAGTTTATCAGGCTATGGTTTCCAAGATCATCTGGTTGCAATCTGATTCCATGTGCCATGTTGCTTCGGCCGCCCAGCAGATGGGTACACCGGCCCGAGACCTCGCGAAAAACCTTGCAATCCCGCACATATGTAAGCCCTCAGATATTTATAGAAATGGGCCTGTATTCTAATGTAGAGATACTTTCAAAACATATAAACGGATAAATCGATTAAACAATACACACATTTACCTATATTACCTACATAATATATCAGTCATGCTCTTTCCGACGTTGCCCTCACCAGAATTTGGTTCCTGGTTAGACACCGAGGAGCATTGGCTTGGACACACCGTCCATGTTCAAGGCACCTGTTGGCCGCACGTGGTTTTCCCCTGGAAACGTTCCCAGTTGAGGGGTCCCAGAGGTCGTGTGAACAGCTGGTGGTGGTTAGCACATCCACAAACTGACCATGGGAATCAGGTAGGCGCACCTCAGGTGGGTGCACCTGCCACCAGCGCACCTGGAGAGGTGCTGTATCTCA
>VSDK01014396.1:119377-136609 GCA_009767595.1 Symbiodinium kawagutii | reverse complement strand
TGCTGAAGATCTGGGTGGATGGCAGGACCTTCTTCTGCGCCAAGGATCGATCCATGCCACTTGGCTGAGGCTATGCAGCCTGGTGCCAAGCAGTTCTCATTCACAGATCTGTAGCTTCTAGCAGATGATCACAGCTCACTTTGAGGCTATTTTGGAACTATTTGGACATGACCATTGTGTGCACTTCCATGATCGAAGTGGTCTTCGACATCATCCTGGCCTTCCAAACTGGCAGCAGTGACAGCGACACCCGCATTGCCCCCACGAATCTCATCCGCGTGATCCGCATCGTGCGGGTGCTACGTGTGATGAGGGTCATCAAGGTGTGAAAACCGCAGGTGGTTGGGTGATTGCTTAGACACCATCGTAAGACAACCAGCTGTTGGCCAAACCATTGGAGGATTAGCACAACAGCCGTGATCTTAAATGGCAGCTGCTGCAAGTTGCCAGCTAAGCCAGCAAAGGAATGCCATGACTCAGCCAACAACAAAGATGGTTATGGATCACAACCAGCCAGCAATGCCAAGCTACTACCCGTCCCTTCCCCAGGCTCACTTGGCACATTTTGGTAAATGTCATTGGGGGGATTTGAAGAGCAATCTACACATGTGCGCAGTTGTGATTGACCATGGGTCTTGTTCATTTTTCTGATTCCTGAATATTCCCATATTTCTTTGTGATTGTTGTTCATATCTCAGCATGGATGAAGTCATTGAGTTCGTTTACTGATTGCATGGCGTTTTCAGATACCTTGCCATACGCGGAATCTGCAAAGCTTCCCATCGCAGGTGGTGAAGTTCATATCTGGCCTGACATCATTGATCTCGTCCATCCTGTCCACTTTGAAGTCCTTGCTGTGGAGTTTGCTTCTGCTGTTGATGGTGATCTATGTGTCCCTTGGAAGATCAATCCCTGACGATCCAGGGTTGAAGGGTGACCGTGGTGACTTTCAGAAGCCGACGTGGAAAGAACGCCATTCCAATCATTGCGTCATAGAGGGAACTATTGGAATATGTTATAGAATCCCTTAAACTCCTTTCACATATTTTCAGAGTTCCCATGATTCTTTTTGTCAGTTTCCCGTGTTGTGCTGCCTAATCGCGCTTCTTTCTTTTTTTTGAGTTGGGGGTTCCTAGCATCTAATAGCATACAGGTACATTCCCATAAGTTCCCGAGACCTTCCGTTTTTAGCCGCATGCTAAGCGCTTTGTTCCAAGGGGTTGGCACGACCATGTTGGCACTGCCGTTGTCACGGCCATAGGTTTGGCATCCTCTTCACGGATACAGTGATTGGCTACATCAGCTTGATCGGATTGGACTCGGTAGCAGATGGCTCCATGGAGGCAGAGCTCATGACGAACTTCGGGTCCCTGTACCTTGGGTCGAACCCATGGGAGGAAGCTGTGGCTGCGGATGTCGACTGTGAAACATGGCTCTGCACACGTGTAAAGTTTGCATGTTCTATATGCACATAAGTAGATGAACGTATAGATACCTAATACATTACATGAGATTAGTTTAGTTTAGATAACATAACATACTTATACAGGTAGACACACACACACACACCCCACACACGCACATGCTGGTATGTATACATGCACAACTTCACGTCGAGAAACACGCACACACACACACATTCATCCGCATGCAGTACGTGAATTATGCACGCACATTCTTATATATATATATATTTTTAATATATAGATGATATATATACCCAGGTCGACATATTTCCTCATACATGCGTGCAGTGATAGACATGTGTAGACATTCAGCTGTGTAAAATTTGATAGATACAGACTGATCCTCATGCACATGTGCATGTGTATATGCCAAGTGCATGTGAAACCACACGATATGTGTATGCATACATGAGTTTGTCAAGCCACTATAAACAACCAATAAGCACGAATAGAGAGCTGACTAACCATCAAGAATGAGCTTGCATACCACTAGTGATCTGTCTGTCAATGAATGGTGAGCTGATATACCACTGATGATCGGGCTGACAAAATACCGTTGACATACCATTAGCCATTAAATAAACCGCGGATCTGATCTGGGTTCACAATGAATGATCGTTTCCTAAGTTCAAATTAGGGTTTGCCGGTGACCCATACGAGTCAGCCCGGTGCTGGTGCTTCGACCAATCGGCAGCCGACCGACGAATCGGCGCCAAGGCATCTGGCTCTTCCGTTCGGTCACAGGTGGTGTTGACTGGGGTGATATGGCGAATCTGCTGATCTACGTCCATTGGATCTGGGGTTGCTGGGTTAAGAGATGAGGATGGAAATGGTTTTGGTTAGTACATGGGAATGATGCTTAATTAATGGTGGGTCAGATTGAGGATGATTAGTGGGTTAATCATGGCAAATCATGGTCAATAGTCAAAAATGGTAAATCATTACTTGATTGATGAGCAATGATGGTTGATGATGATTAATTGATCGTGGTTGATAGCAGTAATTAGTGGTTGATATTGGTTGATGAGGGCCAATGCTGATGGGCAACCACTCCTGACCATTGTTGAGAAGATCCAAGCAGGGTTCTGGTCATGACTCTGTAAGCATTATCTCAGGAAAGCGGAGCGTTGCCGATATCCAGATAGACGAACCATGATTCACCTACTCTAGTAGTTGTATCGTAATCATGCTTTACATGTTCATCCATACATAATGATTGAGAATGGTCGTATATCCAGAGGGCCTTTGTAACCCCTAGACAGCAGTCTCGCAGCAACTCTGTTCAGGTGTGTTTCAAGTTTTCTCTGACTGCGATACCTGTGATGATGATGTTGGGTCGGTTGTTTGGTTGGCCTCCGGATTGATGGCATTTGCTCATCATGATCTCTGTCTCACTTTCCAAGGCTATTTCTTTACGGGCTACATCGCCTCTTGGCTCCGTTCATGATGCCCACTTTGCATTGTTTTGCTTTGCATCAGACGGTGAACTCTTCGGAAACGACAGATGGATTTGTTTTTCAGTTGCTGCCCTACGGGCTCTGCAACTGCATCAAAGTCGCTGCGATTCAGGCCTTCAGCTATTTTGCCGTACTAAATGTGATGACGGTCGCCCGACTTTAGATGCGAGTGGACCAGCAGTGACAAAAGGCTGTCTTTATTTGCTCATTGCAACCCCAACTACATCTATGAGCCCAATCATGATGAGATGAATGAGGGTTTGAGCCAAGCAAAGAGACGTCACACACCTAGTGAAGAGTAGCCAGACTTACCAGTTACCACATGCACCATGTTGTTATTGGAATGGTGTCTGTACCAACTGGATCCGAATGGGACATGCATATTTGCTCAGGCGCTTGACCCACGGTGTTCTGATACCAAAGAAGTCTGAAAAGAGTGTGGGCCGAGGAGAGAACCACCAACAAGGATGGGTGACACCTGTTGATGCCTTTTCTTGGTGGTTCATAAGGATTGATTATATATAGCTAGTAACCCAGCCAGTTGCCCATGGTTTCTATTGCAAGGTGTCTTTTTCGAGGCCAACTTTGCTGATCTGAGGCGGTTTTCTGTAAACGTGCCATTGAGAGCGCTGAGCAGGATGAGCAGATTCTTATGCAAAGATATCTTGAGGATGAACGGTGCCTTCCCAGCATTAAGAACCTCATGACTTCGAAGTGGAGCCAAAGTTTTTTGAACACATGGCTTCTGGTCATTAAACAAACCGCATGACTTTCAAGTGGAGCCAACGGATGTTGAAAAAAACGCAAAACTGTTAGCTGAAAAATATTGCTAATTTTTGTTCGAAGCTGTGGCCTATAGCTAACGGCAATTTGTTCTCTGAATTCGTTCCTTCAGCAGCTGCAGGCCACAGCTTCGCCTTGCAACAATAGATTGCTAGCTCGCAAGAATCGTGAACATGTTCATGCACAGTGAGCAAGGGATTGTTCTGCATGCCTGGTAGTAATCATAAGGAGTGGAGAAATTGTTTCCTTCTTTCATAATGGACTAATATCTATCAAAACTGCTATTCTACCAAGCATGTGCATTAAAACCAACAACTGCAAAACCATGGGAGAAATTGAGGGACCACAAACCGGTGAGCGCAGTCATCAACCTATAGTCCACAGGGTACTCAAAACTATCAACCATGACCATGATTCAGCAATTATTGACCGGCGCCGAACCATTCCTTTGCCATTCAACCATGAGCCATCCAACCATTGCTGTAACCATCATTAACAAGTCTCTTATAAATCATCGATCAAATCATCAATCATCAACCACCATGCATTCTCATGATTCAATGATTTATCCATCATCAAGCATATCATCTAGGTGGCTTACAGCCACTACCTCAGGTTTGGTTTTCGCCTTTTTGGGATATGCTTCATTTACTTTATAGCCACTAAAGCAGTCACACTTTTCTCAAGGAATCTATAATAGTAAACCAACTAATGTTATACTAGGGTCTGGTGACATAGGAAAAGTGGCCTCTAGTGACTTTGGTACTTGAGTCCTCTCTCATCATCCAAGAAATCACCACCCATTCAAAATGACATTGCGCAAGATACCACACGACATAGGACTAAAGCTCCAAATACCATCTTCAGATCCATGACATGGGACTGTTCAGTGCAGGGTGATCTCCAAAAATCCGATTTAGCAGCACTTCCCTGATGACATAGGCCAGCAATGGCAAAAGCGACTCTGTTGATGACATAGGTGTTTCTTACATGGGTATGTTTACTAAGTGCTATGTCATTGGCCCTGAGCATAGCCAGCTTATTCACCATGGGTTATGACCCTTCTATTGGTTGCTTAACCCACCCAGGCTCTTAGCCCTTCTGGACCATGGCAGCGGCGTGCAAGGGTTACCACCGGGTTACCACCGAGGCGATCCCGGAAGTGCATCAGGGAACTTTTCCACATGTTCGATGGTGTCTCGGTGGAAGGTCCCAGGTCGGGTGACAGCAGGTCCGGTGACGGATAGTAGTGACTGGTGACTCTAGTTGGCTAACACTATAAAGATAGTATTGAATAAAACATTCACTTATTCACTCACTATCAAGAATAGTAGTGACTGTAGTTGGTTCATGATAAATGAAAATATCTGATGACTACAGTAATGCGACTCTTGGATAGTAGTGACTGTAGTGCTGGGTGCCGGATCCTCCCAGGTGCTGAATAGCTGCCGCTATGTTTGGATGGCGTTGTTGATGCACATGCGCTAACGGCTAAGAAACATCGTAATGATGATGAATCGCTGGTGGTGAATCAGTACTGATAGCTAATAATGATTCAATGTATACACAATATGGGTGTTTCTTTTCCTTTTTGTTTGAGGGGGTACCAGTTGCTATATAGACGGGGATGTTCGACTCGTCGAACCATACCCCGAATCGTACTTCGATTGGCTTGGAAATGTAATTTGAGTGGTTTTGAACTGTACCTGCAAATCATACCCCGAACAACAAGACGTACCCGTATCTACCTCTATCTGTTTGCACATATATGTATATATATATGTTATATATATATGTTATATATATATAGATATAGATATATAGATGAAATATAGATATAACTGTACACCAATTTTTTGTATGTGGATAGTATGATAGCATCATATTCTGTGCCCATTCTTAAACGTAGACATGTGCCAGTGCATGTGTTAAGCGTGGGTACGCACACAGATAGGGAGCATGAACGAGGTCTGGAAGCAGACGGAGCCATTACACTTTGCGAGCTGGAGATGCTTGGCAGCTAAAGATGTCGCCCGTTGTGGCGCTTTCGAGTCTGTGAAACTGGCAATCAAACCGCCACGAAAAATGCAGTCGCCTGAGCTGTTGCAAAGAATGGAATGCTCCAGACTCGCAACTTCATTGAATCATTATATAGTTGCTCCCGTAACAAGAAAGAATTGGGTTGGTGATACACATACAGACACACACACAGGCATACCTATAGATAAATGCCGTACATGAGTACATACATTTGCATATACTTGCAATGCAAGCGTTTTTTTGTTGTTGTTGCTTGGCATCACTGTCACCATTCTCAATCATTGTGAACGCCACAGACTTTGATCAACCGGATGGTTGTGAAGCATAATCACCAATTATTAGCCATAATCAACCTTTAGTACTCACCGTCAAGCATGATTATCCCTAGTCATTCATCGCCCTGAGTCGCGTTCTTTCCTCTTGCAATCCAGGAACTTCTTTGACCAGGATGAGGTCCGAGCGATGTTCCAATCGTTGGACCTCAATGCACGGGACTCGTGGACTCTTTTCAAGCTCTTGGATGAAGAGGGCAATGGCGATATCAACCTGATGGAAACTTGGGATGGCATGGCAGAGAAATTTTGTGAATTTGGAATATCCATTTTTGAGTTGTTTGTTGCTTTTCATGACTGAGCACAGATGTTCAGGTTGTACTTTGAGCATGCTTGTTTCTTTGGAGACAGCCGTATAAGTGACCTGCCCTGCAATTTTCGTGAGCGTTGTAACCAAGGAATTCATGGAAGGTTGCATGAGGTTGCGTGGGCCTGCAAAAGATTCTTGACAGCATTTTGTCTTCGAGTCACAGGAAAGCAGTGCTTGTGATGGCCGCATTTCTGATGGCAAACGCGAAAGCATCGCAACGCCACAACACATGATCAATTCATGATGGGCTTGTCTGCTATCATCAACGACTCAGTCATTAACGAGTTTCGCCTAGTTATCAACATGATTATCATAGTCATTGTCATCAACATGATTAGTTCATCATCAGTTTTCATCATCAATGGCATCAAGTACCAGCCAGAATACATGACTCTAGGCAGTGGCATCAAGTATGAACACCATCATGGGCTCGGGGCAACACAAGCGGATTGCAGCAAAGCCAAGAAGACGCATCGCAAGCACCATCAGCTTACTTGTATCCCGTCCAGTCCCTTTGAGGTCCTTTGGGTGTTTTGTTTGTGGTCACTAGATTTGAACATAGCAGTCCCAAAAATCACATGAGCAGGGCAAGAACTCTCTGACACCATGAATTGCTACCTAAGGCTCTTGACATTGCTTGTGTGATGGACGAAAGCCGGCGGATCAAGAGTGCCTCATCAGCATTCGTTTTGGGACGTTTGCAAAATATTTTATCAGGTAAAACCAAAGGCTTTATGACACCTTGCATGTCCCTGTGCTTGAATCATCTTGAATCTATGGACTCCTCTGCACATAGTTTTTGTTTTTGCAGTCAGGAGCCACTTGTGACCCAATTCTGGGTTGATCACAGGGTTGGTCCAGTCCCAGGGGTCTCAGCTGGTCCCACCTGGTCTGACCTGGTCTGACCTGGTCCCAGGAAAAGTCTTCTTGGCCGACGAGCGCTTGCAGCAGGTGGAAGGCCAAATGAAAATCCTGACGTCTGCGCCTGAGCTCCGGCGATTGCTCCAAGATGATCCAAGATGTGGAAGGCAAGATATCAGACACCAGTTAGATCCAGTCACAGAGTGTAGGTCAGTGTAGATTATGTTCATCTATGTAGATATTTTCAGACCAAAACCTGGTCCTTTTGAGTGACAAAGCAGTGAGTCAGTGGTGCTACAACTCATTTCCTGTGCCCACAAAGCTGTTTTGCTTGGCGGATGGACCGGGCCCCTGAGGTCAAATGCCATGCAGGTCTCCCAGGCGGCTGCTGAGAAGGGTTGGGATATGCAGCGGTGATGGTTGCACTAATATGGTTCCGAGGGAAATGCCATGTTGGAAGTAGACAAAAGGAATCTTTTGCGGCTTGAAATCAAGCTACCACATGAGTTTGAGGTCGATCAGCCATTCATCCAGGGTCGCAGAGGAACTCTTTCATGAAAATTCGCGCTCCCTTGATTTGTCCGGTAGGCTGCTTCTGTTCATGGAAAAGATGAGGGGAGGAGACCTCGTGAAGGCGCGATTGCAGAGATGTTCAAAGATTTCCAAAGATCTTCAGCCAAGAGGACAGATTGTCATCAGGTACTTTACTAGACAATACTAACCGCCAGTCACCATCAGTAACCATCAACATCCATCAACCTTCACTGACCCATCATTTAGTAAATTGAAGCAGCAGAGAGTTGGATGACAGATTCACGTCGTCAGTGGGAGAGATGCTGTGTGGCTGCTCAGGCAACAGACAACACAAGGACAGGGGTTCGGCCGTGAGGTCTGTCGTTGGATATCGCCACTTGCATAATCATACCATAGCTGGTCAGTCGTGAACATAAGTATGTTCATAGATGTTTTGCCCGGCATAACCCACAAAAAGTTGACAATAGTTGCTGACCAAGGTTAGCTTCTTTCACCATAGCCCTGGCCACAAAACTGGCAGTTCCAATGAAGCTCATGGCAGTTCCAATCCCAACAGGTCCCGGCCGCTCGCCTTGTGCCGGAGGAGATGCCGATGCCGCCTGAGGAGCTCGAGTTTGATTTGCCCTACGATGTTGGGCCAGACGTGGACTTCGATGTCCATCCACAGATTCTGCTGCCGGGGACTCTACTGACCTGAGCTCCCTCTGTATAGCATGTAGCATGGGTTTATGGCGGATCATTCAAAAGGAATGGGGATCAAATTGAAGCTTGAGATGGTGAATGCGATTGTGAATGGACAATTGTTGAACTTGAAGCAAAGGTGAATGGTTCCATCACTGAATGGTTCAACCGGGGCGTTTGAAGAGGCCAGGTTGTCCAAGACAACCCTGGCACCGCCATGAAGCACCAGGGAGACACCAAATGTTGCCATTTCGCAGCGCGTCTCAGCTGCCAGTTGGCGCTGCAGTTTATCCGAAAGGGATCAGCGGTGGCAGAGCTGGTCAAACAGAGTAGCCTGTGGATGGCGCCCATGATGGCCCATGGAGGATGATGCAATCCTGTTGCTTGGAGGATTTTCATGAGATGGACATGGACCAGCAACTGCACTGCTGACCCAGCAGATGCTCAAAGCATTTGCTGTGTGTTGTGTGTAATGTAATGGAAAGTTGAGCAGTGTCCAAAACCTGAAGCTTGATGACAAGGCGCTTCAGATGGTTGTCGTAGCCTATGAGCTGGAAATACGGTCAGCCAACCAAGAGGAATCAACAAGCAATAGGTTGTGGGTGATTGTTGGTTATTATTCCCTGTTGTTGACCAGGACATTGTCAAGCAATCACAATGGCTTTGGAAGCAGCTCATTTGTTAATGATGCAGGGCCCCGAATATTGCTGCCTCAAGGGCTTGTGAGATGGCCAGGAGAAAACGAGCGAAATCTGCAGCAGTGAAAGAGCAGCATCACGCTGCAAATAGGAATGAATTTCAATTCGCCACGGTGAACTTATGCGTTTTGCAAGCTACACGTGGGATGTTTTTTTGTTTTTAAAACCTTAGTTTGCTTATGATCATTATTTAGCGCATTATTAACTCGTATTAACCATTTTCAACCAGAGTTCACAAGTAGATAGCATTGTTAGCTATTGACAATGCATTGTAGGATGTGTCACTTTGAAGCACCTGGAGCCGCATGTTGAGCCGCCTGGTAACCGGGCCTCCGACATCGCAGGGGAGTCTTCACTGGCGAAGGGCAGGCTGACACGGGCGACGCTGGCGACAGCGGAGGTGATGCCGGGGCTCTCGGTGAAACAGCAGCGGTTGCGCAACACGGTGATGACATGTGGATTTTTGGGGGATAATGGTGGTTAGTAGTAGGGCAAAATAACCAACAAGAATGGCTAAAGGTTTATCACTATAAATGGTTGATATGAGATGATAATGGTTAGTAGTAGGGGATAATAGTGGTTAGTAGTAGGATAATAGTGGTTAGTAGTAGGGTTACCCCAGCCAATGGTGGTTAATAGGACATAATGGTTAATAACCAGCAATGGTTATTAGTATGACATGTGGCTTTTTGGGGATGATAGTGGTTAGTAGGAGGGGATAAAAACCAACAATAATGGCTAAAACACCTACTATGTGGTGGTTTCCAAAGTATCGGGGAGCCCCCCAAAATGGTAGGTTTATCACTATAAATGGCTGATATGGGATGATTTGGGGGGACCCCTCATTTGAGAAACTTGCCTGCATATGTGAAGAATGAAAAACAACAGCGTGCGTTTTTTTTTGTTGGTCTGGGAAACCATTGCCAACTGGCTTGCAAAGTAAGCCATCCTGGTCTCAGCAAGCAAGATGATTCTTGGTAACAAGAGTGATAGTAGTAAACCAGATTGGTCCACAATTATCTTGGTCTTAGTAATCATATGATGGTTTCTCAAAACGGAGTACCCCCAAATCATCCTTTCTAGTACCCATTCAAACGTAATAAATCAACCCATTTTTGGGGTACCCTTTTTAAAGGAACCACCATATTGATCCAATAGTAAACCATGTTGGTCCAAAATCATCTGGGCCTTAGTAATCATATTGATCCAATATCAACCATCTATAGTAATAAACCAACCATTTTGGGGTACCCCTACTTGGAGAAACCAACATGTTGATCCCATCAATAGGAATTCAACCATATTGATCCAATAGTGATAGTAAATCCTTTTGGCAAACCATCACTCTTGGATCACGATTCTCAGGTTGCAGCGGCCGCTGGTTTGGAGGTTTGGCAGTTTGCGTCATTTCTGTCTGCCAGGGTCGCCAACAAGGCATTGCACATGGTAAGGCTTCAAAACCGTTAATATTGGTTGATGGATGGTGAATTGTGAGGTTGATTGATGACTGAATTACGGTCAATTGATGATCATTTGATGATCAATTGATGATCAAGTAATGGTCAATTTATTTCAATTCATTGATAAATCATTGGATGATTGACAACGATGAGTTACGGGCTCACAGTAGATCCTTTTGCGGCGAAACAGCTGGATCCCAGGCGATGGCCAGATTGAGATTTCGTATCATCCACTTAGGGACCCCCAATCCCAAAACATCTCACTGAAAATGATTGTATAAAGGATGATCAGGGGTAAGAGCACCACATATCAAGCATCATGGGACATGATGCTTGATGTGACCATTGATCAACCAAGGGATGCAACCATTGACGGGTTGCTACCACCAGGGTATCCACGGTAGCTGATTACATACTACCATGATAGCCGTTGTACTTGGTTCACCATGCTACGTCCATGGCACGTCCATGGTAAAAGAATAGGTCAACCAACCCATTGGTACCAATAGATAGGCATAATGCAATACAATAGCCTAGGCAACCCACGATGGTATGTCGATTGTTTGGACGTTGACTACTGGCAATAACCAACGGGATTACTTACAAATGTCTAGCCGTACTTGCAATTGTCATTGGTCAGCCCCTTCTTCCGTGGTCGTTTCATGGTAGTCAACCTATTTTGACTGACAAAAAGTCCCAGGTTCACTGGTGTCTTATCCATGGAAAGTAACCACCAGTACATACAGATACAGGTTATACCATTGAAGTTACACCATATGTTGGTAGCCCATTGTGTCCAACGGAAAGCCATTGGAATTTATTGCCATGCCCGATGGTAGTTTACCCATCGGTTGCCCTGCCATAGGTTGAAGCTACCCGGTGACACGCACCCCATGGGGGCGCTGCATGCGCAGGCTGAAGAGGAAGATGCTGTCAGCAAGGCTGGGGGACCTTGCTGAGGCGCCAGACCATGGTCACTAATTCACTCTGAAGCGATCACCCATGGTTAATACATGTTGATATGGATGATCAATGAACCATGACGGAGCAATCGCTTTATCGCAATAACCATTGGGGTGTATCCACCATGCTTAAAATTGTGATTTTGACCTTACCATGGTTCGTGCTGGTTAGCAATACTGGTGAAGTGGTGACGATGATATAGGTCCGACCCAGAAGCGAGTGCCCATCATCCGTGGTGCTCAAGCACAAAACCCGTAAGAGCGAGTAGGTCCGACCGAAAAGGGAGCCCCCGCCAAATGACCTACACCGTCGGAGAGTAAGAAAATAATTTTGTCCATCGCTCACACGTTTGTGCTGTCCCCCAGAACTGGCATTCAGGGACCGTATCCACGAGCAGGGCTGATTGGGATATTCCTTGTTTGCTTATCCTTATATCAAGCTATATGGGTGCTTCTCAAATTTCGGGGCACCCGCAAATCATCCAATATGAATCATTATTAATAAACCAACCACATTATTATTAGTAAAAACCAACCATTTTGGGGGTCCCTTATGACTTGAGAAACCACCATATCAGTCGCTGATTCGTTGACCCTTAGCATTTCGCAATGAATCACCGGCGCATCGCGGCCGGTCATTGCCTCAGCGTGGATTCGCCACTGGTTCGCAGTGGTGACCCCTAGTAGCTGCGGGAAGTGAGTCGAGGGGAACTATATGGCAGATTCTGGAAACCCAACTGTGAAGCATCATCCACTAGGAGGTTGATGGTTGTTGTGCATCATCCCTCACCGACTATAGTTAACCTAGACTTGACCTAGACTTGGCCAGTCTGAATCAGCATTAGTCCTGAAGTAACCGTCGTTTATACTTACTGATATAATCATCACTAATTTCTTTGACTCTCAATAAACCGCCATCAACCGTCATTGACCATCATTTAGCCGTCAGTATGTTTCATGGCTCGCTTGCATCTGCCAGCCGCATAGGCGCTCATGGAACAAGTAGCAGCAGCAGAGATGGCAGCACCTTGGCGAAGCGAATGTTGATGCGAAGGAGTTGGATGGACAGTGATGAGTGATGAGTGATGAGTGGCTAATAGTAGTGGTTAGTAGTGGTGAGTAGTGGTGAGTAGTGGTTGGTAGTAGTTGATGATAGTAGTGGCTAGTGGTGGTTAGTAGCTAATAGCTAATAGACTTGATGATAGTCGTCAGATCACGATAGTAGTGGTTAGTAGTAGTTAGTGGGGTTGACGATGGTTGCCGAAAGGCAATTATGAGCTACTCATGCTTAACTACTGGCTCATGATGGTTAGTAAACTGGCTAACTGTAGTGATTCTGGATGGTAGTTGACTATTGATTCTGGAAGAGCAGTGGTTAGCTGGGAATAGTTGTTATAGTAATGGTAGTGGTCAATAGCCGTTATTGGTGAAAAGGTACCATCAAGCGACTATGGTGACTAGTAGTGGTCGTTTTGTTGGTAGTGCTGATTGTTCCAACGGGAGTCGACCATAATGATTCATAGTGGTTGTTGGTAACTCGTGGCAATAGCTAGTAGTCCGCAGTAGTTGATAGTGGTTGCATCGGGTTATCAAAAGTGTTTATTGATGGCCGGGCTTCACATTTGTACATGGTGGTTTCTTGAAATAGGGGACCCCAAAAACGTTTTTATAGTTTATAGATAAGCAACAATTAAGATGGGATGATTTGGGGGTACCTTATTTTGAGAAATCACCACATAGTAGTGTTTCATAGTGCTGAGAAGTGGTTTGTTGTTGGTTCGAGTGTCTTTGTTTCCCTGGCTCATAGGGGTTAGTAGTAGCTCAGATTAAAGCCTCCACAAGAAACCCTGGTTGATTGTGTGGAACCTCTCGTCATAGGGTGGCAAGCTGAGCCTTTGACGTCGAGGGATCTCGGACGATCTAGGGGTACAGTGACCAAGAGAGCTAGACGCGTGTTGGCCTCACCAACAGGGAGAGAGGATCTGTCAATACCATTTATCACGGAAAGTTCCAGTAGCGATTCGGAAAGGGGCACAGAATCATCATTAGAAACGGGCATCATCCATCAATTATCAAAGTAATGATCAAGTGATAGTAGAATCATAAAGGTCCTGGGGATATACCAACTATACCATTGAACAGTAAGCGAAGCAATTCTCGGGCCATGAGAGACAAATTTGGGGCAGCAGTTTCTAGACGTATCGTTTGTATGTTTTTTTGTACAAGGGAACAGCTGAATATGTTGTACAATGTCATTGTATGGGGATATTATCGGGATCCATAACCGGACTTTATGGATGGGGATCAGCTAAGAAAACAAACCTGGATGCGCTTGCCACTAAGTCTTTTCAGACCCAAAGCTGTGAGGTCCAAACGTGAGGTCCAAATCTGGTCAACAGCTGTTGCCAGGCGTCAGGTGTGGAGTGAGTGTGGCACAGTCGATGCAGCAGCATAGGATAACCATTGGTCATGGCCAGACATAGCCATTCGGTAGAGCTTTGGCGATGTCATTCCACTGACAATATTCAAAGTTACTGATTCCTACAGCTGTTGATAATCACACTGTTCAATGATTAGCAACCAATTGGTTCCCACAATTGAAGCAGCAGCAAGGTTTGCCAGCGCAAACCGAGCGCCCTGAAGGATTGTAAAATCAGTCAATCGCAACCACTTCACTGGCAACACCTGAGGTGACCCTTGGTGTCAGAGCTAATATTGCAACCCCTGGTTTTGTTTTCAGTTTTTTTTGATGTTTTTGATTCGTATCCTTTTGTTCCACACATATGTAGGTGTCTATATTTATGCAGCGTACATATAATTCTTTACACACATATGCATTGTAATCTAACGCCCTTTCGTGCGAAGCATCGTATCCAGAGATGCTTGTGATTTCAACACATCCTCTGCCATGTGGCTGTGACGACTGCCGAATTGAGGGACGATATTCCCGAAGTAGGTTGATCGGACGAAGATGGACCCGGAGATATTGACATGGTCACGTTGCGATGGCCGTAAAACAGGCACCGTTCCGGGTTTCTTCATCCGCTGTGGCGCATTTCAAGCTGAGGAGTCTAAGAGATATGGCCCAGAGCGAAAATGACCGCCGGAAGTGAATGAACTTGAGCGTTGGCATCAGCTGAACCCAGCTGCTGGTTAGTTCTTACATGATCTGTGTGAGCCAACTTGGCAGCATTTGTGGTGACCAAATGAGACGATTCAAGTGGTGAATAGGCATTATAACGCGCACGATTACAGTATCTGGTGGGACAGTGCCATTGTTAAAACACCCCCATTGGGGGAATGATGTTGAGCAGCATAAGCAAAGTTCAAAAATGATTTATATACTATATGCCTATTTATATAATCATGTATTACATGTTGGCAAGCAGCATAAGCAAGTGTTGCCAAGCAGTTTATGTAGTGGAAACTGCTTGCTTTGCAACACTTGGTGGCAACAAGTTGATCGGGCTCGCCACTAGCTCCAAGGTGCCGATTGTGGAGTAGCTCCTGGATGGTAGGATTCATATGTATTCATGTCATCAAGGAAAGTAACCAAGGAGGTATGTAACCAACAATCCAGCAGGATAAATGTATCCAAGTTACCTCCTTATGGTTCCTCCTGGATGGAAAGTAACCAACAATGAGGATGGATGTATCCAAGCAAACGCCTCAAATGGATGTAAGGTATAAGCATTCAGAAGGAAAGATGTACCCTGTGGCCCCAAGGACGTTGCATCGTGGATACTGCTACTGATTGCCTGGTCAAAAACTTCGCCTTGGAGGTGATGATCCAATTGGTCAATGGGGATCGCAAAGACTTGTCATGGCTTTTTTTGAAACGAATTAAGGTGAACAATGAAATACCTGTTTAATGCTTTGGACCATGCAGTGCATTCACCACATGTTTTTTTGATTGTTGCTCGATGAACATACCGGCAGAACACGAAGAGTTTTGACCATGGCTCGTGGTCAAGACTTTAACCAACTGTCACCAAAGATGCGCGAAATGGGCTTTGCTTCCGCAGGCAGCTTCGGGATGAGCCAATGTTAACTAATGATGAATAGCTCAACTGTGGGCAAAGTGGAACTTTTTAATTAGTTTTGGTTTACGGCTTAGATATGCTGAATTAGCAATATATGGTGAATGGTGGATATCACTGACGACTACCGTTGAAGGTAGATGCAATTAGCTTGTTGGACATCGTACGATAAACCAAGAAATCTAACTAAAGGGCCCCACCTTCCCACTTCGTCATCAAAGGAAGTCCTTGAGAAGGAACAAACTGCCAGTTTCAACTCAGAAGAAAGAAGATTGCAAACTGCTGAAAAATGGCGAAGCAATGATTGCTTCAACTCATATGAGTGCTATTGAGTGCTGTACCATGCTGTGCCCATTCTTCGGGAAACTCTGAGCCAGTCACGTCCTGGGTCGCCATGGTCGACAGTTCCTTGACGCTACCTGTGCAGCGCTCAGTTCTGGGAATGTTCACCATGTCAAGCCATAGCCCTGGGTCGTTTAAATGGGGGGATGCATAGGAAAAGATGATTTTGTTGAGGTAATCCACTAGCAGTGCATCAAGGGTATAGTGGTTAGCAGAAGTGGTTACTATCAGGTAATCCACAAGCAGTACACCTAGTGGTTGAGGAATTTAGTGTTTTCATAAGTTTGCATACGTTTGCATCATCCTACCTTTCATTGAATGATGGCTAATGATGGCAAATCATTGTTTACCATGCAGAGCTTGTCAATCAATCAACAGGACCGCCAGCGACTTCAAATGGTGTTGCTGACAGGTACCACTCATGGGACCGCAGGGACACTCAGAGACCAGTCGTGGATCTCTGAAGTTGTCATGAAATGCTGGCGTGTCCCCAGCCACACCATGGATGCTTTTCCAACACGTGATCTTGGTTGATTGGGGATCCCATCATCAACACTCACCGTGTGCTTCAAAACACTTGCTTCCCCAAACGGGATATTGAGGTTGAGACTGTCCATCTGAACAGCTCAACCACTGTGCGATCAAGTTTGGAATGCTCACAACAAAATGGGCGTTTCTCAAAATAGGGAACTCCCAAAATGGTTGGTTCATCAATATGAATGATGAATATTGGATGATTTTGGGGTACCCCTATTTTGAGAAACCACCAAATGTACCAGTGGCTTTTCACTCATGGCCATTTGAATAGTTCTCATGATGGGATTCATCAACGTTCACGAACCAAATGAATCATTTCATTGCCATGATGAAGACAGCAATGAATAAGTGAATAAGCAGATGAATCAATGAATGGAGCAACGTGTGGGTGTATCTCAAAATAGGAGACCCACAAATCATCCTTTGTTAGCCATTCATAGGAATCAACCAGCCATTTGTAGGGTCCGCTATTTTGAGAACCCCCCGGGTATCGAGAGGAAATGGAATGAGATTGAAATGATTTGGAATGAAGACATGCAATGAGAGAGTGATAGGGCCGATCTTGGATGAAGGTCAATCAAACGGGATGAACAAATTAAATGTAATTGACGCGACGACGATGATGGCGACAATCCTGACAACGATGCTGATACTCACTAAAGCTGTTGTTGTTGTTGACGTTTGTTGTTGTTGTTGTTGTTGTTGTTGTTGTTGTTGTTGTTGTTGTTG
>VSDK01014396.1:103693-113693 GCA_009767595.1 Symbiodinium kawagutii | reverse complement strand
TTTGCAAACAACAGGCTGATTATTCTTGCTATTGACAATCAACGGGGTATTGCTGGTTCAGTAGCTTTTTCGATTGTTATTGGTGTTGTGAATAACTAATGGGGTATTGCTGGCTGATAAACGACCGGTAGCAATCCTCACATCTCCTCGTTTCACCACAGCCAAAGCCTTTTTGTTGCCAGGCAGAAGGATGTACGTTGGCCAATGCCAGAAGAGCTAGCGCCCGGGGTCCAAGACACCTGTTGTAGAGGGTTGTGCTCCATCATGAAACCATGAACACAGATAATCAATAACCTAGCCCGCAATCTCGGAGAACAGGTTCCAATCAGTCATCACTTTCCGATATTTACAGTCAGTTGCTGTACGATGTTTGATTCAGGTGTTTCTTGGTGAAAGGACAGGTGTTCTCATTACAATTCCAGTCAACCTTTTCCAGCATTTTAGGCCACATGAAGCCACGACCCATCAATCTTCACTAAAGTCATGGCTGATCAGCCACACCTGGTGCCTATCCAGCTAGTACTAGGGATCCTTACTGGTACTTATACCCAGCTGGCTATGAGGCTTATCCTATTTGCCAGTTGGAATTATAATCATCCATGAAATGCAGACCTATGATTATCCCTGCAGGTCCCTGCAGGTCTCTGACCCGGCATTTCACATCTTTCGAACTCACCAATATTTGGAGGTGATAGCAAAAACCAGCGAAACTGCCCGCATGGTGTTGAGGAAAATCGATTCCCCAGAGGGCAAATTTGACCCCTAACATGAATCTTGATCATCTAATCAGTGTCACCAACGCAGCAGCAACAACAGCAACAACCATAGCTGTCAGTTCTGAGCGAAGTTTATGCCTCCAAAGCTGCTCCCATCATTGGAGTCCGGAACTTGTGGACCCCAGAGTTGGTGGTTTCCCTGAAGTCATTAGAACAAAGGGGTGATGGGTACACCACATGTGTTGGAGCATGCCCAGTATATGTAAAGCATGCGCAGTAAATGTAAAGGTCCCCCCGAGATGCTTGGTTTCTATCGCAAATAGGCATTCTTACGTTTCGGCTATCGACGCATCCATGACTTTTGGCTGGTGACACTGTTGTTCATGAACCCCTGTAATGAACCATGATAAAACGTTGATGACAACCACTATTCACCACTATGAACTGGTGGGTTTATCATCCTCTACCTTATCTACCTTGATTAACATCAACCTTTGACACGTTAGGATGACACTGCTGATTTGTGACACATCTAGCTGCGAGGTCCGAGTCGGCACCGATGGTACGGTCCTCAACTGCCATCGAGTCTGTACAGGTACTGGGGCAAGCGTTCTTGGGAAGTGATATGGGTGCATCATAGTGCATCCATCAATGGGGGTGACCATGATGGGGGGACAATATTGGGAATATCCGAAACCGACACCATTTATGTACATCGATCAGAGTCAGTATCTATCCATGCCTCTCCCCCCAAAACCACCGCGCCCTCTTAAGCAGCACACGACGTGATGCCAGGTGGAAAAAGACTCCAGTGATCGCTGCAGTTTTTGTTGGCCGCATTACTTGGCATCTAAGAACTATCAAAAGTTACTTGGCCGTAGAAAAACGGACCAGTCAACAACAATCCCACCACTTCCTGCGGGCCGCTTTGGTCGCTGTCATCATTGATACGTCTCACGGGTCTCACCGGTCCATCCCAAGTCGGACTGGTTCTGCAGCAACCGCGCAGTGAGGTATCCACTGAAGAGTTCATTCACTCTGATGTGGCAGAAGAGGTGGAGCTGGGTGTTCTTAGGCCGCCTGTGGGTATTGACTCGCAGCCATTGCACTATGGTTTATTATGGTTCTAGAATAACCAGAGTCAAATATATATTAAAAATAGCCACATGACCACTATGGTTTATTATGGTTATTTGACAAAGATTTGTTATGATATGTTGTGATTAACAACACACACAATTATGTAAAATTCTGACACCTTTGATCATTATGGGACACAACTGTAATCACCACTCACCCTGGTGCTTTTGTAATCATTAGGACATTTACATCTTATTGATTCATTTTTATCAGACACCACCGGTGGCCTCCAGGACGTGGTGACGTTCCAGTACCCGGCCACTGCGAACCCCAAGGCCACGGCAAGCGATGCTGGCCCCGTGGTCCCACTTGGGTGGTGAACGAGTTGCAAGTGGCAATATTCACCATGATTATAGGTGATAATTTTCGTGGTTCTTTTGGGGTTGCAAGATTAACTAGCCATGTTTAGTTTGGGGTTGGTTCAGCTACTCAGCTACTGAGCAACCCAAAAAGGGGCTCATGATGAACAGCTGGAAGTTGTGGTGGCGTTGATTTGCCACAGCTGTTGGTGGTACCACTGGCGCAGCACTAAGCCGAGACGCTCAGTGTTGGATTGATGGTGGCTGGTTGAATTCCTGGCGACATCTCGATGTCTGACTGGTCGTGGTTCTTCATCACGATCCGGGAGAAGGAACAGCCAATGATCAACAATGGATTCAGAAATCAGGGATAACTATCAGTAAGGAACAGACAACATTTGGTTTACCACTAGTGATCAACAATCAATTGATGGTGATTTACCGCAAATCTTCAATTACCGATGATATTTGTTTGTATTGTTGACCACTAAGTGGTTGACCACTGTTTCTTCTGGTACTGACCCAATAATTTGTGTCTTGTCCTTCCGAGTAGACCATAGACCTCAACTGAATTGCTAAGTCACCCAAGCCGGTCGGTTAGCTTTTCCGTGCGGACCTTTGGTGCTCGCGGGGGGAAAAGCCCATAGACCTCTCTAAGGATGAGACCACTTGGGTGTACCACATGACACCAGCGACATCACTGTGGAGCATGGGGCCACGGTGCTAGCGTGGTTGATCATCGGGAATCGCCAGCTTATAAGGGATAGTGGATGATAAGGGTGAACGGCAGGTCTAATTTGGTATACAATGGCTGACATATCATCAATCCAGTGGGGCATTCTCAAACCAAACTTACTATGCATGGCTGATGGGAACCTGATACCCGCTTGTAATCACGTGTGTTTTTCCGAACATCAGGTTGATGAGTTGATAAGCAACTGCTTGGTACTGTTGACATTCATGGATGGATGGATGGATGGATGGATGGATGGATGGATGGTTGGTTGGTTGGTTGGTTGGCTGGCAGCCCCAGTGGTTCCCTGGCGTCACTGTATTGACTCCAAGCTGACGCAGGGCCCAGGTGCGTGCCTCTGGCAAGGCGAGCAAGGCGGGACATGGCGGTGCAGCTGTAGCTGCGCCTGGTTGCAGCAGTAGTCGTAGTCAGTCGTCAGTAGCAGCAACAGCAATACGAGTAGTGACAGTCGCAGCAGAGTACTAGCACTTCGTAGCAGGAACAGCAGGTAGCAGTAACAGTAGTACTAGTACATACTAGTACAGTACACTGTTATTTGTACTAAGTCCGTAGAAGTAGCTAGTAATAGAACTAGCTTCAGTCCAGTAGTCGTGGGCAGCAGCGCTGGAAGACCCCGACGGTTGAGCGATACAACAGGCGACCTGCATGACTTTCGCTGGACCTCGATGAGATCAGTCCCCTGGCAGTTGAGATGTGGCGCCATGCAGATCCATCAACGGTGATGCCCCTGTGTGCCCTAGCAACCAATAGATGATACCTGGAGTTGATTGATGAATAGTTTTTTTGTGAATAGCGGAAGAACCAGGTTGGATAAATGATAGCGATCACAGTATGTAAGAGAGGTGTAAGAGAGGTGTGACTTTGACCAGCAAGCCACATTGTGAAACCCTTCAGTCCTCCCATGAAATTGTTCAACTTACCATGCCATGGCTCAAACATTCGGCAGGCTACGTTCTTTATTTTTACCAGTTACCCTTTCCGCAAACTAACCTGTGGAAATGGACAATCACCATTTTAGAACCCCCGGTTGTTTCTAGAACCCCTGGTTTCTAGAACTGACTGGGAAACCAGCTACAAATGGATAATCAAAAACTAGAAGAGACACTTTCCAGCTTCCTTCGTTTTAAGATTTTGCAAATCTTTTCTTCAATGAGTTCACCGATGGAGCTTGCGATGTCCAACGTGAGCAGGGATGGCACCAGCAACAGGACATCCAGACGCATCCAGACTATACAACTATTGGACAGCATCAACCCTGATGTATATCCAATGAAGTCTTGGACAGTCAACAACAGTTGTGCTTCCAGTCATGAACCCTCACTCACCATCAGAGCCCAAGTGGAGCTTCACTCTGCTGTCACTGGGCCCATGCTCCTGTGCGAGGTGTTGTGCTACTGTGTGAAATCACTACCCGTTGCCGTTTGCGCAGCATTTTCCTCCTAATCCTAAAGAAACACCCAGTTTTCATGGGTTTAATACCTAACTGGAGAAAAATCATGGGTTTAATGGGTTAACCACAGCCCGTTGCATTCTTCAAATCTGTTCAATAGCGCCCGGCGCTTCCAAGGTGGACGAACTTTGCGACGCCGGTCGTGGCCATAGCTCCATGAAGCGCCGAAAGCCATCAAACCGTTTAGATTGTTACTGTAACAGCACATATGTATAGAGACACAAAGAAGTCAAATTCTAGACTGGGGATGGATGGACAGATGGATCCTGCGCAGAACGCTTGAGGTACGTGGCCCGAGAGTTTTCCGAAGCCGGGGCCCAAAATGGTCAACCCAAAGTGGCCCCCAAGGAGCTGGCGCTTGGGGCTGTTTGTTGGGCGTTCAGGTCGCCCTGCCAGCAGGTTTTCAAGGTGGGGCCTGTCATGACCCAACCCCTGGTGGCTTCTGACCTTCCCAACCGTTGGGATCTCAGCAGGCGAGGCCATTCGGCTGAACCAAGGCGATACAGCAAGCAAACATCAGAAATTAAGAGGACGCATTGGTTCATAACTCCGTTTTTGGACTTGATCATCATAGAACATGATATTTCCTGGTACTTTTCTATGGTGCACCCAGAAACTACGACAAGTCCCAACCTGAAGCTGCCACATGGATCCATCTCCCACGATTTTCCCGCATCGGTCATACCCTTCGCCATGATCCATGCGCCATGGATGGGTGCTCTGCACCGTTGCAGCTGCCACTTCTCCAGTCTCGGAAGGCAAGGCCGACAGCAAAAACGAGCATCAACCCCCCTATGAGCACTGGCGGTTAAGGATGGATCATGGCAGGTAACGATGGAGATGATGGCTGATGGCTGGTCAGACCCTGATATCTGGTTCTCATTGAGAATCTGGAAATTAGAAATTCCTTGAACTGAAGCTATTGAACCGAACCCAAGCTCTTCTCCCCAGATTGCTCCACCTTGGGAACCCGAGAATTCGCCAATCTTGCTGCGGTGCCAGGCCCCCATCCCTGGCAGCTGGTTTGGGGCGGAGATTTTCTGCCAAGGGAGGATATCACTGTGGCACGAGCCGCTGAGAGTCGACTAGGCGGGGGCAGGGGCAGATCTCAACCATTGAAATACACCGAGATCTGTGCCATAGAAATGGTTAGCATCAGCTATGTGTACCCTCTGACAACCCAACCAGGTTGCGATGAAAATCACCATTCTTATTAGTACGAACCTTATAAATCAGTGGATTTTCTATGCAACCAGGTTAGGGACTGCCGGAGTGTACCCATTTGGCACGTGCCCATCTGTTTGCTTTTCTGCCACGTCACAGTGATGATCCACTATCAACCATTCTATACGTAAATCGCTATGAACTATCATCATGGCAATGAGTTTTTGGTGGTTATCCTCTATGATTCCCTAGACAGCAACAGCTCATGATCTCTGGTACCATCCAACTGATTCACCCAACCAGCTGTTTCTGCCAGGCGATGGTCGTCTTTTCTTCCAAGCGCAGCAAGCTCAGCATGGCCGATCCATGGCCGCGCCGTTTCCGCAGTTCAGATTGCTTCATGGAGCTTTACCATAGAAGTTTAATTATGAAATACTGGATATATTTGTTTATGTATTTTGATAATATTCATCTCTATATATTCAATGTATAGTTCTATAGTGTAGAATATATGCAGACATCTTTATATGAACAGCCAACAACAATAGGAACGACCATGATCCGATCAACTTGATTATCATCACCATGATCCTTGGACCACTGGGCTGACAGCACCGTTGGCCGTTGGTTTTTCGAGGCACCTTCATGTCCGAAAGGCCTCGAGCAATGTCTTGGCCTTTCGCAGGCGCGACCTCTGCATCCTGGCTGATCACAGTAGAGCTTCGATTCTCTTGGGAAGTGCCAGTGTCAACAGATTGGAACCGGTTTGCTTATCTATTTGATGGACAAACTCACTGGTATTCCTTGCTTAGATGTGTGTCTTGTTGATTCAGCAAATTTTAAGTAGTACTTGCGTACATCGTTTGAGTCGCTGTTTTGAAACGATTTATTTTGCACGACAGGTGAACGGTGCTTGACAGGGGATCAAAATCCACAATATGACCTACTTTCATGGATCAAGTGATACAGCCTAGGGCCTCGCGGAAAAAGAAACAATTTACCTAAGATCCCTTTCTTACAAACATGGCCTTAGGCCGATACCAACCATCCTAAATAGGGGTAGGTGAACATCCCAACAGCTCAACTCGTTTGGCAACTTATGGGATGCGCACCAGGGGTGCCCTTGACCCCCACCCGCCCCAGCCATAAAAGTAGTTATGGGGGCCTCTTCAGGTATTAGAGGAGTTGTATGTTGCTTCAATAGAGGGTAGACCTGCGCCTTGTTGGCTCTCTGAAAATCTAGATCAAGGATCGTCGTTTGGCAGGGTGTTTCTCCAAACTTATGTGATGCAGCGACACTTCAAAACGAAGATCAACATATTGCGTCCCAAAGTGTGACTTCCAAACATTGTGACTTCCAAACATTGGTTGAATCGAAAGCGTTCTGTTGACCTCCTTCATGTTCCTTGTCTTTCAGCATAAGTACAGCCCATGCTCTTTCATAAGTTTGAATCTTCCTATCCATGTCTTTGGTCAGAGTCCAACCCGGAATCCGCACAAACATGGAAGGCTGCTGATGTTTGAGTTTGGCTTTCCGGCTTGGCAGGCTCTTGCGGCGCAGCAGGCTGCCACCATTGGAACCACAACTGCATTACGGCGCGGGGTGATTGGGGTAGGTGTCAGGACGGGATATACCAACAAAACCAAGGAAGTGAGTCTAATGACAAGCAATGCTTGACCATGGTTGATGATGGTTGGTGGTTCGGAAAAGAGACTGTTGGATATAGCTGCGCCCCCTTCGATGGGTGAGATGAACACCCCCCTCAGTCTGAAGTTTCAGTTCAATTTTGAGACTTCGATAATGCGCTTTTGACCAGCATTGGTTTCATTTTTGCTTTGAGAATGCCGGGATTATGCTGGTTGTGGATGAGTGATAGAATATGAACCCATCCCAAATCATCCCAAAGATTGCTATATGCTACATATGTATTAAAATGATATAAATACATGGAGTGAATTTTCGTACTTGGGTAATTTTTGATGCACATATAAACATATATATATATATATATATGATTTGTACGCATACTCAGGGTATTCACTATACCACAAGGATGCACATGGATGGGAATATCAGTAAAACCCATCACAACCCATATCAAATGAATCATTGTAAGCATCGTCCTACTATGACCCATTATACCATTCTAACTCTTTATATGATCTGTATGACCATATGAAAGAGCCAGAAGAACTGGAGATGGAAAACCAGTGTAACCAATAGCCCAGTACTTAACCACAAAGTCACCATCAATGATTTACTCATCCACCAGTATACTATAATGACTATAATCACTATAATCTCTATAATCACCACAATCATCCACTATCACCATCCACTGTCACAATCCACCAATATACTCCACCATTATTCACCACTCACTAATCATCCCCTACAATCATCCACCAGTATATCCACTAGAATCCACTAGAATCCACTAGAATCTACTAGAATCTACTCATCCACATTCATCCACTACTTGAACCATCCACATTCATCCACTCCCCCCCCCACCCCCCCCTGCCCCTGCCACCTCCATCCCCTGCCACCTCCATCCCCTGGCAGTCCACCCCTTCGTTGCACAGGTGGACCCCGTTGCGTGCCGCGATGGCCGTCCTCGTCGTCGTCCGCCGTGGCCTTCCTGCTCCACGTCTCCAAGAGCGGCGGCACGGCGCTACGGGAGGTGCTGCTACGGGGGCCCGGCGCCGCAGGCGCGGCAGATGACCCAACGGAGTGCCCCAACGTGCTGCGACGGGGATGGGCCAAGCCATGACGGGTAACCGTGGTTTTTGAGGACCCAAAAAGGATGATTTTGCTGGGAGAAACATCATTTTACGAGGAAACATCCAGGAACCCATTGGTTTGGAATGATTATCATTGGAAGGATCATCATTGGAATGATCGAATGATTTTCCAAGCAACAACAATTAGTTGGATGATTATCCAGCAATTGTTTTGCATCATTAATCTCCGTTCGAGTGGGAAATGATTCTTTAGGATTTCCCATCGTCGAGCAACTAGACGTGTCACCAACTACCCTCATCAAACCACAAGCCAGTTTCTTCATTCACCACCGACCACCACCACCAACCCATCTGCTCCTGACACTACTACTCGGGTGGCTCGGATGTGCGCACAGGTCGCCGCGCTGTTCGCTTCGCACCGAATTTTCCTGAAGCATGGCATGTGCCTGGGACAACGTGGCGGTCAAATTTCGGAGCTTCAAAATTTGGTTCATTTCTCCAAGAATCGATTGACACATTTTGTGGGTGTTAGCGATGCTTGTGTTTGTTTATTGCCAAAGGATTGTGTTGTTTCAGTGTTTGGTGCAATTTCTTATCCATGATCATGTCAAAAAAACAAATTGAGAGAAAGGACAACAGTACTAAATTGCCTGAGATGATTTGACACGTAGCAAGGGTTGTTTTCTTGCGGTCCAACTTCGCCAAATCTTGACGTGTCCAAGGACCAATGGGTGAATGCTTGCAGCTTAGCTTCGTCCAAGTCGAGTATGAAGCCATGCTGATTTGATTCTGGTTGGGGACATTTAGCAGAAGCAAATTCGACGCACTCAAGGTCCATTGATCTTTGTTAAATCTGTGTCTCTCAGGGTACCATGGGCTCCGGTTCCCCAGGGGTCAAGGGATCCGTTCCAGGTCAGCTACTTTTCGATGGGCCGCCTGCGGTGGTCCTATGCGAAAACGCATGCCTTGGAGCATGGCACCGTGGGCATGGTGCCCGGAGGTCATTTGGCCTGGGAGCTTCAGGCGAGCAGTGCTGCTGTTGCTAGGGCTCCCCAAAAAATGGTTGTGGGTCAAGCAGTGAACCAACAATTTTATGGGGGATGATAGCCAGCTATTAATGGGGTTAATAACCAACATAACTGTAAGGAAAAAATTAATCAACCAAGTAATGGGGGATAATAAGCAAGAATAATAGGGAAAACAATGGTTAATGATGGGGGAACCAGGGGTACAGGGTGAACTGACCCACTGCCAAATGTCTCTTGGTGGATTTTTCCCGGGAAAGAAGTGCTGGTGCATGGCATTGCATGGCCATTTTTTTCCGGACAATCACGTCGAGCCTTTCGGAAAGGTACCCAGGCTCCTCGAGGTGGCTTCTGCTACGACAAGAAATGACAGCATGGTGGGATCCACAGCCCGAGATGGTGCAAGACACACAAGTTTGTTTTTCAGTCGTGGGCAGAATTCATGTAATTTTTCCAGCAGTCAAATGTCCAAGCCTTTTGTGGAAGATGTTTAGAAATAAGAAACTCATTGTGTTTCAATGAAACAAATGCTCCATTCATGACGCCACTGCCTAAATTGGGGATATACCCTGAACCATCCGAGATTTATTTTTTTTGCAGGTGAACCATGTTTCTCGTGCACATTTGTACGTATGTATGTATGTATGTATGTATGTATGTATGTATGTATGTATGTATGTATGTATGTATGTATGTATGTATGTATG
>VSDK01014396.1:78812-102963 GCA_009767595.1 Symbiodinium kawagutii | reverse complement strand
TCCTGCTAATTCTGTTTGAACATAAATCGCTGTGGCATCCAACATATTTGCGTCGCATTGCTGAGCAGCCGTAGACTGTGAGCACCAACCACTGGGGGTTCATCGGAAATACAAGCAAGCAGTTGAGTGCGTATGTAACTTGTGAAACTCAATGCTTCAATGGCTCTCCTATTGTCGTCTCTTCACAGAAAGGGTTCATTGGTTGCTCGGTTGCTCGGTTGCTTGGTTGTTGGCTAAGGTTTTGGGTGTTGGGATGAATCATAGCGCCGTTTTTTTTGGGATTCGCCGATTTCAATGTGCCATACAGCAATTCATCTTGGCATACACCCCTAAACCTTTATCTTGGTTTTTCACTTCCCACAAAAAACCATTAGCAATTGTCTTTGTATCAGTGTTCTGGGTTGTTTACTCGTTGGTTGTCATGTCCATACCTTATATGTATAGATACATAACGATATAGTCCAAACATGGTTGAATCTCCATAATGATTCACCGCTCACCAACACTTGTCCGTGAATGGTGTTCATTAACCAAAATTGCTAAATCAAATGGATTTGGTTGGTAACTTGCATGATCAGCAGCTATTATCAACCATTGGTAATTGTTGATTTGTCTGGACCATGATCAGCACCACCCTAGAACCACCCAGAGGAAGGTTTGCCCACTACGATTCCCTGTTCTTCATTGGTGATTTGCTGCAAGCATATTTTTGGAATCATAGTGATCAACGACCAGCATGCACTTCGGGAGACCAACCTGGAACTATAAATCATCTTTATTTTACAGGTAAACCAGCTAAACGTAGGAGATTTTCGGATTTTCCAATTCCAGGTTAATTTGCCGGAGAGTAACCACTATTGTTTGACCATTCACCAAGCATTCATGTCCTTGACTCGTCTTTCATTGTTCGGTATGGTTCTCTATTAGATATTCTAACGCGTCAACCACTATCAACCAGTAATATCCATTATGTTCCCTTTATTGGTTGAACGGACTACTGGTGGTTTACCCCCTAAAAACAATGGTTGTTTGTTAGTTCATAATGGCTGTTAGTGTCCCCTGGGCTGTTAGTTCGTAATGGCTTTATTAGTTCATAATGGTTGTTTATTAGTTCATAATGGCTTTTGATAATGGTTGCTTATTAGTTCATAATAGCCACCATGAACCACTTCTTGTTTGGGTCAAAGATTATCAACTCTTCACAGCAGCTGTTCCCAACATCTGAGATTTTCACTGCTGGCAGGTGGATGGGCCGCCCTTACCGTGCTTGTGTATCTGGGCGCGTTGTCGCGCGCTGAACAGGCTCTTCAGCACACAGCCATGGTTGGTAAGTTTCTTGTTACATAGGGCTCATTCACACTGAATAGTAGCCATTCCTATAGGATAGCTGTATGATGTTGTATGGCTTACATTGACTATTATTCATGCTGAATGATGGTTGTTAGTTTGTCAATGATTAGGAATGGCCAGTTACTAACGGTTGTTAGTGGCCAGGAATACTTACTCACCATTCACAACGCTTATCAAGAGCGGCCATGTCAACATTGCACACAAGCAAAGGAGGATCAACAACCGGTCAGTGGTGATTGTTCTGAGCAATTGTTCATCACGGAGAATCGTGACTCATATTGGGGTAGCTGACAGTTGAATGGATCTCCATCGAAATATTGTCCAAGCCAAGAATAACTATATAATCTCTTCAATTTTGGATGTGAACTTGAAGTTTTTCACCCGCAGCCATACAGCGCTTTGATTCATGACCAATGTTCTATTTCTAAATCATATGGGTTTCAAGTCTCCAATCAAAGAAGGATACTTGAAGATCTACCAATAAAACTACATAAGCCACCACCATTGAACCATGAATAGCTTGTGATTGACCAACGATGGATATTCCACACAGCTGGATCTCCCGATCAGCATGGTGAGCTCGGGTTGTGCTGCGGCAACAGCCTTTTACACTCTGCCGATCTTGGCGTGTTCGGTCTACAGCGTGCTGTCCATTCTGAGTGTCAAGCTGTACAGTGGCAAGCTGTTTTTGTTCACCGAGGGGAAGGATCCGAACCAGAAAGATCCCGAGGCTTCGGCGGAACAGTCCCCTGAAGGCGATCCTGCGGGCTGGCCGGTGTGGTCCTTGGAGTTTGCCCAAGCGTCGCTGGGTTTGTCGCTTTGGTGCTTGTTTCCAGTCATGGCCTATGCCTTGATTCGCGGTCTTGGTGATTGCGAGCAGTACGGTTCGATCTGCTGGAAAGTAGAGGATCAGACAACTTCATCTCACGCCCGCAACCTCCTTCATTTGATGACATTCAGCATTTTGTTGGCATGGCTTTGCAAAGTCCCTCCAAGCAGGAGACGGCAGTGTGCCGTGTTTGGGGCTGTTGCAATTTGTGAGCTTTTGATCAACAAATATTTCTGGAAAAACTGCGAAAGCTTCCTGGCTCACAGTGTGTCTTCTGGTAGCACCTTTGGAGCCTTCGATCTCTTCATTGCGCTGACCAGTCTACTGTCCCTGGTGATGATGATGCTTGAAGGTCTACCAAGTTTGCACAGTCGCCTGAAGAGACTCAACACCAAGGCAGCAAGTGACCCAAGGAATTTGCATCTGAGTTATCGTGGGCAGCGAAACTATCTCCTCTACTGGGGCTTCATCATGTTCTTCCATGCCGTGCTCTTCATGGCTTTTTCCGAGAACTTGCACCTCCATCACTACTGGGGAGGCCTTGTCTTGGCCACATTTTGCATCTTCCCAACGCCTCTGTCGAGACTTTTGCTCCTGAAAGGCCTCATGATGGCCATCGACGGCATCGGAGTGTGGGGTGCGGATGCCATTGTTGGAGAGGATGAAGGCGGCATCACGGAGAGCGATGCCGACATCCGCTTGATTTTATGTGTCTTGGTCGTGCTGGCCTTCACGGGGGCTGTTGGCATCAACATTTTTCGCGATCCGCGATGTAGAGCACTCTGTGATACGAAGAACCGAGCTTTGGATACTGAATAGCAAAAGCTCATGGTGTGTAGATATGTTTCATAGTGTAGTAGGTTGAAGTTCATTTGGGTCTGCTGTACGAAGCAACCGATTTTTCTTCGTCGAACATTTGCCAGCTGGGCCCATGGTCCATTGGCGGGTGGCAGCCCTGAGTCGTTCGAAGAGCATGGGGCCTTCGAACTTTGACATTTTTGCTGTCTGTGAATGGCTGTTTCTTAAAATAGGGAATGCACAATTGGGTACAACTGGCTGGCCAATGATCAGAAATGGGATGTTTTGCGATGATTCTTTGGCTTCAACTATTTTGAGAAACGCCGAAATCTGGCCAAAGGCCAAGGCTTTTAACGCAGACGCCTGGAAAAGGACCAGCAAGATGGGTTTCAGAAGTTTAAGAAGACTCCAAAGATTCCAAAGCGGGAGTTTAGCATATTCAGCAAGACATTACATGTTTTTGATTCATAGTCATGTAGATATGCAGCGCATCTAGATATCGTTAGCACAAGTGGCACCGGTGGCAGGTTTGCTGCCATTCTTCACGTCGAACCGATGTGGGGACCCAGGGTAAGCATCAACATTAATGGATTGCCATGGCTTAATTGATTTATTATTGGAAGCAATTCTTTTTTCAAAACGACATCAATACCCCGACCAGTCCTCATTCTGATCATGATCAACGTTCATTAGCCAATCATTTCAACACAAATCGTGGAATGTTGCTCATGAATGGACAACCTTTAGTCAATTTATGGGCATGAAGATGTAGAAATCCAGCTCACCTGAAACCCTCCCAGGCACGCTCCACTTTGACGCCTCTTTGATTTCTCCCTTGCACTTCTTGTTGGGCGGTCGCACGCTAGGACCAACCTGGATGGTGGCAGAGTGCCAAGAGAAAGGGCTGGGATGACAAACAACAGGCAACAGCAGCAAGGACAAATCTATGCAATACAGTCTGATGGAATGCAAGCCCAAGTTGCTGTGATCAATTATGATTATATAGCAATTGGGCAAGAAAGACAGGGTTGGACCAAAGGGAGGGGTTGGACCAATAGATGACCAATTGGTGTTCCCTGAAAGGGGTGCAATCTCCCAAGCACCGGCACCAAGGTGTTTAAATACTGCTCAGAATGTGGTTCATTGGTGGTTGCCGCGAACCGGCTAGATAGATATATAACATTAACGCCAAAAGAAAGTGAATCAGAATCAAGATACCGTCCGAACCAACACGGAAAGATCAAAGTCATCTTCATGTCGTACAAAACTGGATCGTCACAGTGGTCATCACTTGGTGGTCACTGTGGCCATCAACGCCCAAACAGCCTCCCACGACATGGTCATCTCGTGCTCCATCCTCCACACAATGGATCATAGTCACGCGCTGCATGCCAAGTGGTAGTCGCTCGTATGGACGAGGTAGCAGCAACGACCACAACAATGGCCAATTTTCTGAGGGAATCACTCAATTTGGCAGGGTATATGATTTTGACCTGTTCTCATGGTGGATCCCGGTTGGGAAAAGCATTTGTTTCCCCGTTGTTTTGACTTCATTGGATATTGGTCGCGGCCTTCAACGTGCGGATCTAGTTGTTCCTTCTTTTAACTATGGTACCTTAAGCCATCCTCACAAGTACCATCCAGTGACCAGTAGAATTTATTTCAAAGCACGTCTTCCACGTTGCTCGAAGCAGAGGATTGGCCATGTTCCGCAGCCCTGTGCAACGTTTTCTGTGCGGACACCCAGTGTCGCGCTCTTTGCGCAAGATTCTCTTGATCATGTTGGGCCACCATGACCGAAAGCAATCACCAACGAATATTCTTTGCAAACAACGGGCAATCAGCTACTGATATTGCGACATCCAACAAGCAACAACTGTGGTTTGGTTGAGAAGTACCGGATGTTTCCTATCCCAAGAGTGTTTTTCACCACCAACTTGGTGGAGAGACAAAACTGAAGCTGGAGCCAGCCCTAATCCGATCTGTTGAACCAAGGCTTAAGCCTTGGACCGATTTGGACCCCCCTCAATGGAGGATGACCAGGTTATGGCTTAGTCGTTGAGCTCAGGGAGCTGCCAAACAGTTGGATCTGATGGAGATGGGAAACCAGAAACAACAACGGCAACATAGTTCTATCACTGTGACCGATGGATTTCAATCTGATGTAACTGGATTTCAATCACATCTAACTGATGAATTCCGGAACTCGCAGCTAAATGCTGTGATCAGCCCAGCCGCCAAGCAACAGTGCCACAGTGGAGGGATTTGGGGCTTTTCCCAGAGGAGCTCGGTCCTGAAATTACCTCCCAAACACTGGGCGAGCTGCCGAACATTTTCAGCAGGTCAAAGTGATGTTGAAAAATGTCTCCTGCCAAGCAATCAAGACGTTAATGATAGATGATAATAAGAGGGGATATTAACCAATCAAAACATCTCCAAAGGTTTGGAAGGTCGGTGGTGATCTGTGAACAAGTGACCAATCACCAAGGCACGGTTGGGAAGACCAAGATACACCAAGTATGTCTTTCTTGCTTCCCATCACCCGCTGACAGTCCCAAAATTTCGGGGGCTGATGCCTTGCCCAAGAAATAGCATGAATTCTGATGGGTTTTGGGATGCTTTGGGGTCCATAGCACATATAGTAGTTGTTTCACCACTATTGTTGGTTAATATCCCCTATGATTACTCATTGCGCACCATTATTAATCAACCATTTTTAACCTATAGTCATCAACCATTATTATTATCATTATTATTATGAATCTGTGACTATTGACCACTCTTAACCACCATTGTTAACCATTATGAACCACCATTATTAACCATTATTAGCCACTATTGACCTCTGTTTGGAGCTCAATTGATGATCCACCAAACTGCGCTTCGTCGGCGCCTCAGGTCGCACTTCTACTATGCTGCTTGACTGCTTTCCGGGTGCCTACAAGCCTGGCATAGCCTGGCAAGGTATTTGTTTAGATATGGCGAGCTGGGTCAAGCAGTTAAGCAACCAATAATGGGGGATAATAACCAGGAGTAATGGGGAAAACAATGGGCAATGATGGGGAAACCAGGGGTACGGGGTTTTGACCCACTGCCATATGAATTAAGATGAGTCATCCGTTTGGTGGTTTTGATTTTTTTCTATTTTCCCTGTATAGTTAGTAAACGTGCTGGCGGGCACTGCCCTCTGATAGCCTCAAAGTCAAGTCAAGTCAATATCATTAGTAATCATGAACTTGACCATTAATTGGAGATTAGTAATCATAGCCCTAGTAATCATGTTAATCATGAACCAATGACTGGTTGACTTGCGCATATTTTTCATGACGTGATGGTTGTTCGCACCACCAACCAGGTCGTGGAGACCCCAAACTGGTGGTTTTTTGACGTAGGTAAACTGTGGGAGGCATGCAGTGAAAATTGTGGCGCCAGGATCTCCATCAGAAGGCATGAACGACTGGAGATAGATGGATTTTGCTGCGTTTCGTGTGATGTTCTTGGATGAGATGTAGGTGTGAATTTGGTACTAGTTGGATGTAGCTTGTATGTCTTGTACGTCTTGCCACGATGCGTCAATCCGGCTCATTCATTTGGTACATAGCAGAAAGTTGGAACCTCCACGTAACCATTAAGAATCATCTCGCCGATAGAAACTGCTACACGTAACCATGGTCCGTAGCCTTCACAAAGTATCATGTCCAGCAACTCTGGATGTAGAATCGACAGGACTGCGAACCATTCCAGGGACCAGATGAACATCCAAGTAGGATTTCTGCCCAGGAATTGTTATCACCCACTTCTTAGCATTTAAGTAAGGCCGTTGGTTATTGTTCCATTTTGGTCGGCTATGAAACTCCCCAAATGATTCAATGAGCAATCACATGCCATTTCTAATTGTTCCGAAGCATCACTAACCACTCCAAAAGCCAACCGCGCAACCAATCAAATAACCAATCAAGTAATCAATGAAGCATATTTCCAATCAAGGAATTAATCAAACATATAACCAATCAAGTAAGCAATCATCAAGCAACCATCAATAAGCCATCAAATGAGCATCAAGTCATCCATCAGTTGTAACCACGACTCACGACTCGCCCTACGATGATTTGAGGCTCGTCACCTTGATTGGACCTCGCGCTTACACCTGCGGTGGCTGCGACCCGCACAGTGCCTGGCTGTTGCTTTGGGGGGGCGCGAGGCCAGGAGGCGTTCGGGGTATCCATATATGCCTTTAAAGGGGGAGCGATTTGGAGCTACCAGGAGTGGTGTAACTAGATGGTTGCTGTTCATGATGATGCTTGATGCTGGGTAAGAGTGGTTGAATGATGGCTGTTTTGATATGGGTGTTTCTCAAAATAGGGGTACCCCATGGTACCCCTAAATCATCCATTAATAGTCATTTACAATAATAAACCACTCATTTGTTGGGGCTCCCTATGGCTTGAGAAACCACCATATGTACTGTTTCATTTCTCAGTGGTTCTATCTGTATCCGACTCGCCAGCTGCCTGGTGTCTGATCTTTTTGCTCAGGGCTGAGCACTGCTGTTGGCAACCTGACGATGATGAAAAGACCTGCAGCACCGCAGTAGTTGGGTGATGGTGGACGCTGCTGAGCAACAAATCCCAGCCATCCAAAAATATGGCATCACTGAGCAGTGCAGCAGATGAATTCAATCCTCAGAGTTGTCACGGAATAGCAACCAACAGCAGACGTGCAGGCAATCTGGTGATGATGCATTGATCTGATCGTTCAAAAGCAATCATTCTTTTGGCACTCAACTTGGAGATCAATTGGGATATACCTAATGCCGCAGCAGAATTTGGCCAAGGAATCAAACGCCAATCATTAATAACAAAAACAAGCTGTAAATCCATTGTATATCCAACAATGACGGGGACGAACAAGATATCACCATCATGTACGGCCGAAATCACACCATTTGCAGGTTGCGATCCATCCCTCTAAGGATGTCCCAGGTGCCGTCCCACATGTTGACGTTGGACACTCAACAGGTTGATGGTGGTTGATGGTAGTCGTTTGTTGCTTGGAAGCTCCCTATACTGGGAAGCTGACGGTCAATCATGGTTTGTTGATGCTCATTGACTTTAGTTGATTGATTAGTTGATTTAGTTGATTGATTGGCTTTTGTTGGTTGCGGCATATGTGGCCTGAAGCCCGATGACTGAAGCCTGCAGCTGCAGCCCATTCTTGTTGGCAGACCAGGTACCTTCATCACCCGACTGCGTTGCTGGATACGCTCATGGTCTGGCAGGCTGCTGCATGTACCATGTCAACAAGATCATTTTTGGCAGCTGTACATGTTTAGTACACCATTTGAAAAAGGTACCAACTGGTACCAATATCATTTTGGCAGGTACCATTTCAACAATTTTCTGGATCAAACTGATACATCAAAACTGAGAATCATGGGATTTTGAATGATTTTGTCAGGTAAAAACTGGTATCAAAAAGATCCCACGTTGGTTTAGGCACTGACATGCCATCAGCCGGGCTTCCCAAGCGCCGGCGTGAGGATGGCATGGCCGGCACTGCCTGGTTGGCTGGCTACTCCATCCATGTCGGGGCCGGATCAACCAGGAGCGGATCCGCGGGAGTCGCCATGGGGGTGTCCTTGTCGCCATGGTGGTGCCATCCAGCTGTTCACTGCGCCATTTGGCGAGCTGGGTCAAGCAGTTAATCAACCAAGTAATGGGGGATGAGTTCACCAACCATTTTAAAGGGAAAACGAGCCGGTTAATGATAGGGGAAGCAGGGGTACGGGGTGAACTGACCCACTGCCATTTGGGAAAACGACGAATTGTGACTTGGGGGTACACCATGGCGAAGGGGACAAACCCAGATCATCCTGAACGATCCCGAGCTGGGTTTGTGAATGATGATATCCGGAGTGAGTGCTGGTTCACGCTTAATTATCATGAATGCTTGGAACATCTTGGAACTAACCATGCCATGGCTTTACCACTCATGATAGATGCACTGCATATGGTTTTTTCTCAAAATAGGGGACCACCAAATCATCCACTATTAACGATTCATAGTACTAAACCAGCCATTTTTTTGGGCTCCCTATTTTGAGAAACAGTTTTTGGGCCCCCCTATTTGGAAAACCAGCCATATCAATAAACCACCCCCAGCGTTGCTAGAAATACATGACGCCGCGCTGGAAACACGGTGGCAGGCGACAGGCAGATGACCAAAGGCTATGGGCCCTCTACCAGTGACTCGGATGGCTGAGAACCAGCTGGGGCTCAGTGGTTTGATCGCGGGGTGGAACATGGCTGAGGGTCAAGCAGTTAACCAACAATAATGGGATAATAACCAGCTATGAATGGGGTTAATAAGCAACAGAACTGTAAGGAAAATATTAGTCAACCAATGGGGGATAATAACCAACAATAATAGTGGGAAAACAATGGTTAATGATAGGGGAACCCAGGGTGCAGGGTTTTGACCCATAGCCACACGAACCTTCAGAGGTCGCTTTTTATTTAAGCTGAGGTTTTGCCGCTTGAAACCACCACACCCCAAAAATTCCGAGGGGCTGCGAACTTGAGATTTCTTGACATGATCCCTTGGCGTAGCCATTCACCATCCCAACTTAAAAGCATCTTGTATATCCAGGGGAATCTACCAGTTTAGCCGTATGTACAGTAGCCAGACACTGCACATGAGCCTGATATTTACTTACTAGCGATCACTGGCCACCATTAACCACAACTTCCACCATTGCAACCACCATGATAGAAGTAGTCCATGACTTTTGCCAGATTGTTCCCAGAAGCCGCCAGCCGAGCGGAAGAAAAAAGGCTTCCACACCACCTGCCATAGCGTTGTTATTCAATGCTTTTTTGGCACTCAATAGGTTTTCCGCCACAAAGGTTGCAGTATTTTTGGTCATTTTACGGTGTGACGGCCTTGGGAGTTTGTTGAATTATCATCCTATTGTTTTTGTATCATAAGGGCCTTGTATGATTGTTATTCCTATTAGTTTGTTGAATTATCATCCTATTGTTTGTGGCCGCTGATTCTGGGCCTTGTATCATCCCCAAAGCACCCTGAGGACGCTGCACAATTCTGATAGGGGTTTCCTGCTGCATCCTTGACCCTGTCACGACCAAGGAATCGCACCAGAACTTTGCAACGCGTCACTTGTCGCTCAGGGAGCGTCCAATTGAGTGACTCCAAGTGAAGCAGAGAACCGGGAACCACTGGCTGTTCGCGGTTTTGTTGGAAACCTAGGGTCTGTGGGGAGTTTGCTATCTGATCTATCATGGGCTTCGAGAGGTCGCCATGAATCTCATCTGGCAGTGACCTGTGGTCCCTAGTCGGAGGGTCCCAGGGGGCAACTGGAGGCCATCAAGAACTACCACAAGCTCATGTTTGTTGGGCTTCTGGAGGACCTGTCCTGTACAGTGCAGATCACTGCGGCAAAATTCATTGATAGGCATAGCGTATCCGAAAAAGGGTCTCAAAACAGGAAACTCACCAAAATTGTTGGTTTCTTACGATAGATTGCTAATCTTGGATGATAACTGGGGGTATCCCTATGACTTATGTAATCTTTGGATGATACTCAGGGGGTACTCCAAACTGCCTTGAGAGACACCCAAATAGCACGGGGCCCATGAAGGCCCTCGCCGCGCCACAGGACCTGGATGGCTCTATGCGGTTGTGCCCGGGCTCGTTGTTTTAGTGGTGATGATGACCTAGGATTTTGTGAGAGCCAAGAATCATGGGGGAAATTCATTGAAAATGGGCCCTGTGCTTGTAATGTTGTTGGTAGGCCTTTTTCAATGGTTTTACGTTTACAAGTAGCAATCTTTCATATAATAGTTTGAAGTTTGCAAACCTTTCTTGACCGAGTCGCCGTGAGCTGGAGACCATCCCGTCCCACTTTTTGTTGATATCCATTACAGTCGATGCTGGCTAATCTTAGGTGATTGTAGATGATGCAAATCTTCATCCAGCGAACTATTAGGACTGGCATATGGAATCCCATTGCTAAACAATTATAATTTCCCTCAATCATCCAGCATTCAATATCATATACCATGCATATATTCATGGCTCTTGCCATTGATCAAACAACTTATTAATCATTGATGGCTATACGATAATACGGTTGGTCAGCCATTCTCCATAGTTGATATTATCCATATAGTTAACCATTGTTATTGTTGATATTGATCCACTGTTGGTCAAGCATAGTTATTAACCATTGATCCCCTAGATTGATCAGTGGTTTGAGAACTAATTACCGGTATAATAAGTATTTTAACTACATTAACTTACCATCCTGAGTTATTATACTGATAACTAGTCATATGCAGTCAACCATCCCAGTGAATACTACAAGTTCACCAACCTGGCTTTAACTATATGAATCAACAAATTACTCGTTAATATAGTCAATATGCTATAGCTTACATTAACTTACTACATTAACTCACACAAATCAACCAACTGTAGTTGATAACTACATTAACTTCCCCTGATCAGTTGTTTGATAACTATATTAACTATATGAATCAGCAAAATACGTATATTAACCACATGAACTTACCACAAATCAACCTAAGTATATGAATCAACCCAAATCAAGCTAACTACATGAATCATTAACCCACCACAAATCAACCAACTATAGTTGATAACTACATTAACTGACCATCAATCAACAACGAACTCACTACATGAATCAACCCCATCCTGGCCGTGACCCAATGCTTCAGCAGTTTGGAGATCCTCGCCTCGTTGTTCACTCAGGCTGCAGACCTTGTTGCGCTGGCCGCAGAGACCCGAGGCGTTGCGAGCGGCGTTGCACCGCACCGGTGGAGAACAGCAGGGGCTATGGTGGAGTTGGGAATTGGCAATTTTTTTAGGTGGTTTTGGTTAATGGTTAATGGTTTGGCAGGGTAACCAACCAACCAAAAATAGCTGGTTAATGGGTAATAATAGGGGATGATAACTAACAATTATAGGGGATATAGACCAAGTATATGGCTATGGGTCAAGCAGTTAATCAACCAATAATGGGGGATAAGTTCAACAACCCTTTTAAAGGGAAAACAAGCCGGTTAATGATGGGGGAAGCAGGGGTACGGGGTTTTGACCCATATGTTTGTATATGGTTTTATGGTTATTTTACATGGATTTTATATGGATTGTAAAATGATTTTATGTGGATTTATATGTTTTTTTTAAATGGTTTTTATATGGCTCATAATGGTTTGATAATGAATGATCACTAGACATACATGGTTTTATCATGGATTATAGTGGTCAATGATAGGGGATCATGACCACGAATAAGACCAATATGCTGGTTTCTCAAAATTGAGGGCCCAAAAATAGGATGGTCTATTCTGCAGTATTACTTGAAATGTAAAAAAGAGATGATACCTGGGGGTACCCCATTTCGAGAAACCACCAGTCAAGGTTGAAAAGTATGACCTGTTGATTATCATGATATCCAACCAGCAACTGTCGTGATAACCTTCCCAACTATTGTTGATAGCTGGCGTTTTTCTTTATCTTTCTCCTTTCTGGGATGCCATGGTGCAAGTTTTCAAGATGGTGCACAGGACTCGCAGCTTGCTTTTTGCCGATCGCTGGCTCCAGCCCGTGAAGAGACTGCACACTGGGGTGCTTAATGCCAGTGACCTTCTTGTCAATCATGTGGGGATGTGTACTTCCCTCAACCATTACGCAGCATTGATCAACCAGGACTTTCTTAAAGTGATTTCCCAGCACTAAGCAGATGGTTCTCCAGTAGTGAGCTTCACCCGACGACGGGGCCACCGCGTGATGACGATCGACGAATCAGTCAGCGATTCCTTCACGGAGGAGTGGCGAATTCGCCATGATCTGCTGATCAATGAGATCAGGTCATTGCAAAGTCACATGACCGCAGGAGCTGAGGCCAGGGCCGAACAGCATCAGGTGGAACCCCAAGGGCGGGTGGAACCCCAAGGGAGGGCCGAGCCGCCAATTGAGCTCCCGATTGAGCTTGAGCAGAAGCAGATCGAACCGCAGATGGATACCAAGATTGAGGGTGTGGAGGAAGAGGAGTCATTTGAGTCAGACGCCCAGGGAGACAGTGCACCTTCGTGGAAGCGACAGGCAAAAGAGCTGGACCGTTTGAATGCACGGCTGCAGGCGAGCTTGGAAACATCCATCCCCAAGCTGAAGGCAAAGCCGAAGGCACCACCCTCAGCTCGAAGCAAAAGCCCCGGTGGCCAAGGTGGCCTCGGTGGTCTCAGCCTTTCCAAGAGCGAAGGTCGCCTTCGGGAGCCCAGGTCGTCTTCACCCCGTGCTCGAAGCCAAGCTCCACAGCCAGGCCGTGCTGCGAAGGGCTCGCAGTCCACCGCCACAGACTCGAAAGATCGGGCTCAACAGACCAAGGAACGCGAAGCTCGCTCTTCTGCCCTCGCAACATCCACATGGCCTGCACCAACGCCGCTCCCAAAACGGTCTGCGAAGAAGCGGCCGAGTGCACCCAGAGCTGTTCCAACACCATTTCAGGTTGGAGCCCCTTTTGACCAGCCGAGAAAGTCAGTGATGGCTCGGTTATTGAAGGCTCAACCTGAAACCAAAGGCGTAGAAACTCAAGCTCCGGTAAAAACTTGGACCATCCCCCGGCTTTGCTTAGAGGGTGTTCAACCTGGACCTTTCAGTGGGATTGTTCCAAGCACCACAGGAGGCTCGTCCTATGTTCCTTCATCAACCAGCAGCCCGCAGATGTGGTATAGGGCAGTGAGCCAATTCAGCCAAGCGAGTCAAGTGAGCCAAGTGAGCCAAGTGAGCAATGGAGCCTTGCGTCAGGGTCAGCCGTTGCAGAAAACCTCGGCCGTTTCACAGCGCTTAGTCGCGCTTTAAAGATGAACACAAGATTCAGACGGATGAAACATGATGAAACACGATGAAAGCTATGCTACAAAAATGGAGCGTTGTGATGCTGCTTTGGGCTTCGCACAGCTTTCTTTCCAACAAAGCACAGGTTCCTGGAGCAGTTCAGGGTGACATGGATCATTTTGATCACGTCAGCACGTCGTTTTCTGAGCAATCGAGGACCCCCGAAAGATCCTTTTGCACTCCATTGGGGCCTAAGTTTCCAGCATGGCCCTGGCAGATGCAAAAACTCAACGCTGGCCATGCACAGCAGCAACGTCCGGAATCCTGGTCTCCCGCAATTTGTCATTGTGAGGAGCCAAAGGACTCAGCAGGTCGGTTGGAGATGGGCTTTTAAGCAGATGTTAGCTATGGTATGCTATGGTTCTAATATATTCTAACGGTTACATCCAACCGTGGGACTCCAGTGGATTCCAAAGTTCTACTGGCTTCCCTGCGACCAACAACTATCAGCTATTGAAAGCAATGGTTGGATCATGGCAAGCTCCCAGCTAACCGCAACTGAAGACCTGGAGCTGGGAAGAGCTTTGAGCCACGTCAGCCAACCAGGAGTGCAGGATGGGGACTGTGGGAGGCCTCCCATGATGACCGATTCAACACGGACCCATCCCATCATCCTTGCTGTCCACGGGGATGAGCCTTCCAAGAGGCAGTGGAACTCTTCGGAAGCGCAGCTGGTGATTCTTGTTGTGCATATCCGTTGTTCTCATCGATCAATCTCATGGTTGCTTGGTTGTCATTGTTGGTTATCCCGAGTACTGGTGGTTAACATCAACCATGCTCTTGACAGTTGGCTATTGCAGGAGTAACTTGTTTATTCCCTTTGTTTCACTGTTGGCTAACGCATTCCTGTGCATTCCGTTCATCCTGTGACAGCTCTAGTACTGTTGGTCAACCATTTCCCTGGTGGGAGATTCTTCCCTGTTGTTGGTGAACAATTCCCTCTGTTGGTTTGTCAATGATTCCCCCTTTGTTATTCCCTGTTGGGTTGGTGCTCCCTTCCTTGTTAATGATTCCCTTTGTTGTTGGTCAACCATTTCCTTGGTTGGTGTTAACGATAGTCAACCAGCTTGATTCTCCTTGTTGATTCCCTCTTGTTGGTTAACAATTCCCCTTGGTGAACAATTCCCCTTGTTGGTTAACAGCTGCCCTCCTTGGTCATTCCCTTGGTCCACACCCCTTCGCCGTAGAAGCTGCATGACGCTGCCACCGCAAGGCCCCGAGGAGCTGATCCAGATCCAAGCAGCGCTTGCCCGGCGACGCTTAGACCTGGGGCGCCGCATGCATTTGGTGAGCTGGGTCATAGCCAACCATGCCAAGATGGGCCAAGGGATGCCAGGGGTACCATGGTGTAGCTTAAAACTAGGTGGGTACCGATTTTAAACAAGGTATATCAAGCCAATGATGCTGCAAACATGCCTACATTTGGCTATGGGTCAATGTTAACCAGCCAAACTGTGGTGAATATCCCAACCGGTATCATCTGAACGGTTGGAGTAGTAACTGGTCATTCTTGGGATTGATTCACAGCTACCGAACTGACAGCCACATGGGAATCCAAGAGCCACATCAACACCACAATTCGACCATGGCAGTCGCCAATGAAATCTTCAGCCTTTCAGATGAGTCATAACCAGCCGGCTGGGGTTGACCAGGGGAGTGGCAATGACCACTGGGATGAAATCATGGCTTTGCTGCATCCCTCAAAGGTGATCCTGATGCTTAATCCAGCCAAATACTTGGCGATTGTCATTAGCCTTGAAGGTTGAGCACATGATTCACCATGGTTGCGAACCATCAAACCCTAAACATGCAGCATAGCTACCAAACACGATTCATTCATATCCGTACCATTATAGAACCAACCAGGGTGAATAAAGCTGCCGGTAAAAATGGGAAACCGGTGATTCATTTCAAGATTTAGCGACCATGTTTACTGCCTACCATGATCTACCTGCGTAAATCCATGGATCTACCTGCACGAACCCCTGGATCTACCATGGGTTCGTACCCCCAATCTATGGGCTCCAACGGTCGGTTTCTGTAACGGGCCGGCGCTGCAGCTGCCAGGCTTCGAGTGTTGGCTCCCATGGATCAGTGGCTCTACCGGTGCCGCGGCTCCAAACGGATGGTGTCGCGTGGTATGGCAGGTGCCATGGTAATGTTCTTGTTGCCATTAGGAGTCTGAATGGTTGAATAGCTATGGTTGAGTAACTATGGTTGAAGAGCTATGGTTGAATAACTTTTGAATGATGGTAGATCTGGTTGGTGAGAGTTGAATGGTAGGGTTAGGAGTCTCAACGTACTGTGATTGACAAAGGAATCATGGTAGATGATGCTAGATGGTGTATAATGGTATTATTGCCGTAAAGCATGGCATTCTATTGGGAATAATGGTAATTAGAATACTTTTTGTGGGCCCAAGAATGGTATTGGCGGAAGCATGCTCGTAGCGTGGCAGAATGGCAGATGGTGCGAAGAGGAACAATGGTTGGCATTTTTTTTTGGGAAAAAATGCAGTCCCTGCCCAGTGGCAATGTGCGGGGGTGAGACTTAAACATGGCTGGTTCATGCCGGTTCACCCATTTCTTGGCGTGGTATGACTTGATGGTACTGCCCAAAGTTACGTTGGTACCTGGGTTGGTCAGCCAACTTCTTGCAACAGCCCTGAAGCTAACGCCACTGAGTTCGCCGTGAGTGAATCACGAACCCCTTTGCAGTAAGCTGATCAGTTTAGAGGCCCTTTGGTGGTGAGGAGTAATCCAAGATTACAGCATTTTCAGCAGATTTCCAGATGTTCAGCAGATTTTTTTGGCAGATTTCAACACCAGAACCAGCTTCACCAGCAGGTTGAGCCAGCAGCTTGCGCTGGCGCAGCTTCACCAGCTGTCGCCTTGCCTTGAGGTACGTCTCGCAGGACTTCCAGCACCGTCTGCAAGGGTTGGCAGAGGATGCGGACGCCTGCCGCGAAGGCGAAAAAACCGTGCCGGAGGTGCCGGGGAGCTCCTGAGGGGTGGGTTTTTTTGAGGCTGAGAAAATGTTGGTGTTGTCTACATCTATCTATATCTATATATCTGTATCTTTCTGTATCTACCTGTATCTCTCTGTATCTATCTGTATCTCTCTGTCTGTTTTTCATGTCTATTGATCATGTTGTGCTTGTTATCATCTTGCAAGCATCGATTCTGTTGTTGGTGGTATTTGGCCACTGCAACTGCTTACCCATGCAGACTTCTCCTTTGCTGTTGCCATTCGCAATCATGCAATCCTGTTGTGGATTGCCGCGATCGATCTCTCATGTGACCTGGTATCCAACCCATTTGGATGGATGTTGATTGCCAGCTGATGCCCAGCTGATGCCCAGCTGTTAAGTATCAACCATCAAGCATCATGAAAGCAGGCGTCATCGCCAGTGAAAGGATCGATGTAATCAACCCATCGGTGATCATCAGTATCATTGATCAAATGACTTCTCCACCATCATTCACCAGTTGGGTCTCAAAATAGGAGAACCCCAAACCTGGATGGTTTATCATGCCACTTATTACTCAAAAATGATTTAACATAGATGATAAGTGGGGGTACCCCTATGACTTGAGAAACCACCCGTTGCTTCTCCTCCCCCGTTGATCCTCGATCCCCTGATCTCCTTCGGAACCGTCGGTCGCCAGGTTCGCTTCCCCTCGGAGACTGAGCTGGGGGGCTGCACCAGCAGCCGCGAGCGCATCGCCTGTGGACATGAAGTCTTTGAAAACTGAGCCAAAAGATCCGCTCCCCAGGGATGTTCATGGTGGTTTGAATGGTGGTCTATGGTGGTTTTCATGGCTGTTTTTTGTGGTGGTCTATGTTTGTTTTCATGGTGGTTTTATATATAGTGGTTTTGATGGTGGTTTTAATGGTGGTTTCAATGGACAGTCATGGTTGATGCAGGTGAATGGTGGTGAGCAAGGGCGAGTAATCTTGGCTACCAATGGTGGTTTTCGTGGTTATGGGTGGTGAGTAGTAATGGCTAGCGGTGATTGTCATGCTTTCAACGGATAGCAACAAATGGTGGATAAGGTGACGATGGACAATTAACAGCAGTCCTCAATGGTGGATTGTAATGGCCATCACCGCCTCATCCATAGCACTCATGGTGAAATTAATGATAGCAACCATTCTGGCCAATAGTCTGGATAGTGCGGTGAAAGGGTTTACTCTCATTAATCAATGTTAAACCATCATAGTCACCCTTTTAACCATGTTTAAGGGTTACTCATGGTGAAAGGATGGCCGGTGGATACGAAGTGCTTTTCAGCATCGAACCTCCGAGGCGAGGCGGAGAGACGCCCATTGCAGAGCCAAGGCTGTGCGGGGACCCACGCAGCATGAAATCATCGGAGCGGTCAGTTGGTGAATGGTCATCCAGTTGGCGAGCTGGGTCAAGCAGTTAACCAACCAATAGTGGTGGGTAATAACCAACAAACTATAGGGAAAATAATTGTTAATGATGGGGAACCAGGGGTACAGGGTTTTGACCCACAGCCAGTTGATGATCAATTTGGGAATGATGGTTCAGGTTGGTGAATGCTGATCAGTTGATGAGCCAACTAGTTCCATTGATAGGGGTTAAGAATGGCGATTCATGGTCAATGATGGTCGATCGTGATGGTTAATGGTGTATGATGATTGATGGGAGATCCAACTGTGAAATTTCTTCCCTGTAAATTTCACCAGCTATTTATGGCAAAACCAGTGTGGGTCATTAAGATCAATCCACCATAGTAAAGCTTAAGAATGGTCAATGTTGGATATGATGAACCATTATTAACAACTATTCCGACTACATGGCTAGAGCAATTGGCCGATCCATATTGATGAAACCACCACTGGTTTTGCCACAAGTCCCTCAACATTGTGATCATTATTGCTCATGGGAACAACCACCCTTAGGTGACAAAGGTTCCTGTGACATTTCTGCAGGATTTCAAGCGACACTCGGGATCAAGACTGACCCATTTCAGCAGCCAGGACCTGCTTGTCAGATCCGGTAAAAAGACAAAGCCCTGAATGCTCTCAATCATGCAAGCATCAAGCACGATGAAGCACCACGTGGAAGACGGGATGATGTATTCCATACATTTGCATGTATACATAATATATACATCTTTCCACAGGTGAACGTAGATATATAGATATGTAGAATTAATGACGTATACAACAACCAGTGGATTAGAAACTATCATCCTGCATGGTGGATCTCCTGCTCCGTGGCCCGAACGGGCCCGTGGCCCGAACGGTGAGGTCGTCTTCCAGCTTTGCCAAGTTTGTTTTTCAGAGTTTGAAGATGGATGCGTGTTGTGTCTGGATCCCAGGGTGACCGGGATTGACTGGGCGAAGAAATGCGGGAAAGGGTGCAGATTTGCGGAAGAATGGTTGAGGAACGGTGAGGAAGAATGGTTGAGGAAGGACGAGGTACCTATGGCTTATGGTTGAGGAAGGTTGAGGGAATGAATAAGGTCGATAGAGCAACAGAAATTGTAAAACTGTCCTTGCAGAACGAGAATGGCCAAACATGTGGATGACAACGGTGAGCAGAAGCGTTGATGATCTTGGGCAAATCAGTGATGCAACACCAGTCCGGCAGGTTGTTCCTCTACGTTGTACCCCATCCATTATCCTAAGTAGGTTTCGGACCCGCAAAGACAAAGTCCAGAACAACTATGAAACCACAGGCGAGGTACCAAGCATCGTACAAATGGACAACTAATCAGTGGCTTGAAAATCATCGGTCCGTTGCACAGCTAAGAAGACAGTGAACTTGCCCAATGGCTTCAACCACATTCTTTCTTTGATGATTAATTTTAAATCCCACTGGTGAATCAGCTGGCAAAACCACCAGATGTATATGGACTTCATCACTGGCAGTGCTGGATTCCACAGTTCTGTTGCTAGCAGCCATTTACCACCAGCTGATCAGCCCCCACTGAGGCTCCAGACTCCAGCCATAAAGCGATTTCTGTGCTTTGAGAGTCGCATCCAAAGGATGTGCGACGAAGGGCTGACGCAGCTGACGACTCGCAGCTGAAGAAAAATGGCGCTGGGAACTTGGATCGGCCAAGGGGAGATGTTGAGCTGTGGAAGTTGGCAGATGGGATGCTTTTGTCAGGACAGGACCAAATCCTTGGAGGCGTTTTTGAGAGGAGTGGGTTTTTGAGCATTTGCAAGTGCTCCTAAGACAATCTCGCAGCCCTTGGATCAGGACGCTTGATGCCACTGGCTTCCAAGAAAGTTGTATGAACATCCACAGTCTCACAGTTTTGTTGTTCACTGATAGGAATATTCTCGTATGGATTTCTGAAGATGAAGGAAACAGATTCTGTTTCCACAACTTGGACATGCAGACGTACCTGTTGCCACGTTGATTGCAATGTGGCAGCAATGATCTATCGAGGCGAGGGTCAGCTGTTTCGGGCAGGAAACAGCGACAGGAAAGTATCACTAAGTGGGCGCATAGCTTTGAAAGAAGGCCGCTTCCACCTCCCAATTCTGCCATCAACAGCTGATTTTCTCTATCTGGCCCTCACATTTGGGTGGTACCCCCAGTTAACCAATGGTTTCCTACCTTATGGCTTGGCACCTACGACCGTCGCTTCTGCCCGTTGCTGGTGCATCTCAGGTGCTGCCCATGTCGGGCGCATGGGACAGGCGCCTGGTCGCCGAAACAGCCATGGATTCTCGGAGGTACCCAAGATCTGCAAGGCGATGATATGGTGGTTTCAAGGGAACCCATAAAATGGTCGGTTTAGTAAAGCAAATTAGTAAACCAAATAGTTAATAAAGGATGATTTGGGGATACCCTTATTTTGAGAAACAACCGATAGCTACAAGGCGATAGCCACAGCCTCTTTGATCGGAGTTGCCCTTTGCCCCGTTGGGGCCCCCTTTAGGCTAGTCACGACGGCAGGCATTTCTAGGCTCAGGCAGCGATATGTTCAGAGATGTTCAGAGAGTCACCTAGAAGCCAATACGGGAGCCTGCTATGGCCATCAATCAGTGCAAGGATGATTTTTGGTATACGTCCTCTCTAGTTGTTTATGTTTGGCCAAATCTCAAGCCTGTTGGGATTCAATGACCAGAAAGCATTGATCATGACTCATATCCTGACAGATGAAGGCACTTTGTTCGGCGCTAGATTGTGATCTGCTGATTGTGCATGACTAGGTACGTTATGACTGATGCATTACTCCATGTGGTATGACTGATTGAACAGCAGTTTTGCTTCGATTCAGATCCGAAGATGCGGCACTTGCAGCCTTGAAGTGGGATCGCCATGGTTTCCCACAGCGCCATGAGGGAAGCGAATCCCAACATCTTTTCCATGCTGTCTCTGCGTGAAGTGACCGCTGTCAAGCGCCGGCACTTTCAGGCAAACGCTGCCTGGGTTCACCGCTACGAGTTGAAGTCCGTCCTTGCGGGGCACCAGGGATGTGTCAACACGGTCCATTGGTCGGGTGATGTGTTGGTGAGTGGCAGCGATGACATGACAGTGAAGTTGTGGCGCCTGCCTGGGTCAACACCGCAGGTGGTGGGGCCAGTTTCTTCGTTGCCCACTGGCCACAGGCACAACATTTTCGATGCCCACCTCACCAGTACGCAGCAAGTTGTCTCTTGTGGTGCTGATGGATTTGTTTGCAAGACATCTCTGGACGGTTTTCATCAACAGCTCTTTGCACCAGCTGGTGGCTTTCGCACACCTTTCGCCTTCAAAATGGACTTCCTGAGCGAGGGCCAGGTGTTTCTAGTGTCGTTTGGAGATGGCAAAGTCCGTCACTTCGACCTAAGAGCTGAAGGGCACACGGTGGCAGTGAACTCTGATGACGTTGGGCTGGTGGGCTTAGCTGTGGAGCCCCATGGCAATAGCTTGGCCCTGGGAGGGAACGATCCATTCCTGCGGATCTACGATCTACGGGCGCTTTCCTTTCACCAAGAGGGTTCCATCGTCAATATGATCACCACACCAGTGGTCTCATTGCATTCTACTTCAAGCATGGTCCGAAACCACAAGAGATGGGGCGGAGCTTGCAGATTCTTTGCGCCCAGCAACGAGATTTGTATCTCAGGAGTTTGCTGGGACATGGGCGGTCGCCGCCTGCTGGCCAATTACCGTGGCGGCGACATTGAGCTCTTTGACTTTCGAAAAGATTTGGACGCTGAGTCCGAAGTTCCAGGTGTCATGGAGGTGTTCGACAGCAGTTTGCCCACCAGCTGCGTGCAGGTGAATTCCTCCATTCGTTCTTACCAGGGTCGAATCAACGAGCAAACTTGTGCCAAGGAAGTTCGATTCATTTGCCAGGGTGCAGCAGTGGCTTCAGGTGGTGACTGTGGTCATTTCTACATTTGGTCCACGGACTCCGGTGATTTGTTGAGAAAACTCCCTGCAGATCGATGTGTCGTGAACTCCGTGGCCCCGCATGCGCAACTGCCCCTGGTGGCCACATCAGGGATCGATGCAGAGATTAAGACCTGGGACGTGGATAAAGTGACGGAGAGATTTTCACAACCAGCAGCTCCAGCTGCAGGGAGAGCTCCGGCAGCTCCTGTGGATGTTGGTGCGGCCGTAGAACTGCAAGAAGAAGGCGAGAAGTGGGGCGAGGGAAAGCGAGGGAAAGTGATGGGTGATGCCACCTGGGGGATGCCACTTTTACCATGGGACTCCGTGATTGAAATCGTTTGTGGAAACTTTATAGTGCAGATAATGAATGACAATGAAATGAGAGATTAGATTAGAGTAGAGTAAAGTAGAGGAGATAAGATTCAGATAGATAGGATAGATATAAGGTACGATGGATTGCTGTAGACTGCAGACTAGACTAGATTAGCTTGGACTAGACTACACTACAATAGACTAGACTAGATTAGATACTAGTAAAGAAAAAAGAAAAGATTCAGATACATAAGATTGATATAAGACTGGATAGATTAGAGTAGACTAGATAGATGAAAGATGGTTGATCCATGGATAGATGGATAGATATAGATAGATAGATGGGTGGGTAGATAGATAGATGGGTGGGTAGATGGGTAGGTAGGTAGATAAATAGATACGTACATGTAGGCGCACACACACAATCACAATGTGACCCTTCGTTGCTTCAAATACGCTGCTGCACTGCCAGGCCATACTTTGATTCGTCAGGGTGCGTGGATTGAAGCCCTCGGCTTTTATGAAGCCGCGCTGAATCTGCTACGAAGCGTTGGCCAAGATCAGGAGCAGCAGAATTGCTGGTTAAACTGTGCCTTCTGCCATCTGAACCTGGAAGAATATGAAGCTGCCATTGAGTGCCTTGGAAATTGGAGATGTTGGGTGCCGCTGCAAGCAATAAATGGAAAGGAAACAACACACCAAAAGTGGGAGTACCAACAGCTACTAGGAAAAGATAGCACATCATCCATTGGATTTGGGGGACCTATGGCGGCATGGCCTACTGGATGTCCCAAACAGTAAATCAAGGATAATGATCTTCAAGCATATGCTGTGGAAGAATGTTGAAGATGACTGAAGGATCCGCTTTAAAAGCCATCACGTCATACTTTGTTCACGTACAGTGTCTCGTCCAATGTGGGCGGTCAACGATGAGAACGTATGACCATCCATGTGTTGATATTCGCAACCACCGGTCAACCCATTTCAGATCAATTGGCAACAGGACGATCAACTCCAAAACGATGCACTGTTGATGTTGCTTACCGGCCAATATCACGCAAGTTTTGCACCAATGAGGTTCTAATCTTTAAACACACGAACCTCCATGGCTTGTCGATACCAGGCTTGGGGCGATACAAATCAGCAACTTGCACCATTCTTAGTGGTTGGCTGTGGATTACTGCGCTTGTACCGTTCTTCATGATTGTATATCCCCCCTTCCTCCTGCTTATACAGCAATTCTTGCGAAACCCATTGGTAAAACCAGAATAGTTCTGACCAGTGTCAGTAAGAATACATCATTATTGGTAACCATGGCCGTCGTGTGGACACTCTAAGAACTATACCAGCATGTTACACCATAGTTCTCCATATCCATAGGTGATCCATTATCATACCAGCAGGTGCTAGCAGGTTCCACTATATTCTACTATAGCTATAGCTATTATCCCATGGTTATGTAGCTATACCCTTGTCATAACCACGGGCTGATCCCATGGCCATGGCCATGGCCATCCCTCCATGGCCCCAGGTGCAGCAGCCACGTCTTG
>VSDK01014396.1:36275-78771 GCA_009767595.1 Symbiodinium kawagutii | reverse complement strand
CCACTGGCACCGGCCGTCGCAGACCTCAACGAGGCCCAGGACTTGGAGCCGGAGAATGCTGAGCCGCTGGGACCTGCGGGTGCTGGGGCCGGGGGGTGGTTGGACCTGGTGCTGGGGACCTGGGGGTGGGGCAGCCTGGGGGGGGGACCTGGTGGTGGTTGGACCTGGTGGGACCTGATTGACCCTGCTATGGCTATGGTATGACTGTGGTACAGCTATGGTGTAGATCTGTGGTGGGATTGTCTGGTTGGGAGCGGTGAGTTTGCTTGTGATTCCGATCAACCGTGTGGTGATAATGCAGATTTACCACCGTTAAGATTCCTATGAACCCACTAACCATCACTAAGCCACCGTGGTTGGTTTCACCATTCACATCATACCGAGGCTTCCAAAGTTACGCTCCCGCCTCAAGAAGATGAAGAAGCGACAGTCCAAGGAATCCAAGTCCACTCGTGACCGGTCGCCATGACGTGGAATTCAGGATTTTCAGGTCCTGTATTCCTCGTGATGTGTAGACTCTTGCTGATACAGGCACATGCATATCGTTGAAACCGACAACGATCATGATGATGATAATGCTTGTGATGATGATGCGGAGGATGAGAATGATGATCATGTTGGCACTGTTTTCACAGTTCGGATTCAATGTCAGAAGCACAGGGGCGTTTTATCGATGCATGCGTCCCGCTGATGCGAAGAACCGCCACAAAATGCCTGGCATTGTAACCGACAATCCGAAATTAGGTTCAAAAGATGGAGATTAACCAATCGTATTTTGGAAGCGTGCATCCGAGGCGTCTCATTTATATATTCCGGCACAGGAAAGAACATGTGAGAAAGGAAAGTGCATGGCACAGTGCTCATTCAATATCATTTAATATGACATTTCCAAAATTTCATATCATTCAGTTATGACTATGCTGCAGAATGCTGCAGTACAGATGTTCATTGCTTTCAAAGTGCTTTTGTAGGTTAGATCATTGCGGCTGGAAATCCCTTTAAGCAATGAGGCTGTTTTGCCATAAGCAGTTGCTCATTCAAGTCGTAGTAATCGCAAGCACGAGGAAGACGGCTCTCCCCTTCAACACGTAGAGCTAGGATGGAAAAGGAGTGTCAGCGGATGCAGCATCACCCCGTGCCTGATAGCCAGGGTTGGGCAACATCTTGCTCAACGAATGGTTCCGTACCGAAATTTGATTCTTTGAACATCACAGAAAAATACACACAACATGTACAGTGCAAAGAGTGAGATGGTCCAACCCTTGTCCGAGCAACTGCTTTGGTAGGTGCAGGTGCGTGTGTTGTATTTTGCACAAAGTTGCAAGATACAGAAAAGAAAACGACATTGGGCAGAAATTTTAAGCTGGCCAAAACAGAAGAGTTGTTTTGCAAAACATGTGCCTAGTGGAGGGGAAGTCGCGCAAACATGCTGTGTTTACAATGGCTGTAGAGTGGTATGGGTTTGTGTCAGTCGCGTGGCTACGTTGGAGATTGGCATTGCCGCTGCTACAGGGAAACCCCACAAAGCACCGGCCATCGTTGGCCCAATTTTTGGACGCCATATGACACAAACAAATGTAAACTTATCACGCGTGTACTTTTATATTTTGATTGACATACTTGCAATCAGTATGTATATTTTTGTTTTACAAATATACGTATATTCTATATTTGTCGTGCATGCATGCGTTACGGCATGAACAAATCATGCCTGAATCTGGGTTGAGATCAACCATCAACCGCAAACAAATACACACATGCATTGAACTCTCTCCCTCTCTCTCTCTCTAGACATCATGTACAAACATAAAGCATTTGCCTAAATTCACTGTATACACATACAAAACACATCCAAAACACAGATCCGAAGAGGCAACCATCCACTGATCCATTTTTGAACAACACGATCTGCAGGCCCTTCGGTGGCGATCTTCTATGCCAGAGGTTCGCCGGCAGTTCAGTTGCACAACAATCATTGTGGTCCTGGAAGCAAACATGTTTGATTTCCCAGCTCTTACTTCTGACATCCCATGAGTGTTGCTGGCGCCTGTGCGCTCGGAATTGCCCAGAGACCACGGATGCTTGGCTTAGCCATGAACAGTTTTCGGAGCCAATGGTGGCTCCCCGAACCCTATCATCATTCCTTCTAGGTCCCCCCACCCAGATTTAGGGTACGGAATCCACTCCCAATCCTGTTTTCCAGCGCAACCAAACCGTTCTTCTTCGGACATGCCACAAGGACAAGCTCGAAAATCTATTCAAATGACCTGGGTAATGGACCAATGGTAACCCATACGAAAGCATGGCCCATCACTACCTACCGAGAGAAAGCACCGAGCTGAAACTGTTCAGCGGTTGATCCATGGACCATGGATCATGATTAATCAAAATGACTAAACAAAGGTTCAGCAGTTAAAGTGGTTCACATGGTTTAACCAGTTGAACTGGTTCGTTACTCCTGGTTAATCCGCTCCCATGCTTAGCAATGCTAATAATTAATCATCCATTTCCCATCCATTAACCATGGGTCTTCACTAGGTATGACCATCCTTAAGCATGATTGGCATTGACCATCTTTAACCATCTTTAACCATCTTTAACCATCCTTGAATCTCCGCCCCCGGATATAAAGTGTGTGCAAGCTTCGGTTTCAACGCAGGGTTTGGCTTCAAGTCTATGTGTAGCTCGTGTTCGGGGCGATTAGGTCCCATTTTGGTTGGATCCCTGTGCGAGCTGTGCTGGACTCTGAAGCGCCTCAACCGATTGAAGGTTGTGGAGCCTCCTGCGGACAAGCGACCCGCTCTGCTTCAGGTCCTGAAATCTGCCCTCTATCAGGTGGAAGAACTATCCTACGAGTGGGAAGAAGAGGAGTTGGCTCGGGGCAGAGACCCTGGAGGTGAAGATCGCAAGCGAAGCCGATCTAAGAGGAAAAAGGACAAAAAGTCTGAGGAGTCTGAGGACGGAGGCAGAAGGCCACCTGGAGATTGGGTGGGACAGAACAGCAGGACATCGGCAGCAAGTTCTTCGAAGAAGGAGGAACCTTCTACGTCTAGAAGGTCGCATTCACCAAAGAGAAGGAGGCACAGGAAAAGATCCGCTGAGAGGAGTCGAAAGAGACACAAAGAGGTTGAGAAAGAGAAAGGCAGAGAAGAAGTTAAAGAAGAAGAGGCAGAGGAGAAGGACGATCGAGAAGAGAGGCAAAAGGAAAGCGAACAAAAGAAAACATTTGAGGAAGTCAAGGAAGAAGTAAAGGAAGAGAATACAAAGGATCCGCCTGGATCCAAAGCTCCGGTGACACCGGAATACACAAGGAAGAAGCTCAGTGCGAGCCCTTTGAGGAAGGAAGACGTTTACAGCAGAAAAAGCAAGAAAGACGACGACCGCGAAGAAAAAAGAGCACGCAGCCCAAGGAGTAGAGGAAGTAGTCTCCGGATTACTCCACCACCCAAGTGGAAAGAGTACAAAAAAGACAAAGGAGAGAAGTGGCGTGAGCGAGGCAAGTACTACGCCAATCGAAATCGAACCGATTACCACCACGGAGCAGGTGGTTACTACCAACACTGGTAGCAATGGCGCCGAAGAGGCACCCCCCGCCGCAAAGGTAGCTGCAAAGAAGAAGGCGGGGCCGGTCCCTGGGAAGAAATCGGGGGCTATCCCTGCGCGAAGTCGGGGGAGAGTCCCTGGAGGGAAGACGGGGACAGACCCTGTGAAGAAGAGGAGTGGCAAGGCAATGGGAGCGAAGCCCGGGGCAGAGACCCTGAGAGGAAAGGCCGACAGAGAAAACAGAGAAGGAGAAGCCGAGAGAGAAGCAGGAGCGTTTGCACCAGGAGATCACATCCTGGTGACCAAAGCGTTGTACTACGGAAGCGAGTGCCAGATTGCCGGAAAGGTGATTCAACAAGTCCTACAAGAGATAGGATTTGTAGCCCGGATCAGCTTGTGGGGAACCACGTCCGAGACACTGTTGACGTGGGCGACAAAAGGATGCTGGAATTTTCGCATTCATTTGTGCGACCCCGATTGCCCTCGAGCAGTCGAAGCAGACGACCTGGCCCACGGCGTGAAGTACCGCAAAGTGACTCGGTCCGAGCTCCTGGCGGGGGGTTGGACCACGAATTTACTGGAGGTGACGCCTGGGGTCGAAGAGGACGAGAACCACCAGCTGCGGGTTCGGGGCGAGGCCCTGGAGGATCGAGGAGTGAGGAAAGCCGAGAAGGAAGGAGCCGAGAAGAAAGAGACCAGGAAGAAGGAGAAAAAGCGAAAAGACCAAGGAAGTTCAGAGGTCAGCAGCTCAAGAGATCGGAGAGGGAAGAAGGAGACCAAGGCGTCCAAGAAGAAGCAGAGGAGCCGTTCCAGTGGGAGCAGGAAGAAAAGGCGGGGAGATTCCCTGAAGCAGAAGGTGCTGTTCCGAGGCACTGGTCTAGATGTTCGGCGCAAGAAACGGAGTCGTATCAAGAAGAAAGCCCAGCGCTACCTCCGGTCGAAGAAAGAAAGCCATTCGAGCTCGTCGAGTGGAAGTTCGTCAGAAGAGGAGGAGGACCTGGGGAGACAAGAGCCCCTGTTTGGGGAAGAGCTCAAACTTCGAGCAGTGGCTCAAAAATTCCCAGGTCTCTTAGCAGGGGAGACCCTAGAAGAAGTCGAACGCATGATTCTGATGGAGACCGGCGAGGATCAAAAAGGGCGATCCGAATGGCCAGCGGTGATGGTGCGCTACTACAGGCAAGTCCTCAGCAAGAAGATCACCGGAGCCATGGGTCGAGAGGTTTTGACCTTATCGTCCCTAGTGGACGCGATCCTTGGAGGCCGCCTGGCAACTTCGATGGACATCGCCCTTCAAAGGATCAAGGCGCTGGAGCAGCAATGCAATGGAGTGCCTTTCCAGACCGCTCAACGTCTGGAGGTGCTTCCAAGCGAGCTGTCCACCATCTCATCCCGACAGGAGATGGCCTTGGTTCAGAAGGAGAAGAGCCGAGAACAAAGAGCGTATGGCCAAGGAACGGGCGGCAAGGGAAAGTATGGGACCGGCAAAGACGGCAAAGGAGCAGGGAAGAACCAAGAGGGGAAAGGCAAAGGGAAGCAAAAGGATGCGAAGAAGGAGGATGGAAGAAAGGGATGAGCAGCGACGACGGGGCAGAGACCCTGGGAGGAATGGTGGGCCCCCTGGAAAGGGTTTTCGGAGTAAAGCGGCGTAGTGTCATGGGACCTAAGCCGACCATTCCGGGGCGTGGCGAAGTCCTCTCGGGGGATTATCCCTGTTTTGAAGGTGGCTTTAGTCCGCCAGGTTTTTGGGACAAAGTCCCTTTTTCTCCGCTCGAGGATCCTAAGAAGGATCAGGGAAGCGACTCATTGAAGAACCCAGGACAAGGGTCATCACTCGGCGTGGGACTAGCCCATGAAGATCCGAGCCTCAACTTCGGGGGGACCACCAGTGTCAGCCCTGCCTGGGAGCACGAATCTTTCGAGTCGGCGTCAAAAAAGGAATGGCCGTTAGGACTTCGGTTGTGTGAACTTGGTGATGGACTTTTAGCTAAGCTCCAGGGGTTGACGTTCCACAGCAAGCCCACGGGTAAGGTCGAACGGAGTAACCTGTTCCCTTTACCCACCTCTAGAGCTGCCATCGCCAAGTTTTTAGCTACAGCTAACTCAAGCGAAGTTTCTTGGGTAATGGCCATTTGCCTCTCTTTAAATTCTTTATGGGGAGGACTGGCGTTTAATGATGGTGATGTTACTTTTCTGCAAGGGAAAGTGATTGAAGGCTTCCTTACTGAAGTGCATCGTTTGGCACGTTTGACTGAACGTTTGGATGAATTTGACTGGGGTAGTTTTTTCAGATCTCGTACAGTAGACTACCAAGGAGAGGAGGTTAAGACTGCGAAGCGGTTTTGCTGGGGCAATATCAGCCCAGCTATACCCCCTGAAATTGGAGTTGTTGAACTCACAGACCTGTGTGAGCATGGTTGTAGATTTTATGTCGAAAACTTCCCTCTGTTTTTGAGGCCTGAGATTGAATGGCCTACCGAGAGAATCTACAGCTACGCAAAGGACATCATCGACAACATACGGAATCATTTCTCTTAAAACGTTGTCGTTAGTTCAAAACGCTTTCGTTAGTTGTTCGTGAAACAGCACATCAAAAAATCATACATTTTTAAACCATAAAAACATGTTGAATTCTACAATTAACTCTGAACATTTCAATTTTTTGTCCGAAAAAGGCGCGCAAAGGACAGCTTCCAAAATCGAAAACGTTTATCTCGAAAAGATTGTGCTTGGAATATTGCGAAGTCATTGTTGTCGAAAAAGCAATTCTCAAGCAGCAAACTTTGGCTAAATTTTTTGGAAAAAGTTTTGTCAACCTTTAAGATAACTTTGAGATACCCAAAGTGCAAGCAAGATGAGAGATGTTAATTAATAGCGCCCAATCGGCACCGAAACCTTTTTGTTCGAAAAAGGCGCGCAAAGGACAGCTTCCAAAAACGAAAACGTTTATCTCGAAAAGATTGTGCTTGGAATATTGCGAAGTCATTGTTGTCGAAAAAGCAATTCTCAAGCAGCAAACTTTGGCTAAGATTTTTGGAAAAAGTTTTGTCAACCTTTAAGATAACTTTGAGATACCCAAAGTGCAAGCAAGATGAGAGATGTTAATTAATAGCGCCCAATCGGCACCGAAACCTTTTTGTTCGAAAAAGGCGCGCAAAGGACAGCTTCCAAAAACGAAAACGTTTATCTCGAAAAGATTGTGCTTGGAATATTGCGAAGTCATTGTTGTCGAAAAAGCAATTCTCAAGCAGCAAACTTTGGCTAAGATTTTTGGAAAAAGTTTTGTCAACCTTTAAGATAACTTTGAGGTATCCAAAGTGCAAGCAAGATGAGAGATGTTAATTAATAGCGCCCAATCGGCACCGAAACCTTTTTGTTCGAAAAAGGCGCGCAAAGGACAGCTTCCAAAAACGAAAACGTTTATCTCGAAAAGATTGTGCTTGGAATATTGCGAAGTCATTGTTGTCGAAAAAGCAATTCTCAAGCAGCAAACTTTGGCTAAGATTTTTGGAAAAAGTTTTGTCAACCTTTAAGATAACTTTGAGATACCCAAAGTGCAAGCAAGATGAGAGATGTTAATTAATAGCGCCCAATCGGCACCGAAACCTTTTTGTTCGAAAAAGGCGCGCAAAGGACAGCTTCCAAAAACGAAAACGTTTATCTCGAAAAGATTGTGCTTGGAATATTGCGAAGTCATTGTTGTCGAAAAAGCAATTCTCAAGCAGCAAACTTTGGCTAAGATTTTTGGAAAAAGTTTTGTCAACCTTTAAGATAACTTTGAGATACCCAAAGCGCAAGCAAGATGAGAGATGTTAATTAATAGCGCCCAATCGGCACCGAAACCTTTTTGTTCGAAAAAGGCGCGCAAAGGACAGCTTCCAAAAACGAAAACGTTTATCTCGAAAAGATTGTGCTTGGAATATTGCGAAGTCATTGTTGTCGAAAAAGCAATTCTCAAGCAGCAAACTTTGGCTAAGATGTTTGGAAAAAGTTTTGTCAACCTTTAAGATAACTTTGAGATACCCAAAGTGCAAGCAAGATGAGAGATGTTAATTAATAGCGCCCAATCGGCACCGAAACCTTTTTGTTCGAAAAAGGCGCGCAAAGGACAGCTTCCAAAAACGAAAACGTTTATCTCGAAAAGATTGTGCTTGGAATATTGCGAAGCCATTGTTGTCGAAAAAAACAATTCTCAAACTTTAAACTTTGGATTTTTTTTTGGAAGAAGTTTTGGCAACATTTAATAAAACCTTTTGGATGACCAAAGCGCATAAAAGAAGGAGGTGCTATTCAATAGCGCCCAGGAGGTTCTGTACAAAACTGCTTGGTGGCAACAAAGCAGCAAGTGAAACGTATCCCGGCTATGCCTAGCAAGAGCGTAAACTATGCAGTGGGCTTTGATGGTTTTGTGGGCAGCTTGCTTTCTGAAGACAAATTTGCCTTCTTGGAGCAGCGCTGTGGCAGGCGCAGCATTTGACTTGAGCCATCCCCTAATTACCCCCTTATTTTTTTTTTCTCGCGTTGCTAACTTGAGCCATCCCCTTATTCCCCCTTAAGCTTGGTTTTTTTTTTTTGCACTGCTATTTGCCCCATAAGTACGTGGGACCCATTCAAAGATACTCATCATGCATGTTGAAAATCTAAATAAACTCCCATATGTCATTGACCATTTTACGGGTTAACCCCATGTACCAACCAACGTGCCCCCACGGACGGCAACCAGGTTGTCACTGTGCAGCGATGTCGTGGGTTGCAATGTTTGTTGTTTGGAATGGATGGTAGTGATGTCGTCGGTTGCCGATTCTTCGCCGTTTCTATTGCCGCTGATGGCTTACTTCGCAACACGTTCTTGGGGTGTCACGCACCATTGCTGTGAAATGTAACAAACCCCCTATACCCCACAGAATCACGAAATGGTGGAAAGGTGATGCCCATGTAACACAGATCACATATATAAGGTGAGGGCCATCCATGACAACCCAGGTACTCACATGGCGGTTTCCCAAAACAGCGGTAGCCCCAAAGAACCAATTCATTGGTGATATCGATCTATCTATCTATCCATCTATCTATCTATCTATTTATCTATCTCTCTCTATCTCTCTCTCTCTATCTATCCATCCATCTATCTATCTATCTATCTATCTATCTATCTATCTATCTATCTATCTTTATTACAATATATATATATATAATTTTTGGGGTTCCCTTTGTTGAGAACTCTCCACGGGCCGGTGCGTTCCCTGCGATGCTGCCCACATGTGAGCTTCGAACCTGTCGGGATCCCTGGCCGGATTTTGACGCAACCCCCTCGCACGTCAAGATCCCGAGGCATCGTTCCACCTGATGCTTAAGTAAAGGATGTACCTTTGGAACATCCTGCGAAGCATACTGGACTGGTGGCATCGACAACCGATGCGCTTTATGTACCCCAGAAATGATTCGTCATTATGACATGACATGACCTTCCGCGGGTTCAGGAAGGTTCTTGAAACAGTCAAACCCAAATGCTGCAAATAGTGATGCTTCGGACGCATCTTGAAAAGTAGAAGGGATTCCCTTTCACAGATGGCAGCCAAATGCTGCCAGGCCAAAAGGTGCATCTCCAGGTTGTGGCCAACCTCCTAGGTGGCAAAAGCGGTCCAATATCCAGAAACAGAATTGAAACGTAACATCATGGTTTGTATACTTTCACATTGTTTTGCGATGGCCCCCTCAACCTTTAACAATTGAGTTTACTGACCAAAATTGTAAACATGTCCCAAACCAGCGCCAAAGATTCTGCAGCTTCGCTTGGGGAAAACAAAAGGTCAGCATGGTCCATAGCATAGACAGCAGCATAGATGTGGTAGATGCAAAAGGCAATCAGTCGTAGTGTTCCATCCTGCAAAGGATGGTCATCCCAGTCCCAGAGATTCTTATTCAGCCCCTTCATCTCAGCAATTCCTAGACATGGGGCTGTCCTTCAACATCAGGATAATCCATCATCCCCCAATAAGAAATTTGTCCCAAAATCAAAACATAATGATTGAGAAAACCGAATCTCCTCGGGGTGATCCTCGCAAATTTGCATCGCCAACTTGGAGAAAAACCAAAGGCAGCTCTTCATGAAGGAGGCTTTGAAAGTACTTCCCAATCCCGGAAATTGGTTCGTCTTGTCCAAGCCCGTATTGGCAGGTGTAAACCGCTTGAAGGCCAAGCGAATCCTAAGCTGATGGATTTGGGGGATGTATTTAATTTTGGGTTTGGCGTTGCTCCTCAAGGATCCCAAGATGTATCACGATGAACTGGGGATGTAAAGCCACTATGACCAGCCCAAAATAACCAACCATGTTTGACGGTGAAACACCAGCTATTGAACACGAGACTTGTGGCAATGATTTAAGATGGTTCATTTGTAGATACTTATGGAAAAGGAATTCAAAACCTGATAGGTGTTTAGCACATAAAAACGAACACCAAGCCACCCTTCTTGGCGGCAGGAAATTTTCAACAACCTCGAGAGCTGTAGCAACTTTTCTTCTAGGGTTCCTTCGCCCCAAAAACCGCGACGGATCCAGAAACCCATTGCCGAAGAATAAAGATCCCTCAGTGTGCCCAAGTATATGATATGCATCGGGTCGTGGAACACCGACTGGAAATGCCAGCCTTCCACCACCCTCCAAGGTGATGGATCGTTGCCGTTGAGATATGTGCGGAAACCTGAGCCAGGCAGCTTTTGCTAGTTGGAGCCATCGCAAAAACATTGGGGAACAAAACAAAGGTCGGTGATTGGGCGACACCCTCTTAAGAACATACAATACATACAGCTTTCAATTCATTGGCTAGGCGCCCACCAATCATTTGGGGAAAAATTGCTATGATATGAACATCCTCTTAGGGGCTGATGCAAGTCATCCGGTGAGCTGCAGAAGGGTGCATATCCTTATAGGAAAGTTCGGGTATCCAGTTGGCATGCTGCTTCATGGCCATGCAGTACACGCAAACCAAATTGTGAAGGTAGCTCCGGGGCCAGAAATTGCATTCCTTCCGAGCTTTCTCGTCAGCTCGGAAACAAAAGTAGCAAGCTTTCCAGCCAGAAGCCAGAATTTTTCCCGCCAGCTCCTTCCTAGAACCCTCCAACGGTTCCCCATAGAAACCAACCTCTGGGCCGATACCCAAAGCTGAGTAGTGAAGGGACCACCCCAAAACTTCGGCAACCTTTTCCTGCACCTTGCGTTTGATGGAATCGGTTCCCATGGCTTCATGTGGCAATATGACGCAAGGGAACTTGGAATCCCAAACATGACCATCCGAGAACAGGCTGGACATAGACCACACCAGGTATTCGGAATTCGAATAGAATTCGGCACCGTCGTTGTGTAGAACAATTGGCAAAAGTCCTTGCTGGGGGATATGGTAAAGACTTGTTTCCAAAGTAGAAGGGAAAGCATTGATATTAACCACCGGTTGCTGCTGATAATTTTGGATAACAGTGAGGGGCAAAAAAAAACCGACTTGATTAGCCATGATTCGTTCAAACGACCCAGTGGATGCTAAGCAAGGACCCCCCCGCCACTCATCCAAAGTTCGAATGTGACGCCAGAACTTACCAATGCTGCAGTTGCTCCGGTGTCCAGTCATAGAGCGATGGAACTTCAGGGGGCGCAAGCCAAGCGATTTGTGTCTCTGGTTCTTTGAGCTTTTTAGGTGTTGTAGCTTGCAACCCATACCCCATGGTTGATATTCGATACGGTTATAATGCTTGGTTGGTTGACATGGTTGATACTTCATCTTGTAACCCTGTGGATAACAACTTTCATACCACTAGCTACCAACCAACCTGAAGTTCACCAGCTTCTGACACTGCGTGAATGATCTCGTGGGGCAGCAGGATTGGCACCGTTGTCCACTTAGGCTCGGTGCTGTCGCAAGCCTCGGTTCATCGACAGGCCCACGATTGGATATGTTCCAGGATGGGATGTTCCAGGATCTTCTGGGTGAGACTGCAAAAACACGGTTACTTTACAAACCCCTAAGCTGGAAAAAAATCATGCAGTGATTTGGCTAAGCAGCAGTAAGCTCAATTTCTACGTCGTAGGTTGTGAGCTTGACCCCAAACAATGAGTGTAACCAGCGGTGAAGGTCACGCTCTTGGTTTGCTTCATAGGTTCCGTTGCTGCCTAGGGAACTGAAACTCCGCAACGCTTGTGACGGAATCCCATCCTGGATGTTAGCTCTTGCCAGCTCGCAAATCTCTGCAACGTGAGCTCGGCCAGTGCCCAGCATACCTCAAGAGGGCTATTCCAAGGGGTCACCAAAGGGAACAGCCTCTGAAACAAGAGTTTTTGAAGGGTTTACAGCTGATGATTATTTTCAATGAGCCGCCATGCCAATCACAAAGTCCCACTCATTAAGCCTGGGTGCGTATGTAGGTTTGAGCAGTCTGGCATCTCGGCAGTTCGTCATATGGAGTTTGCCTTGCGGCATGTCAACATGCTGTTTCTAGCCTGAACGACTGAAATTAAACTGCATTGGAAAAGTGTCAGAAAAGACGATCTTTTGTTCGCAGAGAAAGAAAGGAGAAAACCACGTTGCACCCTCAACTGCCCCACACTTGCTGCTGTCCTTGCTCGGTGTCGGCCATTGGAGACTTGACCTGCGTGGAGATCACAAAGGGGAGTTTACTGCTAGTTCTATTTTGGGAACTGATCAAGGCTAGATAAGATGGTCAAAGAGAAGGGGCAAATTCAAACCATTCAATCATCATATAAAGAAACCTCACGCACATCAATGGCAAACTTTTCCCGTTTGGCTTCGCGCTAGAGAATGCTCTGGGCCGATCCCTACAGCAATCAGACTTGCAAGGTCATCCCATTGAAACATATGACAACCGTTAATTACATAGTGGGATTTATTCAACCAGTGGGCTTTAGATGAGCACTTTTGGTTGATGAGTTTCTGAACCACCTTGTCAGCCTGAATGCATTCCCGCAGCACCACTATCACTCCTAGCTTGACACACTAGCAAAACCTGAGATGATTTCTCGTTTCAGCCTCTCAGGAATCAAGAATTGGTTGGATGAATACAATGGCAACGATTGCTTGCTGGCAAGAAAACACAAAGCTAGCAGTTGATGAATTGATGAAGGAATTACCTCTTCTTGATATCTACCCCGATGAGGCACAAACAAATGGTTTCTACTTGGTCTCAGTTTCCTCAGCCTTACCATCAGGCTCTTCGCCACCCTTAGTCTTCTTCTTGGGGGCTTTCTTTGGCTTTGCTTTCAGGCCATTCTGAAGACCTTTGCCAGCAGCCTGCATCGAGCGAGGAAGCCCAGTCGGCTGAACGGGCAAGGGTTGTTTGGTCAGAAACTTCGCTGCTTCCTACATTAATTATGGCTAGGAATGCTCGGGCTAGGCAGGACAATAAACATCCAACGCATGTTGCCAAAATTTGTTGTGGGATTCAAGGGCTGCAAAAGGTTGATGGATGGCTCCAGTTGAATGGAATGGTTCCTGGCCTCAGCTTTGGTGAACCATGCGAGCTTCTCGTCGATGATTCGGAAGAATTTCATGTACCGGTCCTCCTGTGTCACCTTCTGGGTTTTGAGCTCTTGCAAACCTTTGTAGACCTTTTCCATTTTCGACGAGAAAGAAAGAAGCTGCTTTGCGAGGTCTTCACCATAAGCCAAACTTTCGAGGGCGATCGAGAGTTTTCGACCTTCTGATGCTTTCTTCAAACAGTCATCCATTTTTGCTGCCACCAGCCTGAGCGCATGCCATTGCAGGAATGTGGACAGTGGAAAGTATGATTGATAAAGATGGGGGAAGGGGGAAATACCATGTAAGATCTTTACATGAAAGAAATGCGTGTATATAATATATCAATATATCTTGACATATTGGGAGCAATATTTGGATCAAGGAGCTCTTCGAAGGTCTTGGGCTCTTGTTTTTCTGCCTTATCCTTTTTCTCTTTCTTCGGCTTCACTTCAACTGCTTCGTTAGAGGTGACCGCTTCAGTCAAAGCTTTCTGGGAGGCAGCTATCATTTCAGGCGTCGCTCCATTGGCCAATGGTCCATTGCCCGTGGTCAAAGCGTCCGTGAGCTCCTTGTTGCCACGATCCCGAATCGTCGCGCTTGTTGAGTCAACCACCTTGTCGTCGTTCCTGACAATGTGCCCACTCTGAACGTAGTAGTAGATCTCCTGCAGCCATGGTAGTTGAGAATTGGGTATGGGGACTGCATGAACCTTGCTCAAGAACATCCACTACCAAACCAACATGTTGAAAACCTGGGCCAATAAATGATAATGAAACCCCATTCCCATTCCCCAGTCCTCCTCGTCCTGTGGGAAATCCTTGTCCCAATACCACAAGCCTTTCTCTTTGAGCTGCGAGATAAGCTGCTTTGCTTTTTCTGCAGGGTATTTACCGTGGATGTCTCGGGCTTTCATCCCCTGCCTCTGAGCACGGTTGAGGACAGACTTCTCCGCTTTTCGCTGGATCTCGATCTCCACCCTGGCAGCAAGAGAGGACTGCAGGCGACCATGGTTTTGTTTTGTTTTGCTCACTGGGAGAAACAGTGTGAACCAGTATGACGGGATTTGAAGGATTTTTGATTCAACATGGTATATTGTACATCAATTAACCAATTGCTGAGTGGATCCTCGCATTCTGATAGATGCTCCAGTTGGTAAAAGTTGCTAATCCTGCGTAGAGAATGGTTTGACCCCTGAATACTTGGATATAAATGTCAGAGAATCATGACAACATAGCTTGGGTGATCCAAGAAATTTTGAAAAGCCACACGCAAAAGCCAAGTAACTTCGTCCAGTCTTGGGAACAGTCGAGCCAGGACCGAAAGAGGTCGGTCTTGTTGCGCACGTACACCGCTGCCAAGCTCTGAGGAAATTGTTTTCGGTCAAGGCATTGACGGTTGAATTTCCCCCAATCAGCAGGATGGGTCTTGCCTTGGTTGGAAGTTGGAAACAACCCACATCGAAAAGGGGTGAAGATCAATCTTGCAAGGCATCTCCCATACGATGTACTGGAAACGAATTGTAAGACTTGAAGGGTGAAACTGAAAGGATACTTGATAGTATGGATGGTAAATACAAAATGGAAGCCATTGATTGGAGGAGCTTTGTTCATGTTAACAATGGCTATGTTTTCATTGCAGTTGAAACAAACATTTGCTTGTCAAGTTACTGTTGGCATTTGCAAACTCCGACTGCTGCTCATGCTGCTTTGCAACTGCCACTGCGAGCTCACGGTTTGCAGTTTGGGGAGGTTCTGCAGGTGGATTCTCGTTGGCTGCATTGGGGGCTCCTGCATGGCTTGCTTCGACCATAGCATCGACCTCTTCATCATCCATAGATTCACCATCCAGGTCAAGGCCACCAGACCCTTCCTCATCATCATCTCCTTCCTCTTCCTCATCTGGTTGCTCATCACTGCTGCTGCTGCTTTCTGATTCCTCAGCCGAGCTTGACTCATCACATTCACCTTCCTCCGGTTCCTCGCCTTCTTCATCCTCTTCTTCATCTACCTCTCCTTTCTCATCCTCCTCCCTGGCCTCACCTTCGCCCAAGTCTTCACCTTTGCCTCCGCCATCAGCCTCCCCGTCAGCGATCAACTTTTGCATGTGTTCCTCTACCTGTGCATTCAAGCTTTGTTGGGAAAGCTCTTCCATGAATTCTTCCAAGGTCATTCCCCGATCCATTGCTTCTTGCTTCCAAGCTGAAATGCTCTCAAAGGAAGGGGCTGGCGAAGCAGGGCAGGAAAACAAACTCCTCCTAGGCGACGGGGTGCAAGTCGATGAGGTTTCGAAAGTCTTTTTGCCGGTGGCCCTGTGCCCTTTGGTTGGATGATCAGAATCTTCTGGAAGCTTCTCAGACAGGCCAAGGGGAACAAGGGCGGAGGAGGCAGGTTTGCTTTCAGCTTTGCTGGTTCGAGGCTTGGTCTCTGAAGACTTCTTCTGATCAGGCTTCTTGTTTTCTTTCTCGCTGGTCTCCTTCTTACTGGCCTTAGGTACTTGCTTGCGGCTACCTTTCTCCTTTGTTGCTGATGTTCCTGTTGCCTCATGCTGCTTGATTGGTTTCTTCTGCTCTGCCTTCAAATGTGCCTTCTTGGTCTTGCGCTTGTCTTTGTGTTCTTTGTCTTCACTTTTCTTGCTCTTCTGTCTTTTCTGCGGTGGTTCTGAATTGGGCTTCTCTTCTTGTTTTCGCTTCTTGCTTTCTTCCCTACGCGCTTTCTTCTTGAGAACATCCGCTTTTGTCATGGCCATGACAGCAACCCGAGCTGAGGCCAATCACAACGATTGCGCTGCGGAAAGCTTGAGACAGGAAATCTGGGGAGTGATGGCTGAATCGGCAGCATGTGTGGTAATGGCTGAATGTAGGGATCGATGGCTGAGTATACCCATGATGGCTGAATATATCAAGCGATGGCTGAACCTACAGTAGTGGTGGCTGAGTGTACAGTAGTGGTGGCTGAACCTACAGTAGCGGTGGCTGAGTGTACAGTCGTGGTGGCTGAGTGTACAGTAGTGATGGCTGAGTATATCAGTGATGGCTGGCTGGGTGTGCCACATGGAGTGGAAAGAGACGAAGACGATGGTGAAACCTCTCAATCCTGCGCACCAATATGGGGTAACGGCTGATGCATACCAGAAACGGCTGAGTTTACAACCAGCGATGGCTGAATTTTGGACAAAACCTAAAAAAACTTTCCCAAACATAAAAAAAACTTTCCAACACCTAAAAAACAATCGGTTCAGCCAACCATGACAACCATAGATCAGTGTCCCTGAGCAGGCCATTCCCACACCCTGCAGCATCTGCGTTCTGCCGGTGGGTGGAGCGTACCTTTCAAGATCCGCTTCAGGACCAGTCTTGGCATTTTGCAGCTTCACCTGGCACGGGCCCCAATCAAATCGGCAGAAGATAACCTGAAATTTGTCATGGATATATGGGTTAAGAGAACCTCGGGAAACTTTTTGGAGATTGCATTGGTTTGATGTTCCATTGGTCTCCAGCTTGGGTCTTGGGTAGCTGAGAGTCTGTGGATTACGTACGTATACTGAGTATAGTATTGTAAAGAGAAAAAATGATCATTAGCTGTTTTGCAGAGATCCCCCATGAAATGCACTTTCTATTTTCACCCCTTGGCAAGCACGGTCAATTGCCGATAGGAAATGGCGGCTGTGAGAAAGCACACAGCCTTCCGGGAACAGTTGAGGATGCAAATGATTGTCAATGCATCTTACCCCAGGCCAGCTATCCTGTTAGGACAGATAGGCCAAAATCGGTTTCAAGTTGGCACACCTTTCCCACAGCGCATTCTTAGCCGTATTCTTCGGCACGTCCTTGAACTTGCGCACATTCTCTTTGATGAGGCGCTTTGCAGCACGACGAAGGCGAAGCTGGTGTTTCGTTCGTAGCTTGGCTAGCGCTGTTCCGAATCTCGGCAGTGCGTTTGGTGAGAAGGTTCAAATTCTGAGAAAGGTCACGGAGTTGGTACTTCCCATAGCAAAGGTGTTCAAGAACATCAAATCGTAGAAACATATGTAATGGCTCTTGGCTCGGAAATGGTATTAGTGCAAAAGGGGGTGGTTTTGACATATTGTAAAAGGCGGGGGGGCCCAAAGGGGGGGGGGTTTGGGGGCAGGTGGCAAATTGACATCATTCATTTTCATTGGCTATCATTGGTGATCACTATTTACAGGAAAAGGTTTGAAATACCTAACTATTATAGTGGTGGCTTTGGCCCAAGATCCCTGATTGTTTCGCACATGCCCCAAATAACAACAACCACGATCAGTATTGTGGTAGATATATGCTTGGCTTGACAACCCCCAATGTTTGGGAACCGCTGACACTATCAACGGTCGAGGTACACCGCATACCACAAACATCTTGGTGTACCAGTGTCCAATCAAGCTAATCACCATGATAAACATCAAGAGGCTGAATGATTCAGAGACCAGGAACATCCACCCACTGTAGCGAAACTAATCACTACCCCATCAAGAAAATAATATGTTTGAACCCATATAAACATTTTGCAAGATAGTAACCAAACCCACGGTTGAGATGTCGCCCCACTATAGCAAACTTCTGGGTGAACCGTGAAACAATCAGGGCTCGTGTTTTCAAACAAGGGGCCCAATAGGATACGACTGGCTCTTTTTGAGGTTTGCGTTTCCTTTGATACGTCGATTGCCAGCACCATCTACGTAGTGCGTCACCAAAGAAATTGGGGATTGGTTGCTGGAACTTTGAATGGGCGCAAACTCGTCGATCTCGTCAATGCAGCTGTCACCTTGGAACAATCATTGGTGACAGTGTCATTTGAATTTGTTCACTAAGTAAACAAACCACTTTGTTCCCAACTTATGATGTTCCAGTAAAGCCGTTGGAAAATTCAAAACCCAAAACAATTGTTAAATCCAACCAAATGTCCAGCGTACAGCCAGGTAGGTTTGAGGCTTTTGCCTCCGAAACTTCCCATGTTGATTGCATGTCTGAAGATATCGATTCGCCCCATCAAGTCTTGAAAGCATGGATGGGATTGCATCCAAGAATTTCTTGGCTGTTCCAAGATCCAAAAATTTCCTAGGCTCGCTGCGATCATGATGATCACCAGAGTTCGTGCGCACAGAATGTTTCCAGCTTTCACACTGGCGTGCCTTTCCTCTCCGAGGGGGCACGCATCACTTCGTCGAGCTGTTCCTGAACACCTGAGAGAGCGCAGGCGCGCAGCAAGGACAGTGTGAAGTGTCAAGGGTACCAGAAAATATTGGGGTGACACGAACAGAAGTTCTTGAGGAAGTTTCAAGGTAACAACCAGCTAGAAATTATTGCAAGGCTTGGTGGTCTTTGCCCATGCGAAACTTTGGAGTACAACTCCTTCTGAATGAATTTACAGCAACCCATTGGTCAATTATTTTCATATCTACAATTTACTTGCAGGCGTGTGGCTTGTGTGCTTTGACATTGGGGGGCATGACTTAGATCTTCAACCGCAATGCAATGAACCCATCTTGAAATGATTGCACCACAATCAGTGAATTGCAAAGAACAAATTGACATGTATATGATCCAAAATAGGACAATGGCCCAAGTAGTACATTGCCAAAACCAATAACTGTCGGTTCGAATCCAAGTTGCATAAAAGTGAAAGTTGAGCACACTGGCGCTGCTAAACTTCCAGATCCTGGCTTTAGGCACGTCGCGTGATAGCACGCAGACAGGAAGCCTCGGGGCTCTAGAAGGTTCATCGTCTTTGGGTCGTGCTCAACATCCATCGCCATTGCCGCCAGGCGATTTTCCTGCGGCGCAGGCAATGGCTTCCAGAGTTGGGAGGTATAGCAAATCAAACCTGGGATTCATCCCCTCATGAACTGAGATTGGATCGATGAATCTGAATTGAAATGCACCCCCATGAGAATTCTCCTCAAAGCGAAATGAAATTCATCCAATTTCACATTGGTCAAGACCTGTCGAAGTTGGTGCTTTATTTGCAGTTGCAACAATTTCCAACCATTGGATGGGGAATTTGTGTTGTGGGGGTTGAAGGCTTTCATGAACCCAACATGGGGCTGACCAAGTCAATCAATACATTCCCGAAACCATTTCAAATACGCATGGGACATACCCCAGATTTTGGGCTTGGAACCGGTTCCCCCCTGGATCGAGTTATATCTAATCATCTAGCTTTGTGGATGGTCACCTGGCTATCACTACGCGTCCTTGAGTTCTCCCTTGCTGACCGAACAGTCACCAGCGAAGAGCTCCAAATGGTCCAGTTCGAACTCAGGGCCCCATCGTAATGAGGGCAAGCCAAAGATGAGGTTGACCAGCAGCAAGACCACCTAGGCCAGAGGTTGGGCTACGAGCCATTCACCAAGACATCCGAAAGTGGAATCTACAAGGAGCTTACGATACCTTAACCATGTGGACTTCTGCCAAACGGGGGGCTAAATTTAAGCCCCCTGTTTTGATAGTAAAATCCAGTATCAATACCTTAATCTATGTTAAATAATCCCCGGATACTTAGCCACCCAATCTCAGTTTTTGACACTTGACAGGTTCTGACATCACAGAGCCCACCCCATGTTGCCAAGACACAGTCGGGGCACGGAATGCCCTGAGCCCGGCCAGGATGCTGCGGCGCTTGCACTCTTTGAAGGACAGCCGGGGCTTGGCACTTGGGTCGGTCAGGTCTTTGGGCATCCTTGCCTTTGAGTAGGCAATGACTGCCTTCTTGGTGTGACCTGTGCCCTTTCCCATGATGCCACCGCAAAAGATAGCTATGGAGCGATCTGATGGGCTATGGGGCGCCAATCTTGATTGAGCTCACAAGTGCATGGACAGCTCCGGTTTCTCATAACGCAATCGATGTGCAGCAATCAACTTGGCATCGAACAATGAATGAGCTGAGAACATGTTTCATGTTTGAAGGAAAGTTGGTATGTAGCTAAAGAATGAACAGCTGTGCAGCAATCGCAATTTCGATTTCAACCTTGCGCTAGCGCAAACAAATTATTTCGAAGTGCAAGTTGGTGGACCCCCCCAAGAAAACACCCCAAATCAACGAACAGCGCCCAGCCAAAGCCGACCCTGCAACATCTTGAAAAACACATTTTTGACTTTGCCCGCCATGGATCTGATGCTGCTTCCGCTCTCATGAGTCACCCCCATGATTGTGACTCAGCGTGCACACATGTACCATTGCATGGCATTCCTAATCACAGTATGATCCACCTGGCGCCTTGCGCCAAATCACAACCCAGAAGTTTGCAGCCGGGCGCAGCCCCTTATAAGGAATGAGAACAACACTTGTTGGGTTCACAAAACATACATGTCACAAACTCAATTTCAAAACAACCTCAAGGGCCAGCGTTCTAAAGCTGCATTCCCAAATCTAAACTCCAAAATGCTGTTCAATACGGCATGTACCAAACTCATGGCCCTATGGAAGCACACCTGCCTTTGTGCAGGCTGAAACCCATGCGCTCAGAATGGAACCCGCTTTGGCCCAACTGATGTGGGTTCCCTTGGCACTCCCTTCAGTCCTCACAAAGAAAGCACGTTGACGAAGAAGAACCTCTATCTTCGCAGAGCCGCGCACAACAGTATAGCTGTGCTTCCCAAGGTGTCGGCGATCAGCTGCCGGCAGCGCTTTGCCTCAAGTTCAAAGCAAGGAAGGCTTGTAACAAGAACGTTGGTTTTTGACAGCGCCGCTGGATGAAATGTTCTATATAGTTAATTCAAAATGTGCGCATGTTCTTGACCGACGTTTTCTCTAATCTATGATTTGCACCCAGCACTGTGACTAGGGCGGACCATGATGCTGTGTCCCGGCTGATTGAATGTTGAAACGTTTTCAGTGGTTGAAGTGCATTCTTGATCCAATCCTGAATGCATCCAAGTAGCGGGGCATGTCCTTCAAACTGTATTCGCCGTACATGTCAGGGCGGTTCTCCTTGGCCATCATTGTGACAAACGTGGTCACAAAGAAATAGCCATGGGGATGATGGGAATCACTTTTGCAAGTCTGAAGGTGCAAAAGATATGAAATTGTTTGGAAACCTTGACCTTTTGGTGCTCGTTCTGTTTGAATGGACACTGAGAATGGCTGATGAACCTACAACGGCTAGCCAGGCTTGGAAAATCCGAAAACAAGCTTATTTCTTCTGTTGTGACTAACTTGTGTCGACCAAAACATGCATTCTTTTTGGTTTAGTTCATGTTGCTGGAGCTGCATTTTCATCTTGTAATGCATTGGTGCAATCGAACTATTATTGTTTATGTCCATGCAGTAAAATCACTGACTATGGCTTCCCTTGCCCATTGCTACAAATGAAGATTGTTCAGCCAAGATGCATCCGAAGGAGCTGGCTCTGCAGCAGCGCTTCCTTCAGCTGCAGGCGCCGCTGGCGCAGGCTCCGCTGCCGGCGCCGCTGGGCGACGGGGATGCTTGACGCAGAACGATGCTTTCTTGGTGGCAGCTTCGCTCGCCTTGGTGTCAGCCTTGCCCTTCTTCTTGTCCTTGCTCTTGGTCTCAGGATTGGCCTGAGAGTCAATGGTAATTTCTGATAACATCCCAAATCAGGGAGGTCCAAATCATGGCGCCCTTCAAGTTTGGAGGTTTGCAGTCTTCCATTGTAGAATTAAGATGGTGCACTCGCACAGATGAGCCCCTCTAAAATTGAAGTGTTTGGCACTGACACTGGGTGTTTCCAACTGGCTTGACTTGAACTTTAATTGGTAGCCGAGAATCTTGTGGACCAACCGTCGGGGGTTCCGCTGATGCCAAAGCATGCTCTGTTGCCTCAAACCAAGCTGGTTTCTCCAGAGGAGGCATCTTGGCAGTCAAACTATCAAACTTCATCGGCGTTGGATCCACGACTCCCATAATGCCCATAGCTTCATAAAAGGTGTCCTTACATGTGAAGCAGTGGCCAAATCAACATATACAAATCACCCCCCGCCCATTTCCCTTTTGTGCAATACAAAGGCTGAACCGAATTGAGATAACACACAAGGCTGAAGATCAGAAGGAACATGATGTAATACACACAGGGGCATTTACTGATGTAGGCGCATGAACATGTTTAATTCATCAGTCAAGGGGCATGGCAAACCTTTCCTTCTGCCTTCAGCTTGTTCACCTCACCAATGATGGGATTGGTCTTTGGCATCTTGACAGTTGAGCTCATTGGGGAGGACATGGGGCCACCACTTCGCTTCGCAGGCGTCACCTTGTTCTCCTCGTCAGAGTCCGGGTATTGCGGCACCGACCTCAGCAGATTGGCCGCAAAGCGCCTGTAGTCGCCTTTGCTGGAGCTGGAGGGCAACGGCTCACCACTGGCTTGGGACAGTTTGGCCTGCTTCTTCAACTGTTTGTGATGTGCTGTCATGCCAGTCTTCTCCCACATTGAATTGTCAGAAGCACATTCGGTTGAAGGTAATCCATCACTGTCAACTTCGTGGGACGCCCCACCAGAATCAGCAAATGGGTCCATAGGTGCTTTGTCATCGGCAGCATTGGTAGGGACAGCACTGGTAGTCACAGCACGGTCAGGCATGTGCACACCACCATCCACTGTACCAACCACCCCGGCACCATCAGCTGCAACACCATGACCAGCTTCTTCTCTTTGGGGGGAATAATTGAGCTCCAATGTAGTGTCATCAGCACTGGAATCTTCCTCTGATTCTCCCCCTTCTTCTTCAGGTCCACACAAAGCATCAATCAGGTTCATGTATCCACCAGGGGGATCGTGTGGCCACACAGCACCATCAGGGTAATCACGGTACTCTGCCTCGGTCTCAGCATCGTCCGAGGCAAGCTTCGCATCTTCTGGCGGCGCAGGCGCTGCAGCTGCAGGCGCTTCGTCAGCAGAAACATCAGCAAGGGCCTCATCGCCAACAGGGATCGGGGGTTTGACCAAGGCAGGTTTTCATGGTATGAATCTTGGCCAGTTCTCCCGATTATGATACTTCAAATGTCACAGGTGGTTTACCATTTTTTGCAATGTAGACATGTGTAGACCATACACCCCGCTACCAACATTGCAGGGAAGGCCTCCTCGATGTCGTTTGGCTCCAATTGTCGGCGGCGGCGAATTGTAGCCTGAACGAATCGATAGGGCATGTTGACATGAGCGCTGATAATGATGATGACTCCACAACTGACCTATGGGACAACCAATCTAAATTTCGTCTTCCAAAATAGATGGTCACATTTGGAACATCGGGCACCAAATTGGAAATAAAACCGACTGCATTCAACCAAAGGGGCTTCAGAGCGCGGCGATGGTTGGAGAATTGCCTTCAGTTCAGACACCTTTGGATCATGGCTCTTCTCACCTCAAATGAAAGCTGATTGGGGGCTGCTAGATAGAGGGGTTGCACGCATGATTTTTGAAACAAATCCAGACCCTATTTTCCAACACCCCAGACCTTCGGGTTGCAAGCGAGGCAAACCATCATCATCATCATCATCAGGGGGTTGCCAGCCAGTTGTTCCAGCACCAGTCGCAAAGGGTCCTGATAGGTGTGTTTAATGTGATTCTATGGTTACCGCCGGCATGATGTGGCACAATGATTTGCAACTGCCTATCTAATCAAAGTTCCATGGATACACCAAAAGAAAAAATATTACGCGTAAACATTGGAGAGAAACTGTTTCGATATAAATACCGAAGGGATCCAATGAGTCTCTTGAGACGACCAGCTTCTTCACAGGCTTGGCTGATCTTGGTACAGTCATCCTTGCATAGCATCCGGCCCTCCAAGAATCTATCGAGCATGAGCATAGTGTCTGCCAAGAACACTTGGCCCGGCACCACTGTGGGGTAGCGCGTTACCACAGGCTTGATCCAAACGTAGTTGGAAGCTATCTCCTTTCAGGGTAAGCTCTCACTCTCAATCCCCCAAAAGTTAACCTGAACCATGTATGATTGTTGGAAAATGTAAGCATATAGAATGATATCCCTACATAAAAAAATACATACATGTATATATGTATATATACATATATGTATAAATCTATTTATAGAGAATAGTAAATTCATATACGCTTTGAAGTTGAACACCACATTGTTTGAGAGCGGGTAGCCCACGACAGCGATCCCACCGAGCTCCCGGAAAGAGGGTCTGTGGACGTCAGACTCCACTCGCACAAGATCAGCACCTCCAAAGTTGCCACCCTGAATGATGTTCAGCGCTCGCTTTGGCAGGCTCTTCAGCATGTCCCAAGCGAGGTCCACCTCAGGCCGGACCCGGGTTGCGAGATGTGAAGGAACAATTTGAGAGACATCAGTCTAGAGTGACAGCTAGGATGGGATTCACGATCTGTATATACAATGGAGCAGCTTCGTGATTTTGTGATGGGATGGCGCGCAGCAGCGCAATCTAGACAATCCCAAAAAATGCAACCCAGGCACCACCATTTGCTCATTCCATTTGATTCTGCCAGCACCTTACAAGGGCGAGATGGTTTGAGAACATGCTTGAAAGGATCATCCATCCATCATCGATTGTGTCAAAACCAGATCATTGTCAGCGCTTGTTGTTGATGACTCAAGACATGGATTGAATGTATTCAGCTCATAAATCACAACCAGGAAACGGAGAGACCTCCATGTACCCGGGATGATGCCCAATGCTTGCTGTAGCTCCACTGCGCTTTCCGCTGCTCTGGGTGCTGCAGGAGGGGCTGCTGGTGCTTCCACTAAAGCACCGTCCATGAGGGCAACACAAATGAAGAAGGGTGTTTTGGAACACTGCCAGCTTTGAACCGATGATCCTACCGAAACCGGGCGCTTTGTGAATCCACACGCTTGGCCATGTGAAGTGAAAACAAATCGGAATCTTCATAGAACCCCATTACCCATGAGAGGATCTTTGAAGAGAGCGTGATCCCGAGCCGGCACTGCATACCCTGCAAGCCGCAAGCCCGCCAGGTTGACGCCACTTTCGATTCAAGTTGCCGCCAGTGAGATGACGGCCTGGGAAATGTCGAGCTGGGATGTCTTCTGAAGGGTTGGATGCACTGCCAGTTTCGAATATCACTTAACGCATATCAAGGGCATGATCTTTCAAATGATCCAACCATGATCACCCACAAATCAGCGTTCCAAATTCATCTGGGGCGCCAAGCAGGAAGAACCGCTCGACCCACGCAGCAAAGTGGGCAAGGATCACAGCATGGCCCAGCCGGTTGGACGATTGGAGTTTGCCACCAGCACAGTCTTGGTGTTTATAAGGAGCTTAGAAATTGAGATTGGGTACCCCAACCATGCGGTAAATGATCAAGAACATCCAGAATGTGCGATGTAATCTTAATGGACGATTATCAGGTTTTGTGCCAAATGGATCTAATCAAACATTGGGAATCAACCCTGCATTTTTGAGGATCAACTACCACATTTTGGGAATTTCCCATTTGGATAATCCCGCAATAACATGTTCCATATGTCCGCTCAACACCCATAGGGATTTGAACATCTACAAAACATATTCAACAATTGCGTTCATACGCCTGCGCCGGTTCGGTGCAGCCAGTTCCTTTGGGGTACCTGTGAGCAGAATTAAAGGGCCCAACCACTATGAACTTGAACCGGTACAGTTCACCAAGAACCTGATTTGGGGGCTTTCTGCAAGCCTAGTTCCATAGAACGCTTGTCAATTAAGGGGGCCTACAGAGAATTAAACAACAATAACAAAGTAATCATAAAGGAATACAGTCTAGAGTTGGTTGGACAGCAACCGTCGCCCAACTTGAAGTTGGGTTTGCAGCTACTATCGCCGCACTGACATCCACGACTTCTGTTCGTAGTTGATTTGTCAACTAAGATGCTAAATGACTATATCATTTTTTTGTCTATATATGTGCATACATACATACAGAAACATGTATGTGTGTATTGAAATTTATGACATACATAAACATAGAGAATACATATATAAATATTTACACGTTATCATCGCTGTGCACCTTGGCCAAATGGCTCTCGCGAGACATGAGAAGTTCGAAAAATTTGCCTGAGTCGCAGCAGCTCCTGAGTGGCATGGTCGAAGTAAAAACAGCAACACAAAACCCGGTAAGAACCATGTAGTTATGGCAAATCCCAGACAATAAACCACCAACACCCCTAATCCTAGGTAGAATGTCAGAAAAATATGTCAGAGCGTTGGTAGGGTGTGGTTCACAACGCTGTTTGGGTGGGTTTCTGCCGTGGCTCGGCAAACAATGTGGTTCACAACGTTGTTTCAATGGGTTTTTTGCGCTGGCTCGGCAAAAACATTCTGAAAGCGTGGGCAATGTATTAGGAATGTTGCACAAAGCACATTTTGCGCTGCTTGCAACTAGTGGGTTGCGGTGTTGCGTCATGCACTGCACTGCACTTCAATGGGCTCATGCCCTTCGGGACGGAAAGATAGACGGAAGCTGAACCAACAAACGGAAGCATAACGCTGTTAGGCATCAAACAGCTTTACAAAGGACAGCTGTGGATTCATTCGGTAGAATAAAGGCTAGCCGTGTGATGGTTGACGATCACGATTGGGCAGAGGTCGCTACGAATTTGGTCAGGTGCGGAATTTGTGAGGTCATCCCAGATTCAGAAATTTTCTGTGCTAAAGGGCAAGCCGTTAGGAATGGCCTTTTTGGAGTGGAAAAAGGAGAAACCCATGCTGGATTTCCCACTTACCGCCTGATCATGAATCTGGTGCCGCTCAATGCGCTGGCGTTGCCGATGGATGCCGACATTCATACATTACCACATTGGATGGGGATGAATCCGTTTTCGTTGAATGTTGCAGAAGGCCTCCTGGTATCAAGCGAGGACATACGGTGTTTTTTCTACACCCTCAAACTCCCTCGGTGTTGGCTTCCGTTTCTCTCCTTCAACAAAGAAGTTCCCAAGTCAATGAGGCCAAAGGGCTGCAACGAACCTTGTTTTTTAACTGCAAAGGTGCTACCTATGGGATTTCTCAACAGTGTTGGAGTGGCGCAACATGTCCATAGAGTTTTGGTTTCTCGATCATCACCTACACGTGACTTAGCTTTGGCCAATACCGAGATCAGAAAGGATCGGGTTCTGCCGGAGGGGGATGTTCAATGGCGTGTCTATTTGGACAATTACGACCTTTTAGAAAAATTTCCAAAGGAAAGCTTAGCATCTTTGGAAGGGAGCCTTGCAGCAGAGGTGGCAGATTTGAGGTCCTCTTACAAACAAGTTGGCCTACCTCGACACGAAGGTAAAGCTGTATCGCGTAGCAGTCGCACTGAGGTACAGGGTGCCATCATTGATGGGGTGGAAGGCATCGCGTTTCCAAAGGGGGACAAGCTCATCAAATATGTTGTCATGGGATTACTTCTGGTCAAGCGAGGTTGGTGCAGGTTGAAGGAGTTGCAGGTGGTCTGCGGTGGATTGGTTTACTTCAGCCTTTTCCGTCGACAACTTCTTGGTGGACTCAATGCGGTTTGGTCCTTCATGCAAAGCTTTGAACTTCGAGGTCGTGCTAGGCTTCCTTTACCGGCTGAAGTGAAGCTTGAAATTCTCAGGTTCATTGGGTTGGTCCCTCTGTGCAGGTTGGATTTTCGGCTTCCGTTGCAGGAACGCGTGTCTTGTAGCGATGCGTCCCAAACAGGTGGAGGTTTGTGCATCTCTTCAGGTTTGTCTGCTTTAGGACACCTGGTTTCGCGAGGCTCGTTGCGTCCTGTCTGCGACCCGTGTGGAAACTTGCCCAGCGTGCTCAGTATTGGCCTCTTTGATGGGGTGGGCTGCCTTCGAGTGGCGTTGGATCTGGTAGGTGCCCAGGTTGCTGGACATATCTCTGTTGAGAAACAGGAGACTGGCCGAAAAGTGGTTGAATACCATTTTCCTACCACAATCCATGTCAATGACGTCAATCTGATCGATGAGGAGATGGTGCGAACTTGGTCTTTGAAGTTTGGGCAAGTCGCCTTGGTTTTAATAGGCGGAGGTCCACCCTGCCAGGGTGTCTCGGGGTTAAACTCCCGTCGCCGAGGTGCCTTAGGAGATGAGAGGAGCTGCCTTTTTGTACATGTACCCCGTGTTGCTCAACTCGTTCGCAGGTGGTTTTGTTGGGCGCAAGTACATACATTGATGGAGTCCGTTTCTTCCATGGATCAGGAAGACAAGAACGTGATGAGCACGGCTTTTGGTTGTGAACCCTGGGATATTGGTGCCGAATATATGACTTGGTGCAGGCGACCGAGGTTGTACTGGGTTACATGGAACTTGTGGGAAACTGAGGGGGTTACTTTGCAAGACGAGAAAGCCTTCTTTGAAGCTGAGCTCCCTCTGAAATCCTGCATCAGGCAAGGTTGGTCTAAGGTTGATGAGGAACGAGCTTTCCCTACCGGGTATCCCCAGGACATCGTCCGGCCGGCCTTCATCACTGCGACCCTGAGACCATTGAACGTTGGACTGCAGACAAGAAACCCCCCCCGCCATATCAATATTTGCCTGAAAACTGTTTGCAGAATGGCAAATCGGAGCTCCGGTTGCCAGATATCTCTGAAAAGGAATTTTTAATGGGCCTGCCGGTAGGATACACCATTCCTTGCGTTGTCAAGTCCAAGCGTAAAACGCAGGACCATTTGGATACCCGTCACACTTTGGTGGGCAACGCTTGGTCGGTGCCAGTGGTATCAGTGTTGGTAGGGCAATTGCTCCAGCCCTTGGGCATGTGCGTGCGAAGTAAGCCTCAAGAGATCATTAATGCTCTGCTGATGGAACATCAGACAGATGTTCGCAGTCGCCTTTTGCGACCGGGGTTAAACCCTGTTTCTTTGCCCAAGATCCCCAAAGGGGACTTGGGATGTACAGCACCTGAGTTTAAGCTGGCCTCTCTGCTAAGCAGACTGGTCAGCTCTAAAGGTGAGGATTTGCTTTTGAATTCATCAACAGATCAAGTGGCATCATTTCAACGACTTCGGCAGACAGTGCCGTCGCGCTTGTGGCATTGGCGTACCATCTCAGGATGGAAATGGCGCCATACAAATGAACATATCAACTCGTTGGAGTTACGAGCAGTGTTGGCAAGTGTGCGGTGGCGAGTGGAACACCGCCACGAATTGCACTGCAAATTCGTTCATTTAACTGACTCGCTAGTTTCATTACATGCGGCCAGTCGTGGACGAAGCTCCAGCAAAAGGCTGCGTCGAACCATGTGCCGTTTGAATGCTGTCTTGTTGGCGGCGGGAGTTACTCCCTTGTGGGGCTATGTACATACAGACCAAAATCCGGCAGACAAACCAAGCCGGTGGTCTGTTCGCGCCAAGTTCCGTAATGCCTAGAGCAGTATTGGAACAGCGAAACCCTCGCACCCGTGCCCAACAACGACAAGCATTAGGTACATTGCGCAGTTTGACAGTTCAACCCGCCACACGCAAGCGATATGATAAAGCCCTTGATCAATTCTTACAGTTTTTGCATGAAAACCAACTTGAGTTGCCTCGGCAACGGTCAAAAATTGACCCCCTTTCTGCTGAATACTTAGAACATTTATGGTGGACTGGAGCTGGCCGCGGGTTAGCTTCAGATACCTTGGCTGCTTTGCAGGACCAAGATCCACATTTAAAAGGGAATCTTCAGACTTCTTGGAGGTTGTTGCGCACCTGGCATACTCATGAAATACCGAATCGGGCGCCGCCTCTTCCAGAGCATATAGTCCACTGCATCGCTGGCTGGGCCATGATGCGGCAGTGCTTTGGTTTCGCAACATCCATTATAGTTGGCTTCTACGCCATGTTGCGAACAGGCGAACTTTTGAATTTGGCTAAGAAAGATTTTTCCTTTTCTGTCCGCTCAGGAGTTGTCGTTATCTCACTTGGCCTCTCAAAGAGTGGAAAGCGATCAGGTATCGCTGAAAGCGTCACCCTGACTCATGAATTGGCTGTGTCCTTTGTTAAACATTGGCTCAGCTTAGCTTCTCCTAACCAAAACCTGGTTTCTTCACATAGCAAATGGAGAGCTATGTTCAATTCAGCAATGGACGAGTTAAGGCTTTCTTCGTTCGAATTCAGACCCTATTCCATGCGAAGGGGTGGGGCCACTTTTTATTTTGGCCGCCATGGCAGTTTAGACCGAGTCATGGTGCAAGGACGCTGGCAAGCAGCTCGTACTGCACGGCTGTATTTGAATGAAAGTCAAGCAGCGTTGGCCGAAATGAAATTTGAAGATTTGCGTCCGTTTTTACGCCCATTTTTGCATACATTTACCCGTACTTCTTTTTCTACAATCCAAACCCTCGAGCCGGCGAATACCGCCAGATCAGGGGGACGTGGAAAGGCAAACAAAGGACCGAAAAGGTCCAAGACAAAGTCAAAGAAGCAAAGAAAAAGAGTCTTTTTAATTCCCTTGAGTCCCTAATTGCCGTGGTCTGGCCGGCATTAGGGGGGGGAAAGTCAGTTTTGGCTAAAGGGTTCCTCGGGTCCTTTTTGCTAGTGTCTGGATTAGCAATTAGGGAGGTTCCCATTTCCTATTTCTCTCTTTATTTCCCTCTTAATTTTCCAAAGTTTTGACAAACTCGCTGTGGAACGTTGCAAAAAGAAGCCCGCACACTCTTTAACCATTGATCATCCTTAACCATTTATCATCCTCAACCATCAATCATCCTTAACCATTACTTAACCATTCACCATGACCTTGGGTCGTGTCACCATCACCCATCACTCAGGCGGATCCCATGGGAGCTGTGATCGCCTTTCGGAGCTGCGAGGTGAGCTGCGAGGGTTGAGAATCCCACAACTTGCGCACGGCGACACGGCAGTTTTCGATCGATGGTGGATTTTCTATGAGCCTCATACGATTGGTGGATTTTCTATGGTTGATTCGAAAATTTTCTATTAGTTTTCTATGGTGTCTGTTTCACTATTGGTGGATAGAAAATCAAATGATTTTCGGTTTCTATTGGTTTCTATGGCGGCTGTTTCCGCTATGGCTGTTTCTTATTTCTATGCATGGTGGATTTCCCACGCTAGCAGGTTGAGTCCCATTAGATGGTACACACAGCCCCCGGGGTGCACCATTGCAAGCACTGGCAGACTACTAACAATCTGGGCAATTTAGAACGAGGGCTGACGAGGTGTTGTTATACAATTTAACGAGGGTGAATATAGGTGAATGAAGGCAAACACGAACTGCTTCGAAATCCTTCCGACAGACTGAAAAAACCTTTCGGCCTCCGAACAGGTTTTTTTTGAATTTGTGCCACCAGGAAAAATTCCATGCCGCTGTAGATCTGTTCGAGACCCCATACCAAATGGTTTGCTTTTTTTCACGCCCGCCTGGGGAGAACGGAGTCCCCCACAGTTAAGCAACGTGGGCTGACGAGGGAAAAAGATCAGATAAGTTGATTTGGCAATTTAGTCAACGAAGGAAGACTGCCAATTTAAGCAGGGACGAAAGGTCGATTTGAGACGAGGTACCCGGTTTTGAATTTTAAGTAAATAGGACAGAACAAGCAATTTTCAGTCAAACAACAGGTGATGGATGAAGAATGGGCAGGGAACAAGAAAACAAGCAATTTCTGCAACGTAGTGGTTCAACAACAAGCACCAAGATGCTGGTTGGATCATTAAAAGCGACAAGCAAGCAGCCCTGCTGTCGAACGAACAAAATAAATCAAACTAACAAATAGTGGGGAAACCATAAAAATTAGTGCTTGATTAGATGTTAGAGACAAGAGCAAGAAGTAGCCATTCGTACTCGGGGAGAGGTTTGGACCAAGAAACATAACTAACATGATCGCCAACACTAAAGTTTGGATAAGAAACAACACATGATAGCTGGATAGTAGATGCAACACCAAAACCAGCACGTAACCATGATGTTGAAGGTTGAGCCAGCCACAAGACGCAGCAAAAGATGGCAGACAATGGAGTGACAGTGGTGGATCATGACAGGTAATTTGTTGCATGACTCATTGGAACCAACAAACAGTCGTTGGATGATGTTGAATTCAACCATGGGGTGTTCCTATGGAGTTTTCAGAGAACATGGCAGAACACTCGAATCTAGGAATCAAATCACAAGTTGGACAATGTTAATGAATAGGTCCAATGATGAATATGTTTCTCCAGCATAGCACCTGGGGAAACATATTGACTAACCATAAACTACCAATCATTCATCATCATGTGACCATCAAACAACTATCATTGCACCACTTGTACAACAGCAACGGTTGCTGTCGTAGCACAGGCCGGGATAGATTTTTTATGCTCCAAAAAAGGGCCTGAGGGGCACCCTTGACTCATCCGTAGGCTTGTCATATAAAACATTCGATATAGAGCCAACTCTTTTTTGTTGATAATTTGAAGGTGATTTTGCAGGGTATTGGTTGGCTATTTCTAGGTAATTTCTTGCTTGTCCCCTTATGGGGGTTGTTGCTATCTACCGTAGGACCTCAACAAAATGGTGGCAATTTTGACGTCAACGGCTCGGCATTTGCAGTGATTCTGCAGAGTTGATGGGAGTCTTAGTATACCATTGATATGGTCATAGTTGATATATACCATTGTGATTGATATGGTCAATGGCCATTGATATGGTCATATGTCAATTTTGGGCAACTATGGCCATTGTGATTGATATACCATTTGAATTGATGATTGACAATCACAATGGCCACAGTTGCCCAGAAGTGTTGATTACACTTAGCAGATATGAGCTGTCTATTGCCTGAAAAGGCTTCATTGTTCAGTATCACTCACAGCTCAAGAACTGGTGGTGCTATCATGTGCTATCCACATACTACACGCGGAACAGAGGCTCCTATCCTTAGATTGGTTAATTAAGGAGTTTTTGGTGGTCATGTCTGTTGCCACACACCATGTTACTAGGGCTCAACAAAAAACATTTACGCACCATTGGGCGGTTCTGTAGTGTTCCTTCCTGTTGGCGGACAAATTCCTGCAGCATTTGTTCAAATTGTTTGTGGTAGGTTTCAATCATGCACTTGGTGCTTTTCAGATGTTTTCCATCATCATTTAGTATGGCACGCGCAGCAAATACGATCTTATTATACACTTGGTTATTTACGCAGTGAGAGGTGGCAATGGTTGTTCATTGCACATCATTGGTTGGTTACATGGGACTACAGGAGATTTGTGGGGCCCTTGGTACAGCAGCTCATTCGAAGAACCTATCATCGGCTCAGGCGGCCGGGGCGCCAGCACGAGCTTGCCAGCAAGGAGTTTATTTGATGAGGCCACTGGTGGCGTCAACGGTTGTGGTGTCCAGCGGTGCCGTGTTTTTTTGCGTTGGCAACGCATTCAAGACACAGATCGTAACTTTCTGGGCACCGGACTCATCAATTTTGGTCGATGACATTCTGCCATGTTACACATCTAAAAAAACCTGATGTGTAACAAACCTGATGGTACCCTCAGAAGTGCTTGGGGATCTGGGACTCGTGAAGCCCTGCGGTGTTCCATTTTTTCTGTTGGTCCCTGTGGTGCCCTCTCGCTCTGTGCTTGTTGGCAACCAGCTGTGGTACCATTCTTTTGGCGGCCGATCTATGGAACATTGTCACCTTAGACGGCCACCGGGTATCCAACGACGTGTTTCATCTAGGGAGTGTCGTGTTTACGCGGAGGGCCACTGAGTGCCACTGCTACAGAAAGAACTGCTTCAGAACAGGGCTGCTCTGCTGATACCCTCGGTCCAAGGCGTGAGTTGCTGAGATGGGCCAAAGTCGGCGAGCTCAGTTGGGCGGCTATTCGCTTCAGCTGGTGGTGATAAATCAGCATTGATGAGGTTGGGCCATGGCTTAATCATCGGCGATGACTTGACTGTTGCTCGTCATCAGCCAACATTCGAATGACTCGCCATATCTCAAGACATAACTTCTTTTGATCTTAGTCAGAGCTAGCAAGTTCCGCTCCAAGACAAGCAAAGTCGAAGTGGTCATGGCTTCACTATGGCTTCAGCATGGCTTCACTGCCAGCTGAAGCATGGCGGATCACAGTGATGCCTTGGGTGCCATGGTGGGCCCCCCGGTGGCTGGTGCTGAGGCGCCCTGGCGCAGTCCCACGGCCAAGGAGCGCGTGCGCTTCAGCGACGAAGCGCGGGGCGCGGCGCTCTGCGCGGAGCTTTGGGAAATGTGACGTGGCGGATGCTGGGAGATGCTGGGAGGGGGGGTGGAATTGGAGTTGGAAAATGGTTGGTAGAATTGCTGTGATATTGGTTGGTAGAATAGTTGGGAGTTGCTCTCTAATCATGGGTGATAGGTAGCATGGTTGGTAATGGTAAATGGTGAGTAATGGTTATCAACACAATCATCAATCATCAACCATTTTAGAAATATTCCAGGACCTGTGATGATGATCGATGATGATGGTGCCGAGGGTGATTGGGGTACACGGGCGGCTCAGACGTCCAGGGGCTGGGACCAAGCGATGACCACCTCACAGCAGACGTGTGGAGATGCATGGTGCCCCAAGATCGATGCATTTCATGCCCCACAAAGAGGTGATCAATGTCGGATGGACTCCCCAGAGTATTCTTATGAGAGTTCATACTCTGTGGTGTTTCCTATGCCAGGGTTGAATAATCACTGTTGAAAGGAGTGTACTTCGGCATAAGAAACTAAATGCCGTTGGTATTTGTTGGTAGAAACAGATATAGATATATGTGTAAGTTCCTATGCTAAATCTGTATTTGTTGGTACTTGTTGTTCTCAATTCCTATGCTAAATCTGTATTTGTTGGTATAAATTGTATAAATACAGATTTGGCATAGGAATTTGCCATATAAATCTTTATTTGCCAGATAAATCCCATGAATTCCTATGCCACTTGCTGTTGAAACATCCTCGATCCGCACATGACTTCACCCCTGATGCCCACTTGGATCCAGCGCTCAGGTACCGCCCAGCGCGCCTATCCGATCCTGGTGCCACGTCGCAGATGTCGTGGCGCTTGTTGTGGCGCAGCTCGGGGTTCATCGACATGACCTGCTATTTCCATCATAGTGGTTTTCGATTGTTAATGTCTTAGTTTTATTGACATTCATTGAACATCATCAAAACCACACGAAACATCATAAAACCACGGTATCAAACATCTATAATATACTATCCACATGCCAAAACCCACACCTATGAAACAGGGGTTTGACATCTATTAACATCTATGAACCATCATGAAAACCACGAACTATGAACCACCGTTGGAACACATCATTTTCCGCTGCCACCGGAAGGTCATCCTTCCGGATCTAATGCTTGATGTCCTGATTGGAGGAACTGCAAGAGTCATATCCAGGCAGCCACGGTTGCCTATCAATAACCACCATTGAACCATTAATTGATCATTCTATGTTAACCATTAAGCATGAACTCGTCAACAGTGATGTTCCAGTCGAATACTGTCTACGCAGAAACGACCCAGGTTCTGCTAGATCACTTTGCGAACATCCCCACCGATCCACTATCACGAGCAAGATGCTGTGGAATTAGACGCGTTCTGCTCCATTTTGGACTGACTGAAGATTGTTTATTGTTGCTTGATGAATTCATGGTGATGGTGATTTTTGTTTATGGTGATGAATTGATGGCTATTGATCTCCATTGATGGAGTGATTCTTGGTCATTGACAGTCATTGATGGTTCACAATGGTTCATTTGATGGTTCATTGCTGGGTAATCAACAACTCAGGGTTCCTCGTGGAAAATTGAGTGTTGATGGTTGTTTATTTCCCCAGTCATAGCTAATTACTCATGATTACTCATGGTTACCTGATAGTGGTTTCAACATTTTTTAGTTTCCCGAATTTGGGGATGATTCTTTGATTGATTTGCGCATACTTTTCAGAGGGGTAGTTCAACCACCAACCAGTAAGGATTAAAGTAAACCATTACCTACAACTACAGCCATTCATTCCAACCATAGTATGAAACCTTATCAACCATTACCATCAACCGTGACTATCAGCCATCAATTAATCGCAAGCTATTCATCAATTAACCATCAATTAACCCTCAACTAATCATCAAATAACCATCCATTAAGCATCAAACAACCATCAATTAACCATGACTATAAGCACCAACCAGTTATTCCCATGGTGCATCCGGGTGGTGTCAGGCCTTTCTCTGGCTTTGAACCGGCGCCTGCGGCAACCGGCACGGCAAGCCTTAGGCGACGCGTGACGTGAGCGGTTTTCTTCGGGTTCGCACAAGGAACTGTGGTGACGGCAATGGTAAGTACTAGTTTAGCAATTAATAATGGTTGATAATGGTTAATTTTTCGCAGCTTTCCTTGACTCCACGCTGAGATGGAAATGAAAGGCACCAGGCAGGTTGATAATGATAAATAATGGTTTTATATCATGGTTGATCATGGTTATAGAGGTGAATAATGGTTTGATACTGATCAATTAACCATTGCTCCGGACATTCAGAATGATCATTGGCTAAAGTCAGTATGAGCCATGACTAGAACCATCTAGTCTATGGCTATTATTATAGCCATTTATTTTCCATTGTCAACCAGTGATCCAGAAACTAATTGCTTAATCATCATTGATACTGGTTGATCATGTCCAATTAACAATCGTGTTGATCATGATCATGAAAGATAATCAGTTGGGACTGATCGTTAATCGCTGCGATGGCACAGCCAATTCTCCGTCAACGGCTGGCACTGCGGTTTGAAGGTATAATTTTGATGTCAACAGCCACCATCAAGTGCTTGCTAACTTTGAGTGGTCCATGACTCTTGGTACTTAATTACTGATTCCTGTAGATTATTGATGCTTCATACAGCAATCAAATTGAGCAATTATGGTATTTCAATCATGAATTAACATCAAATTGATTTCACGGTTGGTAATTTGAATTGATGATGAAATGATCATTAGTTGATCATGACAGGCTGGGTCCACTCAGCGGCGTCCACTGGTGCCGTTGCTGTTAGGCCGACTGGATGGCAGCCGTGCTGAGCTCTCCAGGCCTCGTTGAAACGAGCCGGGCGTAACAGGGAGCATCCATCACCAATCTTTGATTTCAAATCCAATAGTGATGATGACGATTGTGCTGATGATATAATTGAATTTGAAATCTTTGATATAATTGAATCTTTGATGTAATAGATAATCTATCTTTTGATGATGATGATGATGATGATGATGATGATGATGATGATGATGATGATGATGATTGTGCTGATTATGATTCATGATTGTCATTCATTACAGGACTTAATTGTGCTGATGATGATTCATGATAGGTTCATTTGCTGGTTCAAGAATGGATCAGGAACTTTTGCTGATCCACCAAAAGAAGCTCTCAACTGTCCGATCTTTTGCTCGCCAATAAGAAACACATACATTTTTCCAAGAGAGAGACCCAGCATTCACGGACTGTGCGAGCAGTACTACTTTGGAAATGGTGGTTTCTCAAAATAGGGGTCCCCCAAATCATCATTTATATTGAGTACTTATAGTCATAAACCATCCGTTTTACAGTCCCCCCATTTTGAGAAACGCTCAAATGAACAGTTGATGGGTTTCAACCATGGATCAGCATACCCGGTTGTTTCCAGGGACTTCCTGGCAACCCCGATGATGGCGATCGCCAACTCTTGTCTCTAGTTGGCTGTCTACAAGTCGGTGCCTGCCATCGCAGAGACTTATCATTCGGGAAACCCTGTTTTTTTGGGGGGCTGGGAGTCCAGCATTTAGATGATTGCCAGAGTTAGAACCCTAAAATCAACCAATTTTTTTTTAGCTGCCACCAACTATATTTCACCCCTGTTGAAGCTGCCACTCCCCAAGCATCACAGGGCAGTGCATCTGCCATTCCCCAAGCATCGCACCACGCTTCACCACGACGGTCGCCAGGGCCTCGCACGCCTTGGCCTCGGTGGCTGCGGTAGATCAAGCCCCGGGCCGAGAGATCTGTGAGGAACTCATCAGGTCTCCTGAGCAGAGGCCCCTTGGAACGGGGCTATGGGTCAATATTAATCAACCAATTAAGGGTGATATTGACCAACAACAATAAGGGAAACAATGGTTAATGATAGGGGAACCAGGGGTACGGAATTTTGACCCACAGCCACGTATCACCACGGTCAACGATGGCTCAATGATGGTTCAGCGGCTGGTGGATGTTTGCTTAACGATGGCTTAATGATGGTTGAAACAAATTAAACGCTGGTTGAAAAGGGCGAGTGCTAACTCTTGAGAATACAAGGTTGGTCAATGAAGAGTGAATGATGATTGATGGTTGATTATGACAGGTTCATTCATCAAATACGTCCAATGATGTTCTTAATACATGGTCAACAATTGGTTTTTTACTGGGTCTTGATGGCTAATAATAGCGATTATTGGTTTGGAATGGCTGATAGGGTGGTTGGTTAATGGGTTTTCGTTTGCCGGTTAATAATGGATAATCGGGTTGCTCAATCTTGGATGATTATGGTTAGCACTGGTTTCATGATGCTTCATGATGATACTTCACGGTAAGAACATTTCACCACCAGTGCTCTGCGAGGCTGATCTCAGATGACGGCCACAGTACCCCAGCAATCTTTGATTATGAGCCTTCTATCAGCAGCCTATGAATCGACTATTCACCCGCAATGAAGCATTGGTACTCACTGCTGAGGGACCATTCATCCCATCAAGCACCGTTGATCACCTTTAATCACCATGAACCCTAGAGAGGTACCTGTCACCACCACCTTTCAGCTGGGTCGCGGTAGGTCCTCTGATCTCTGGGCGGATCGTGGACGGAGTGGTCTGCACCGTGGCATTGGTTTGTTGGGAGCCCTGGGCGAAGTTGTGTGGATCCCAAGCACTGGCTCCTGGTGAACCACTTGCTGTTCGTGCTGCCGCCCTATGGGGGCGGTCCAGCGTTATCCATATTCAACTACTGGTTGATGATTGTGATGGTGAAGTTTCTAATCATCTCAAAACACCGGGAGCCTGCAATCACTAAGCGCTGAAGCCAACAGAAGGCCGAATGCCACTGGAGAGTGCTTGCACAAGGTAGCTTCGTACAAAATTGCTTGTAAGATGCTACAGCGACCTTTGTCAGTCTTGGTTATTATTGATGTCATGTCATTCTCGTTATTCCATCTCTGATCGTTTAACTCATACATTTGTGTACCGACAGCCTGGCTACGGCCCAATGTACTCCCACGCGTGGACGCGGCGCAGCCTTGATGAACAGTAGCCGCTTTGACCATCACGAGTTGTGAAGCCAGCAACCAGCAACTGTGGAGCATGGACCATGGTTGGCCCATCCAAGCAGTGGAGTGTTCACCCTTTTGAATCGATCCTAGAATGCTCGCTGCGCTGAAGAATTGGTCAATCTCGGCAAGGGCCCAGGAGCCACGTCCATCAGTAATGATTCAGCTACCATGAATAAGTAATCACACAATTCATGAGTTCATGATTACTCTTAATCATTGGCCTTTCTCACACATTGTGAACCATTATTGACCATAGTCAAGCAGCTTCTGTTCGGTCTTGCCATGTTTGAAGGTCGCTGGGTGGCCCGGAGAAGCAAGTGCCAAAGGCGCACATGTGGCAGCGACTATCCGTGCTTGATGATGGTTGCTGACGGCGAATGACTGATGACTAATTGCGGTAAATGGTTGGAAATGATGTCCATCTTCTTTCTGGAGGAACCACAACCTTGTGTCCACTATAATTAAAATCAACCAGTAGTAACAAGAGTAATCATTAACTAACCAATGAGAACCAAGAGTATCCAAGAGTAACCATATGGTTGTTTCTCAAAATAGGGGTACCCCCCAATCATTCATTAATAATCATTTATAGCAATAAACCAACCATTTTTTGGGGTCCCCTATTTTGAGAAACCACCATATGATTGAACAATAGGTTTTCAAGGAAGAAGCTCAGATATCGCCATGCAGTCGTTGTCATGGATTCTTTCTGGTTCTCATCGCAGGCGCCTTTTTCTCCATTGGTGGCCATTTGGTCTGTGCCTCAGTGCAAGTCCCCAAAGGTCATAAGTTGATTCGCCATGTAATTATGAGGACATATATATATATATATTAATATATATATATATATACATGCATCATATACCGTTTGCATCCATTTGCCTAATGGTTACCCCAGTTATGTTCACGATAAAACACAACCGTGGCGGGAGCTGGTGACTCAAGGCTGGAAGGCCAGCTGGTTGGCAGAAGCTCCTGGCCACAACAAAAGGCGCCAGTGGATGGACCCTGGGTGGAAGCTGTGGTGGGAACGTGACGGTGGGTCATAGCTATGGCAGCTATAGGCTATAGGTGACTATCATGAGAGATGATAGCTATATAATAGCTATATATCATCATGATAGGCTACAGGGTACCCAATGATGATAATATCTTCATAGCTATGGGTACTCAATGATCATCATTTTCTAGGGGGATCTGAAGGGAAGGGGTGCAGGGTTCCCCTCGTACGCCATGGCCTTGATCCATCCACTTGTTCGTGGTATTCTTCCCGCCTGCTCGAAAATTCGATTCCTGGAAACGACCAGGCTCAACATGGGTCCATGAACGGTGGACCCCTATGCTTACCTTAAGCCGATGGGTGGTTTCCCTATGATGAATTGCCATAACTTGGGGGTACCACCATTGAAGTGGACAACACATCATGAAACGTACAAAAGTTGGTTCCTCAAAATAGGGGTACCACCAAATCATATATTATGTATAGTCACAAACCATCCATTTTTGGGGTCCCCTATGGCTTGAGAAACCACCATATCGGTGTTGGTTCCCCTATTCTTGAACATTGGAATCCCCATGCTCAACCATATAAAACGAATCCTTAGACTATCAGAAACCACCATAATATAGTAGTATATAGTACTTATTTACCATTATTGTTAGGAATTGAGTGTTCCCTATAATGAAAATTGCTTGGTGTTAGAACATTTCCCTACTACCATCATTATTTGCTGCTTTCTAACAGCAATACTCCTCATTATGAACAAACAATTATTGTTATTCCTAATCATTGATTGTTATAATAAACAAGGAACATCACTAAAAAGTGTAAAAACATATTTTTCGACCCATAATCTTAGAAAAGTAAGTTATTACCACTATTGCTATCAGAAACCAGCAACAAAAACATGGGCAAAAACCCTGCTGCTGCTGACTGCCGACGCCCACCAGGTGAAGATCTCCGGGGAGTTGGAGGCCCGTGGCATCCCGACGTCCCTGCGGCAGGCGGCCGAAGGCTTCGCGAAAGCCAGGAGCCAACGCTGGGGCCCAGGGGCTATCCAGGGCCATCCAGGGCCACTGGGGTGCCAGGCTGCACCTGGACAGTTGGTGAAAATTCCATGGGATATTGTAAGGGCTCCGCCCCCTGCCGCCGACCCCTGGCTGGGAAAGCTGGGGGTGGCGGCTGGGGGGCTGGTTCATCGATCCCTAGGGTATGATACACACGTATACTAGTACTAGCATGGCAAAACACGTGATGCACATGGAGCAAGGCATATATACACGATGACATGGGCCACGCCAAATCCCCATGTTTGGGCGTGTCCAACACGTACCCGCCCAGCAACGCAGCAGTGCCAAACGTAACCTACAGGGACCATTCAAAAAAGAAGTAGTCTGCAACCAAACGCTAAGCAAAGGACAACTCAAAGCTCTTCCTTCGCCACAACAAAGCTATGAAAAAACGAGCAAAACCCCAACCAAACATTGGCAAAGAGCACGTCAGAACAAAGGTATGAAAAAACAAGAAAAACTCCAACCAAACATTGGCAAAGATCACGTCAAACACTCCTTTGCCGCAGCAAATCCCCGTGCTGGGGCGTCTAGAACAAGCACGGCCTGCGCCACGGCAAATCCCCATGTTTGGGCGTGTCCAACACGTACCCGCCCAGCAACGCAGCAGTGCCAAACGTAACCTACAGGAACCATTCAAAAAAGAAGTAGTCTGCAACCAAACGCTAAGCAAAGGACAACTCAAAGCTCTTCCTTCGCCACAACAAAGCTATGAAAAAACGAGCAAAACCCCAACCAAACATTGGCAAAGAGCACGTCAGGACAAAGGTATGAAAAAACAAGGAAAACTCCAACCAAACATTGGCAACGATCACGTCAAACACTCCTTCGCCGCAGCAAATCCCCGTGCTGGGGCGTCTACAACAAGCACGGGCTTCGCCACGGCAAATCCCCATGTTTGGGCGTGTCCAACACGTAGCCGCCCAGCAACGCAGCAGTGCCAAACGTAACCTACAGGGACCATTCAAAAAAGAAGTAGTGTGCAACCAAACGCTAAGCAAAGGACACCTCAAAGCTCTTCCTTCGCCGCAACAAAGGTATGAAAAAACAGGGAAAACGGCAAACAAACATTGGCAAAGAGCACGTCAGAACAAAGGTATGAAAAAAACAAGGAAAACTCCAACCAAACATGGGCAAAGATCACGTCAAAC
>VSDK01014396.1:14329-33921 GCA_009767595.1 Symbiodinium kawagutii | reverse complement strand
GCCGCAGCAAATCCCCGTGCTGGGGCGTCTAGAACAAGCACGGGCTTCGCCACGGCAAATCCCCATGTTTGGGCGTGTCCAACACGTACCCGCCCAGCAACGCAGCAGTGCCAAACGTAACCTACAGGGACCATTCAAAAAAGAAGTAGTCTGCAACCAAACGCTAAGCAAAGGACAACTCAAAGCTCTTCCTTCGCCACAACAAAGCTATGAAAAAACGAGCAAAACCCCAACCAAACATTGGCAAAGATCACGTCAAACACTCCTTCGCCGCAGCAAATCCCCGTGCTGGGGCGTCTAGAACAAGCACGGGCTTCGCCACGGCAAATCCCCATGTTTGGGCGTGTCCAACACGTACCCGCCCAGCAACGCAGCAGTGCCAAACGTAACCTACAGGGACCATTCAAAAAAGAAGTAGTCTGCAACCAAACGCTAAGCAAAGGACACCTCAAAGCTCTTCCTTCGCCGCAACAAAGGTATGAAAAAACAGGGAAAACGGCAAACAAACATTGGCAAAGAGCACGTCAGAACAAAGGAATGAAAAAAACAAGGAAAACTCCAACCAAACATGGGCAAAGATCACGTCAAACACTCCTTCGCCGCAGCAAATCCCCGTGCTGGGGCGTCTACAACAAGCACGGGCTTCGCCACGGCAAATCCCCATGTTTGGGCGTGTCCAACACGTACCCGCCCAGCAACGCAGCAGTGCCAAACGTAACCTACAGGGACCATTCAAAAAAGAAGTAGTCTGCAACCAAACGCTAAGCAAAGGACAACTCAAAGCTCTTCCTTCGCCGCAACAAAGCTATGAAAAAGCGAGCAAAACCCCAACCAAACATTGGCAAAGATCACGTCAAACTGACCATCCCCGCAGCAAATCCCCGTGCTGATGCGTATACAACAAGCAAAATCAAAGCCACCCTTTCGCCGCAACAAATCCATGAAAACACAAGACAATCTCCAACCAAACATTGGCTAAGATCACATCAGCACAAGTCACAACCACCCCTTTGCCACAGCAAATCCATGAAAATACGCGAAAACCTGCAACCAAACATTGGCAAAGGACAAGTCAAACACTCCTTCGCCGCAGCAAATCCCCGTGCTGATGCGTATACAACAAACACCGCCTCAGAAATCGGCGCTGCCAAACGTAACTTTCAAGCAACAGACAACATCAAAAATCACCCTATTTTGGTTCTCCTCTGACGCGCTCCCCCGCTGAGCTGCTGGGGTCGGCGGATATGGAACTGCTAAGGATTGATGCTGTGGATATTGATGAGTAGCCTGAGTTTGAATTGGATCTATGTGGTTCTCCGGGTCTTCCCTGCTGGCATTCGGAGAAAGAGGGTTTTTGGTGAGACAACTGTCATGTGGGAGGATGAAATTGATCCAATGGTGCCGCTCGGTCTCGAGGACACCAGGCTGCCCAGCCTCCGAATAATGCGAAAGAGGAAACAAAAGGATGCGATCCCAACTTGTCGAACGGCCATGCCATGCCATGCCTAGATCACGGTTTATAGACAACTCAGCAGGCTCACATCACAGCAGGATGTGGAAGAGTTTAACCAGACCGTTTTGGCAAACTGCAGGCTCAAGAAGGCGAACTTCGCAAGAGCAAAACAAACATGCGAAACAAGACAGATGGAAGTAGATTCAGAACATTTCAGAACCAATCTTCAAGCCACAAAAAGCGCAGCCAAAGTGCCGCGAATCCGCACGGGTCTTCATCAGTCTTCACCTCTCCAGAGTGCCTGGTCCGCAATGTTGCACCCAGGCGGTACTTCAGCGCCTGGCAACCATCATCGAGTCATGTCTCCACCCACTGCCTAGCAATCAACACGTGGTTAGCAATGATTATATAAGCATTATCTAAATTAATTTGCAATGAATTACCAATTATTTCGTGACAATAGTCAGAAATGAACCGTTGTTGGCCATCATTTGCCGTCATAAACTCGTCGCTGATGCATTGTCAAGCATCATTGGCCCTGCATCAACTGAGCGCATCATTGGTCCATCGTTATCCAGCGGGAAGCGCCACCATTGAGCGCCTGCCTGTGGGCCCACAAGTGGATCCCAGCGCCAACGGCACGTTTTTAACCGCCTTGAATGGCAAGCATGAACTTGGCGATCATGAAATCTGGTGTGTGTGAATACCTTGGTCCACCTTGGTTGTCATTGCGTGAAGCACAAACCGTGTCAGTCCCTGACTGTTGGGGTTGGTAAATATGGATACTATGAACGAATTCGTAAAAGAGGGTGGAACAGGCTGGGACATGGCGGTCTTTAACGGACTCATTAGGTGTGATGCCATGGAGCAGGTTCTGAACATGCTGGCATGGCATTTTTTCGCAGCATGTCTACCATATGTTTGCTTGACATGTGCCCATATTTTGCACACCTAGACCATGTTCTACAACAAGAATCACCATGGTTCTTTGGTGTTGATACCATCCATTTTGAGGGTTCTATGATCTCTATATTTAGTGCTTTGCTCTCCAACCGTCAGTTTTGATCTCCAACATCCCTCCGCCTAAGGCCACCTCTAAAATGCAGAATTGTGTATTCAATCACACCAGTATTGACGTAATAAACGCTTCATCACCAACGGTTAACCACTAAACAGCCATTGATCAAGCATTCATGAAGCTCATGAAGCATCAGTTAACAGTTAACCACATGAACAAAGGTTTTGAATCGCCCATGCTGCCCTTGTCCACCGCTGGAAAGCTTCCCAGGCACAGCGCCATGCTCCTTTGCAGGGCTCGGCACGCCTGCCGCAGGCTACCTGGTTGGTGCTGGCTGATGGGCCACCTGGTAGACTACCAGCGGTTCGCTGTCTGAGCAGCTGCGGGGTATCCATTGGAGTAGAGGCTACTAGCTAAGTCAGCTGTTCCAAAAACATGCGTACCATGGAACAGTGCGTTTGGAACAGTTGACTTAGCATGTTGGAACAGTTGACTCAATATTGGTAGTTGGTGTCCATGGCTGGCGGAATTGCTGGACCAACTTCAAATTTACGGCACCTTTAAGGATGTCATTTGAATAAGCAGTGTGGTTGGCTCCGTGCCAAGGGCTTGACATAAAGCATCCCTGTACTGGTGGGTCAATCTCCGTTGATGTCAGTGAAGAAGCAGGTATGTAATTCTTCTACCATGCTCGGGGCATTTATTTTTCTGATTCTGTTTACTGGTGCTGACGGCCATCATAACTAGATGATCAGCCCGAATCCGAATGTTCAGATGTCATGTACCAACAAAGGTGCTTCCGTTTTGAGATCGCGAGATCCGCGGCAATCAACCAGAGTCTCACACACACAAACACTGGAGTGAACGTTCATCCGATTTAGCAGAAAATATGTTGGTAATACATGTATTTCCACAGGGTAACCGTTGTTAGCCAAAAACATAGAACAAGCAGTAATTCGCAACCATTGATTTTACACGACATTGATTAGTCCTTAATTTAACCAAGAGCCAACATTACGCTCCCGCCACCATGATCAGAGATTGTCAACCATAAGTCAATGGTTCACAATCGTCATCTCAATGGGATAATCATGGAGAAACAACTGGATTAGTTGATCAGTGAAGATGGTCATTTCATGTCAGTTCCGTAGTGGTGATCCATTGTCAAATCTCAAATTACCTGGTGCTATATCGGGCATTGATCAAAATGTTCGGATACTTGGAGAATCTTGGAGAACTATTAAACCCCATTGTCATAATATTTCCCATAAAAAACATAAATGCTGGTTTGTCAACTATTAAACCTCGTTGTCATCTTGAAGAACTATTAAACCCCATTGTCATGATGGTTTAGTAGCATAAGTATCAATGGTATCATGACAATTGTCATGATAACTGTTGAGAATACCACCTTCATGATGGTTAAAATAACAGCAACTCATCATGGTCTCATGGGGCTTGTCTGCCCCAGGCTTGTGCCTGCGCCGAAGGCCGGCCCAGAAAAGCGCAGCCGCCTGTTTTTCAGCAGTCAATCGTGGTCGTTTGATGAACGGTGAATGGTTCGTAAATCTGGGTTTCTCAAAATAGAGGACCCCAATAATGGATGGTTCTTCAGGTGGTTAGTATTGGATGATTTGAAGGTACCCCTATTTTGAGAAACCAGCAAATGGTGATGGTTCATGGAGGGTTAGCGATCGCTCGACTAATGGCGCTGGTTTGATGGTTTGATGAAAATGTTCATGGCTTGGCAGAGGGTGATTGATGGTGCAGTTGATTGTTGATGGTTTGACAAATGTTTCATGCTGGTTGGATTGATGGTGAACAATGGCTTGATTAATGGTTGGATTTTTGGTCTATGACACAAAAGCACTGGTTTTACAGGAAGAGATGCGCTGTGAAGATTCCGCCGCAAACAACCATGAACAAGAAGAGCGGACACAAGAGATGCTGTCAATTGCTCTCCTGCTGCCGATAATTTTGGTTGCTGTGTGTCTCCAGTATATTCACCAGTGGCACTCGGTGAGCAACTGCCCCGTTTTCGCTGATGCTCCGCGAGATGGACCCAAGCATGCAGAGTTCGCTGATGTGACAAAGCGATGCCAAGTGGATACTTCCGACCTGGGATACCTCCAATGCAAACTGTTTACAACTCTTTGGGATACCTCCAATGCGAGCTGTTTATGGACAACTTGGGGACATTTAAAACTGATGGTACCCCTGAAACCGGTGATTTCCCCATCACTTAACCTAGGACTCAGCTCTCAGCAGGTACTGCTACCTCAACTTCGCTTCTTTGCTGCCTGGGGCCCAGCTATTCGCAGCGGAGGATTCCCCAGCGGTGAGAGACAAGTTGCTGGCTCTGTGGAAGCTAGCCAAATAGGTGGTTCTGCTTTGAACAAGGTGAATTTGATGCTTTTTACATTCTGTTTCCTTGAGGTAGTGCGTAAGAAAGATTGTTGGTCAAGTGGTTGGCTGGCTGGTTGGTTGGTTCGTTGGTTGGTTGGAAATTGATGGTTGGATGGTCTTGTTTTTTCGTAGCTGAAGTTCTTGACTTGTCTTGTTCGCAGAAATCCTTTGTGAACCAATTTCCGGCTTAACACCTGTGAGAACGGGAAACGCCATTGGGAGTAATGGTAATCAGTACATTCAAATGCATTTTAAACATGGTGCACTGATCCTTGGGGTGTCCCACGGCTATATCCAGATGGTTGTTGGCCATTTTTGTTTGTTAACCCCTTTGTTTACATGATAATCAACCACTGGCACATTATCAGCCACTACAGTATATATCATGACTGATCATGAACAGAGTCAGATCATAAGTCAATTTGGTACAGCTGCCCTGAGGGACAGATAGCATCCTCTGCGAACTGCTGCGGTTTAGGGCCCATGGTTTGAGACTAGACCCGGGGCGCAGCTGGGAAGCCCTGCCAGGGAAGCCCTGCCGCCAGGAGAAGATCTCCAAACAGCGACCTGACTTTGTCGAGGACGAGGTCGGCGAGGGAAACCCATTGCGAGCTTCAGGTCTTCTGCACATTGCGACGAAGGTTTCTGCCTGTTGGCTTTGCTAATGAGGTGAAGTAGATGACTCATAAGGTAGATCTGTTTGCTGATTTGAGATCCCAGTGTCTTTCGCACTTGCTGATTGGAAGTGTTTCTGCACTCTGGCACTTGGGATATCAAATTACTTCAAGGAAGACCAACGTCCATGATGGGCATCAAATAGCCAAAGACGACGCACGTCGAGCCGGTTAGCTGATGGAGAAGACGATGTCACCCACTGCCCAAGATCCACACAAATCCCAAAGGCCACATCGTTCAGATGTTGGTGTGATTTCACGAGTCGAAGATGATGAATTGTTGTTAAATGAGAGTAGTTGATGATAGATCAGAAGATATCAGAACTGAGATCCCCATTATCCTCAGGAAGATTGCGGAAGCAGTTGAACATGAGTCGCACAAAATCGCGCTGTCTGCAGCAGATTCCCTGCTCACGGAAAATGAGCCACCGGTCATATCATCCCAAAAGAAAGTACATCCCAGTCCCTACCGTACTTCCCAGATGGGTTGACAGACCCGAATATTTGATGGTAAATCATAAGCTATTTTTGACTAAACGGATGGTGGTTCATCAAGAGCTGGATGTACCGTGATCTAAGGAGGTTGCCATTGTTCGTGGGAGTCCTTACTTTTGTTGGGTCCCAAGTCGGTCCTCTCCAAGTGGGTCCCTGCACCAGAGTTGAAGCCTCACTTGGATGATCCCATGGCGCAGCCTGATACAGCTGGATGCAAACAGGTGAGTCAACCATCATTACTTGGCGCCTTATACAGCAGCAAAGGGTGCTTAGTGATGGTTTGATACGATGGTGAATGATAGTAGTGTCATCAAAGTTATCAATCAACTAGGGATACCAAGCTTTCTTGAAGCTACGTGGGAAGGTCATGCATGCAGCCAGGAAATGCGAAAGTCGACTCCGCGATTTCCCGCACTTGCAGGGGCGTCCCAGTAGGTCAATGGCGCCGATGATCTGCCAGATGTGGGGCCACAGTTCTGGCTGCTGTCATGCCACCTCTGCCAAGTGGTGGGTAGGATCATTGACCATCATCAACCATCAATCATCATGCGCCCACGATTTGACATCAATCAATTGTCGTTGTCCAAAGCATCATTCCGCCAATTTTTAGCCAACAACTGAACATCATAAACCAATTTATTGACCACGGTTACCCAGTATTACACAATAATTGGCCGTTGATCAACCACATGTCAATCTTCATCAACTGACCCCTCGTTAACCAGTATTATCCATTGACCATTCCTGAATCATGATTTTCACTATCAATTAACCATGAGTCAATTATCGGCGTTTATCAGGCACCACTAACTGGTGGCAAATAATTGTCAAGCATTTCTCCAAGCCGTTCATAATCATCACTAACCACCAATACCACTAGCGAATACCAGTTGATTGTCACTGGCCATCAGACAACAACCAATAAACCAGCATTGAGTTAAGCAGCAAATAACAATCAAACATCCATCAATGAACCATCGACTTCAGTATCAACTGACTAGGAAATAGCCATCAACTTGTGATCGATCAACTATCAAACAGCCATCAATCAATGATCAACTAACTATCAAATAGCCATCAATCGATGATCAATTAAGCGTCAACTCACATCAACTAGCTGTAGATTGACCATCAGCCATTTTTTTAGTGAATCATCAACCAGCTAATGTAACCACTAGACATTAGCTGGTTGATGGTTGGGTCAATCTATTGGCTATTAGCTATGTTGATGGTCAACCTCAATCACCACTAGACATTAGCTATGAGCTATCCCTTTCTTTGGTGATAGGTTGATGGTCACCCCTCAATCACCACTAATAGCACTAGTTGGTTAGCTATAAGTTTTAAAATCACCATTTGCCTAGTAGTTACCCTAGTTGTAAACCAAGGGGCACCGCCTTGTAGCTATTAGCTAACCCTTTCTTCTCGCTGGTTACACTTGAGCCTCTCTTACTTGTCCCCGCCGAGTTCATTGGGGCCGTACTGCTCGGAGGGATGTGGGGGCCCTGAGCGCGGCATGGCCAATGAATGGTCAGTTTATTCTTTTAGATTGTTAATTGATGGTTAGCTGATGGTTAGCTGATGGCTTATTCATGACAAATTTGATGCTTCCTTGCTGGTTAATTAATGATTCATTGATGGTTCTTGATGGTGGGAGGTAATTCATGCTTAGGAGTGGTGAACAGAGTGGCTCAGGGTGAGCAATGGCCAAACTTGACGCTTGTAGTGATGATTCAGAATGATGGATCGCGGATAGTAATAGGCAGTCATGAGTGATGATATTTACAGCAACGATTGATTGAGTTATTGGACACCTGTTCGCTGTTATCGCTTTAGTTTCAAACAGTTGATAGTGGTCGGTGATGGTTATCAATGAATAATAATGGTTGAACGGTTGAACATGCTTCATAATGCTGGTAGAATTGCAATCAACAAACATGGATATACCAAGAGTAATTGTTGATCAGTGGGAGTATAACCAACAAGTGTCTCAGAATATACCGACGACTTGGCCCCGTCCTTAAATCATGGTCTATCGACCCGTTGCCTCATCGCCTCATCGCCTCGTTGCCTAATCACCTCACTGGCCACGAGTATCCCGCGGCCAACACTAGTCAGAATAACGGTGCTAGAGATCATCTGGAAACAATTCTGGGAACAATGGTGGTTTCTTAAAATGGGGGGAACCACAAAATGGTTGGTTTATTAGGATACACCTATTTTTAGAAACACCCATTGAACCATCAGTAGCCACCATTTAACCATTATTTAACCATTTCATTTATTTATCCATGTCAAAACCCTGGTTGGTGCTTGGCAATCCTATGTTTGTTGGTTGTAGAAAGCATCAGTAGCCTCGGCCCATGTTCCCAGCTCTGAAGGTTTGGCGGTTTGATCCTCCCAGCAAGTAAATGGTTAGTCCCAGCGGTAAGTCATGAACGACATCATTCCCAGCTGGTAAAATATCAGCCAATTATGGAGAAGATCAGCAATTCCCAGCTATTATCCATATAATCATCACTTGATAATCATCTAGGTAAATATGATTATTACTGCTGATGATTATTACCTCATGAACCAATATCAGCAGGTAAAATCATCCACCAGCATAAACCTGGGACCCGAAGCCAATGCTTCGCGGCTGTAAACCAATGTTAAAGAAGAACCAACTTCTCGTCGCCGTTTTTGGATCATCCACATGCACATGTTCATCAAATCTTTGCGGATGATTGGTACCACAGGTGGCCCTGTTCGCCCCCCTGAGCTGCGCGGATGCTTCCAGCCGCCGGCTGAACGGCGACGCTTGAGGTTCTGTTGGTTGCCATTCCTCTTCGGCGGCGTCGCCATTGGCCAAGTGATGGAATCCTCTACCTCCAAGGTGCGGTTCCCAGCTGCTGCGCGGTTCCGCGGCAGGTCCGGTGGTGGTTGGGCCTTACCAGTAGCGACCATAGGTATTTGTAGTGTCAACCATTATGAGCCATTGTTCATCATACTTAGTCAGTTTTGAGCGTACTAAAACTACAGAATCATCGTTAGCCATGAGTAAATCACGCAGGGTTGTTTACCATGTTATGTATACCCTCATGTCCAATTGTAATCACTTTTTCTTTTTTGCATCCATCACAGACATTTGTCATCCAGTCTTACCCATTCTGAACAATTACCAACTGATTATAAGCCATGATATAGGGTCAAAATGCATATTATGTTTACCTTTTGTTGCTCATTATGAGCCATTTTTAGCACCAGGTAAGCATCGTAAACCAGTAGTAAGCATTACCGACCATTCGTAAGCATGATTGAGCATTGCGAATCATTATTCAGGACCATTGCTATTCACAACCGTCATTATCATGTATTGTGCAGCATGAACAATCATTATCAAGCATCAGTAACGCTTGTCAATTATCAGCAATTTTGGACGATTATGAACCATTTGTCAGCGACAGGAACCTTCATTTAGTCTTATGAAGCACGACGAAGCATTATTGGTCATTAATTGGCCATTGATTAAGTATAAGGGTGAGCAGTCGGGTTGGGAGAAAAAAGTGGTCATGGCAAGTGCATGCACAGGGACTTGTGGTCAAAGCTGGGTCCATGTGGGATGACTTTGGAGGTGATAGTCACATCCACGCCGTTCAGATTTCTCACAGCCAAGCATTGGCTTTCCCAGCCGCGCCTCGTTACCACACAAGCGCTGGAAGCAGTAGTTGGTGGTTCCTTAAACTGGGGGACCAAAGCTATGGTGGGTTTATTGCTATGATATATGCTAATTAGAAACTGGATGATTTTGGGGTAGACCTATTTTGAGAAACATCCATGTTTACCGTAAAACTTGCACAACTCGGGGTGGGATTGAGAGGTCTAAGGCCGTGGAAGGCAACAAAGGTTAAAGCTTACACAGGGCAGACTAGCAAATCCATGCAGTGATGTTTACTACGTCCAGTTGGACCCATGGATTGATGGAGTCAATGATCAAAGAACACGTTGGATGATTCATGGAAAAACATGATTCAAATCCATTTTCTTTGATCATGGATTTTAGTTAAAGGAGCCCCATCGTTTTGGTCAATGATGACCGCAACCTGGTGTGTGCACTTCTTCTGCATGTAGGGTCAATCTCTACCACTGGACAGATCGAAATCAACATATTTTACTGGAAAGGCAGCCCTTTATCTGTTTTTCACCAATTCAAGATTTCATGTGAATTATTGGTGAAAACATCATATATTTGTGAATTTGTTTCACCAGTCGTCTACAACCACCTTACGCATTGTTTAAAATTTGGTCCATCTAAACGAACGTTTGTCCATTTGCCGCAGCTGTGGCTTCACCGCAAGGCTGCAGCCGTCGGTGGTCAAAGCGAGCGCGGAGACGAAATTCGCGAGAAGATGAAGCGAGACTTTGCGGAGCCGCTGCTTGCAGTTCAATCTCTGTTTTTTGAGTTTTTTTGTTGGAGATTGTCATATGGCTATGGGTCAAGCAGTTAACCAATCAATAATTCGGCATATAGTAACCAGCAATAATGGGGAAAACAAAGGTCAATGATAGGGGAACCAGGGGTACGGGGTTTTGACCCACAGCCATATAATTCGAAACTGAATTTGCGGAGTTGCGATGTTCAATCCCAGTCAACTTGCTTGTATTGGCTCAACCTGTGATCAACTGGCAGATTGGTGTTTCCCCTCCGTGAATTTATCATATCCTCCTTCATTCATTGCCATTGTTACGTATGTATACAGCTATTGTTTTGAATGCTTGCCCGTCTCTGCTGCAATGTTTGCAGTTGAATAGCAATCTTTGTAATTGACTATCTCGGCAAGATTTTTGCAGCAACAGTGGAGCAAACGCAAACAGTCCTGTGGTGAATACCACAGCTCCTTGTCAGTTGATTGCTGGACGGCTACCTCTTGTGTAATTGGATCATCATCATCATCATCATCATCATCATCATCATCATCATCATCATCATCATCATCATCATCATCATCATCATCTCATCGTCATCATCGTCATCAGCATCCCCATGATTGTCAGAGATAGTCCAGGAGAGAATGGCTAAAGAGAAGCAGGCCAAAGCGGAGCAGTGAGATCTCTCCATGCCAGAGCTGCCCGTGGAGTTCGATGTGGGTGGCACAAGCTAGGTCCAAGCCTCCATGCTTGGCCATGCCCAAGTGTGGCAAGAGATGGTGTACCTAGTCCCTGGCCTTTAAGTAATAACCCGACAAATCCTACCTATCTAGTCATATCTATACGATCTATATGCAATTACTCTTCTTTACATGATCTATACATGCTTCCATAATCATAATCTATTTAACTATAATTCTAATGAATCAATACTGCCCATGATCCATAATTCTACACATGATTCTACATACATATCTCTGATAGCCAACACGGGTCCAGCAATGACTTAGCCCCAGCAGCCACCTTGGCCTTGGTCTAAGATCTCGGCTGCAGCCCGGACTGGTGAATAGGATGAGGCCCCAAACATGGGCCCTGCTTCTGACTAGAACAAATTCTCCTTGTTCATGTATTTAATCGATATTGTTTATCAATAATTGCTTATTATTTATGGATGATTACCCTTGAACCTCTTATTGTTTGCCATTTTACAGCAGAGATCTCAGGGACTGGCCTCGGTTGCCTGGACAGTTCTTTAACTTTAAATTTGAAGTTCCTGGAGTCGAACGCCCATTGGCAGCTGGAAAACCTTGGGAGCGGCAGGGAAATCTCGGGGATTTCTTGATGTTTCCGCGTGACATGCGAAGAAATTCGATACATAGCTGTTGGATGCTGGTGAAGTACCAGTTGAGGGCTATGCTACGAAGCTGATTTCTGGCCAGGTACATGTGAGATTTCGTGAGATGGGAATTTCAACATCAGCCAGCTTCAATATGACTTGGATAGACTTTGCACCACTGAATTTTGCAGACCACGTCACAGCTATCCATTTCCGGAACATTGCTGGCTACAAGCTTTGGCAGAGTTTGGAGAGCCAATCCCAAAAAACAGGCCATTTTTCCGACCGAACTTGGGAGACAGACACAGCTACAACTCAGCATTGCAAACGCCATGTGACGACTTTGGAGACCCCCGTGGCGCATCGATGGGGGAGCCCTGCTAGCAGGGAATCGCACGCGGAGTCCGGCCCTGGTTCTTGGTGTGCGCCATGTCCAGCTGGAGCCTCGGTGGTGCAGCCACTGGGTACCATTGGCCACCAGTCATTGGTGCTATGGAACCCTGGGGGCAGCCGGTAAGCTGCCCCAGTAACCCCAGCCTTAGAACCAACTTCGAAGTGCAGGTGCGAGGCTTGGAATTTGGTTGAAATTTCTGGCTGTTTGTGATTTTTTTTCGACAGCTACAAGCACGGTTTGTCCGCACAAGAAGCTACTGCTTTTCCCAACGTGGGGGATACTACCTTGGAGGTGGAAGTAGCCGTAACTGGGTGCTTTGAAATAGTTGTGCTTTTCAACCATGCCTGGGGATGATGGTCTGTCGGTACAGTTGACTAATATTCCAGGGATGAACTCGAACTTGTTAATGTAACCATCAATCAGGATGAATGAGCCATGATGAATCATCAGAAGTCATGATAATCCATGTAGTACTGTACCACTGTATTAGCAATACATTAGCAATATATTAAATTAGCAGTATATTACCACTATATTAACAATCCATTGCCAATATGTTACCAATATTTTACCAATATATTCCCAATCATTTTACCAATATATTCCCAATCATTTTACCAATATATTACCAGCAACAATGTTGCCAATGACTAATCATCACAAGTTCTTATGAAGGCCATGATTTCTCCTACATGATTCTCGTCCCAGGTTCGCCTTCTCGACGCCGAAGAAGAAGCCGAAGTTCCCGTTGGAAACCTGGGGCTGGCTATCCAGGGATGGGGACATCTTGGTTTGGTTGGTTGATGGTTACTAAGACCACAACCCAAGAATAGAGGACATAAGGGACAACAATTCGTGACATCTGTCAGGGTGGTTTGAAAACAAGTAATGCTTGGGGAGAGGTAAAGAAAATGGTGGACGTGAGAAACTCTCGGAAGGGGTCGTGGTTACCCCAGCGGTGCTTGGTTGCTGTACAAGGACAAGAAATCATCCACAGAGATCACCATCGATCTCCATTCTTTGTTGGGTCCCGGGGGTTTCTCAAATCGGGGTCCCCCAAATCATGATTCGCCATTGATAGCGATAAGCCGACCATTTTTTGGGTCCCCAATGGCTTGAAAACCCACTATAATGTTGGTATGTCCCCTATTATTGTTGGTTATTGTATCCTATTATCGACCATCCTAAGCGATTGTAAGCCCTTATTCAGCATTGTTTCTCCAGCTCTTTCGTTGATATTCGCTCAACTTGGCATAGGATCCAGAAATCACATCCTGGGAATCTGCAGCAGTTGCAGTACTAGAAAGGGGAGATCCAAAAGAATCGTGAAGCCAGAATGGATGTTCAGTGTTCCCCATATTGTGTATTTACATTTAAGAATCATTAATTTACACATTTTTTGTTTATAGAACATTATAGCAGGTGATACTTGCACACAATTATACATTTACATATATACATGCACAGATACAGATACATATGCAGATAGAGATGCACCTATGCATGTGCTGCCGGCCTCCGCCAAAGATGAACCATAGAGAAAGTAGATGGGCAATGCTCTCCGAGACCCACCATTTGGTGACATGACCTTGCTTTCGTAGGTGTCAAGTTACGCAGAACAAGTCGTGTTTTATTGCTGGTAGCGGTGGTGCGGCATATACAGTATATGTGATACATGAATACTTAGGTCTGGATATATCGATATATACTTCTAGATAAACATGCATGTATATCTATTTGGAAATGATACTAATGGGGTAGTCCGAGAATCGACTTTTCCAGTGTTGGCTTCTAACGTGCAGCAGGAAGAACATTCAACATGTATAGTCCTGAGCCGAATCAAAAGCTACATACATTGAACTGGGGACCATGACACGCCAGCAGCTGATGCATCTCAGCAGAGCATAGAGTGGGATGACGCAACTGAGATACAGCACAGCCCAGCACTTGTTGGCTGCTCAAGCACCATTGCTATGCTGGAAAGAAAGGACGCATGGGGGTGACAAGACAAGACGTGGGCGTAGCAGCTGCGATTGGTTGTTTGACCATCATCCTTCAAATAGACAGCGAGTCATTCAAAACTGCTACTCAGCGGCATGGTCAGCCATTTTCTTTGACAAAATCTTTGAAGGGGAACATGTTTGGCACGTTGAACGCACCTGAAGGTCGAGCGATTTGACAAGATTTTTGTTGGGATTGCTGGGGTCGGGGTGCAGAAATTCACTAAACTAATCTCCATAAAATCGAAATATGTATAATCACATATCATCTCAAAAAATGGTTGATGTTCACTCAAATGTAACCCCTATCTTTAGGTCCTGTATTCTCACCATATAGCATGGCCTATGGCGCCACTGGATCATTCGATCTGTGGCGCTCCAAGAGTCTCCGTGCCGTTGCGGCTTCACCTTCGTGCCGCCATGGATTACCCTGCCATCCTTCCATGGCGTTGCCATGATATGCAGCAGATTTAGATTGGCGTTGGCCGCCTCCGCTGTCGGGAGCGTCATGCTGGTCGTCCGAGTCGCGGTGAGCTTCGAGTCGTCGATCTACAGTTTGGGTGAGCTCGGCGAAGCCGATTCTCAAAGCTTCCAAACACATTATTTCACAACGAATTTGACCAACGTGACAGCGAATTTGACCAAGTTGCAGAAGAGGAGCACTAACGAACTGTTGTACGTTCACATTGGAAAGACTGGAGGTTCTTCTCTTGCTTGTCGACTGAATCTCACTTTTGAACTGCCCTGGTACTACTGCAAAGGTGGCAAAATGGCGGATACAACGGCGTTGAACTCCACGCTTTCTCGGCAAACCGTTGCTCACATCCACATGAACTGGCTGAGCTTTTGTGATCAGTTCTCTGCCTTCCTGGTGATTGTGAGGAATCCTGTGTCGAGAACCGTTTCACAGTTTTACTATTCCCAAAGCATTGCCTCCGAGGAGATTCCTGGGAGAGTTCCCATGCCCATGAACAAGAAGCTGCACGCGTGCTATAAAACTATGGACGATGTGGCAAATGGCATGGTAGGTGCCGATGGAGTGATCTCGCATGTTCAAAACAGTTCGTCAATACGATGTCCGGGGAATGCCCGTCGAGTTCTGTCTGGTCTGTCCAATGAGGGCAGTCACTTTCGATTCAATTTGGAATTCTTCGCGAAGCAGATCATGAGGCTGTGGCCTCGCAAAATCTTTGTGCTGAGAAATGAACATCTATGGGACGATTATAGTCGCCTTGATTTTCTTTTGGGAGGAAGTGGTGTTCGACCGCTGGATATTCATGTCAGAGACTTTGGCAATAAAAGCCACACTGGACATGGTCCTCTCAATTCCCGCAGTCGAGGGGCGCTGTGCTGGCTGTTGTGCCGTGAGATCTATTTCTTCAAGGTTTTACTGTTGGAATCAAAAAATCTCAATGCCACGGAGATACAGCAGTCTATCGATGATTTGGAACAGACCTGTCCAGGCAGTAGTTTGATGCCCCCATTCATGTCTCAGCGATTTACGCGGAAACCTAGACTTGAAACATTCAGGTCATTTGGTGTTTGCACCTACGTGTACGAGAAGTGATGCAGATATTTCTGTCTTTCGATGTGGTTCGTTGCGGAATCTATTGCAATGGTACCACTGGAAGACTCTGAGGCCAGGTTTCAGAGAATAAAAAGCCTTGTTCTTCAGTTCTTTTTCAGGCGGCTCTTTCATCTTCTTCAAGAAGTCACCAGATGATCAGGTATGCCATGGTATATCATACTTCTGTCTAGCTGTCTAAAGACTGTGTACTATACATTGCTTGTTTGAGAAAGGACCAGTGCTTGATCTCCCCCAGTGTCTGGACAGCAGCACATTTCCGAAGCACAGCAAGGTTGAAAGTGCCCACCTGTGCCCACTGATTAATGGGAGATCAGCATCAATAGACCAGCAATTTGTCCAGTGCAAATAGCATCAAATAGCTGATCGTTTTCCAACTACTGCTTTGGGGCGAATCTTCCGGATTTTCTTGTTTTTCCCCAAATCTTATCTCAATGTAGTGAAATGTGTTATATATACATAATCATATACATGCATATATGTATATATATATGTATACCTATATCATTATCCATATATATATATAAGTATATATATATATATTAGTATATGTAAATATATATATATATACCAAGCTACCTGTATTAATTTTACCATACCAAGCTACCTGTATTCATTTTACCAAGTTGCCAAGCGTTCCCATCACATCAGTGTCCACGCGCAAGACCTGGGATTTGCCAATCTTGAGGTCGAAGTCGGGGCTTCGGCAGAAGGTCCGATGGCTGTCCAACAGTCACGGTAGAACACAGGGCCTTCGTGACTGTAGAAAATCCACTGGAGGTAGCTGCGATTTGTAGCTGCGGCATCTCTGGGGTAGATACGGGGTAACCCAGCTCATCGCGTTGATGTTGTGAGTCCTATCTCCATTTGTGAATCTTTTACACGCTGGTAGACTAACCTGGCCATGGATTTTGACCATATTCTATATACTTAAACCCTGGGAAAGCACCAATAAGTGGTGGATTTCGTGGATTTTCCATCTCGAGGTTAGTCTACCAGAGGGGAATTCCATCTAATACTACTTGTATCTATTCTCTGAGCAAATGGAATCAATTCTAAGTCAAATCTTATGGAACCGGTATTTCATCTACATCTATCTATCGATCTATCTATCTATCTATCTATCTTTCTATCTAAGTTATTCTAAATTCATCTCATCCATCTAGATGCTCTGACACAGCAGATCCTGGATGAGCAGCTGGAAAATCATCAAACAAAATCTACGAAGGGAAGCCGCTCGCATCCTTGTTGGTGGGTGATTTTCCAGCAATCTAGGTATGGATTGTGCACATTGATCACGGCTGGAAGAACAAGCCTGCAGCTTCACAATCCTTTATGGGCTTAGTTTGACATCTATTTTACTTGCATGAATGAAATCTATCCAGGAGGATCGGTTGTGTTGTCCTTTATTTACGACCCATGGTTCCTGAACAAACAGTACCTAACCAAGCATTGCCAACCATGAACCCTTTTAATTCATAAGCATTACGCCATGAGTAGCTGTGAACATCCCAGATCAGTTTTTCTTGACATTCGTTGATTATTTGGATGTGAATCCATACACCTTGTTTTTCACAGTGCCAAGAAATGCCATGACAGGTTAACCTTTGGCCGGCACGCTGGTAGCACCTATGGCGAGGCGGTGAAGAAAGGGTTGTCTTCAGCAGCTCTCGATGGCGTGCGTTCACTATACATATATGCGCACCTATACTATACAATCTATACATATGTCAACACATATACATGTTAATCTATACCGAAGTGATATGTTTGTTCGTTCCTGTGGTTATAATTTTTGTTGTTGGTTACCATGTGCATGCATGATTGTTGGTAGCTACTAATTCTATGTGGATCTCACGAGATATTGTTTGTCTGGTTAGCAGCTATATGTTTATTTACATTATTCTTGTTGGTTTCCATGATTGTATATTGTATGTGTACCTAATCATAAACGTTGGTTCACAACTATGTTCATGCGTAAAAACTATGTGTATCAACAAGAACCTGTGATTGATGTATTGTTACGTTTCATGATCATCTACTTACTCATCATCGGTGCTGCGGAGTTTTTGTTTTTCAAGCCTGTCCGGCTACTGTTGCCGTTGCCTGTGTGACACGCTGCGAGCCATCCAGGTGCTTCGTCAACAACCTGGCTATGTTCGATGGGTCCACGTCTCAAAACCGTCATGGCAGGGCCGGCAGCGCAGGTGGTTGATTCGATAGAACCAGCTGCTTTAAGTTGGGTGAATATATCATCATCCAACTGCTACATAATATCATAGTTATAGCCCATATAACTGGCAAATCGGTTGGTGAATCAACCCAAGTTGGTACCAGCTATTTCTCATCGACCACCAGGGTTAGCAACTAGGGTGAAAGATCATCATCTATGGTTACCCACCGAAGTTTCTTGGGTAAGAATAGATCATCATTCGTTGCGATCAATAGAGCAGTTGCGTGGGTTAACCTGTTGCGAAATATCACCGATGATCATATCAGGAGTTCGGCTTGATCAACCCGTTGGCCCCGTTTCAAAAAAGGCGCATCGCCTGAGTTTTGGGGTAAGAAAACGGAGAATCCGCTCATGGCACGGTTCGCTAAGGGATGGTCGTGACCTTTGGGCACTAGAATCCACCAAGCTTCCCAGGGAGCAAACCAAGCAGCAGAACCCGTTGCCACCACATTTTCAGGTAGCTCCTTGAGCAGTCTGACCATAGCAACAAAGCAACCAACTAAGCAGCAACCATTGCCACACAGGTATGTGGCTATTAGCAAGCAACAAAGCAACAAAGCAACCAATTAAGCGACACAGTCTGACCATAGGAAGCTCCATGATGACCTCATTGCTGCTAACATCATGTGAAGCGACACTGCCGTACTTGGCAATTAGCCAAGCTCGTGTGTAACCGCTCCGAAGACAGTTGCGGCACTGGTCCATCATCCCACACCTTGGGTCGGCAGCTGTGGGGTGATAGTAGTCATGCGGTCATAATTTCGATGCAAAGCAATCAAAGCATGATGACCTCATTGCCAACCTATACCTACCAACCTACCAACCTACCACCGAACCGATACCTGCTTGCCGTGAAGCCCCGCGAGGCCTTGGGCATCCCTGACCCACAGGTGCGGCCATCAGAACTGGACCTCCCAGTGGTCATAGCCATACCTGGGATGACTATCTGGATGGCTTATACCCACTAACTTAGGTTTTTAGTGTTTTTGGGATATGATTGATTTACCATATAACCACTAAAAAAATATTTTTAGCTAGGGATCTATAAGCCACCAAGCTATGGACATGAGGACTTGAGAGCCTGGTGGTGTTTACAACTGCGCTTCGCGGAATCATCAACTGGGCTTCTAAGCCAAAAATGAATTTCAGCACGGGGGTTCTCTGTGGTCTGAGTGACCCTGCTTTTTGGGGGCAGTTAAAGGGGCCGTTGGGATTGGTGCAGCCACTCTTTGATCTCCAGAAATTGCGGTGGAAGCATGCGGCATTCGATTTGCATGCTTCATTCCATGCAATTTCTGACAGGATGCGCAGTAATAAAAGTAATGCAGGATCCCATATTATACATGCATGGTTCAGAAACCATGCACGAAAGGGGTAGGTGAACATCCCAGCAAAGGCTGTTTTGTTCATTTATTGGATGTTCACCAGGGGTACGCGATTTTGACCCACAGCCATATCTTTAAAAAGCATCCATAGTTGGAAGGAATTCCCCAGCTATTTATGGTAAAATGGGGGACTAGCTTAAAGAGGGATCTCCCACTACCATTAGCATCCACACCACACAGTGTCCGGGTCATTGGGCCATCGG
>VSDK01014390.1:668772-693836 GCA_009767595.1 Symbiodinium kawagutii | reverse complement strand
ATTGTCGGTGCATCTAGTTGATGTGGATTCCGCCTCGTAGACGTCCTGCAGATTGACGCCACCTCGCCAGTCAGCATCATCTGCATCCTCTGGTAGGTGGTGGTGGGGAACATGACTCGTGTTGCCCACAGCCACATAACAGGGAAACGCACAGTGTAATTGACCCAGATGGAGACCAAGTCGCTATGGTCTTTGGCCGGTGCTTACGCCGCTTTTTTCTTCATTCTGAGGCGCTTTGCTGCTCTGAGACGCAATCTTTTCCGCCTTCTCTTACGTGCTCGTCGTCTCTTCTGTTTCGCTGACATTCCCCGACTTCAATGCTTTTCTGGTGGTTTTGAGCCATCTTAAAAAGCCTTTCCAGGCTCCGTAACAGTCACGCTGGTGATGGAACCGCAACCACCAAAGGTAATTGCCAGTCGTTTGCCTAGTCCATCGCATCCAAACTGCCTTGGAAGCCCACGCAAGATGCTGCCACGGGTGACACCATCGCATCTTCTTCAGAGCAGGCTCCCGCTACTCACACAGGCGACTGAACCATGTACAGCGAGATCAACAGGTCTGTACCCGAAGATCAAGCCTAGTGACAAGCCGAAAAGTTGCATGACTGTGTTGTCTAATGGAACCATCTGTAACTAACTCGACTCAACACAAGGAGGTTTCGATAAAGATGGTACCCAACCGACGGGAGAGCACTAGCAACTGCAGCTGAAAATCCAAATGAGACCCTTGAGAGAAGCAATGTGGGTAACCTCACCATGAAGGCTATGGAACTTCTCGGCCCTTTCAAGGGTAACAGTAACGTCCTCTGTGGATCTGAGCCTATGGCTGCAACATAATTGCTGCAAATGCCGTGATGCCTTCTGCTGAAATACTTGCTAAAAACCCACCTCAAGGATCATTCGTGTTTCACAGTGTCACTCTGTGCCTGCTAGGTGCGGTTGGTGTGGGTCCTTTGCTTCAATTAGCAAAAACTGAGCAGGTGATGTCTGCCTTCAACCTTTTGCATCGTTGGGCTCTCTGCGTGTCAAACATTCCCACTGACCCGAGATATGGTACAAAAATTCTCTTTGCCAAACAGCTTGCGTTAAGCACGCCTTTGCCGCCGACACTGCCTGAGTTTGTGCCGCAAAAATTTCCTCTGAACCGCACGTCTGCGCTTCCTCAGCAAAGCATCCAATAGAAGAGAGACATTGGGGACAGCCGCAAAGTGTCACCTGTCAGCAACGCTTGCCGGTCAGATTGCACCACAACAAAAAATGTGACCAGGTGAGCACGACTGGTTCTTTCTGTTCTTCTTGTGATATTGTGTCCCCACTGAAACGAAGGAAGTGTGTCCCCACTTGGGGCCTCCTTCAAGGCATCAATGCCTATAACAACGATGAAAAGGACCAGGTTGTTAATGCTGTTCTTCCGTTATTCCATAATCCTAATATCTGGGCTCCATTCCGAGTCATGACTGATCAAGAAGTTCTTCAAATCTCCGGTCTGCAACCCTTTCCAAAGCGTAATATCAAAACCGCTCATCTCCTTGATTCCTTCGCCATTCGCTCACTGGTTGGAAACAGTTTCCACCCGCTCTTAATCAGCTGGGCCCTTTAGGCACTAAAGAGGCCAACCTGGAATGGCTACGAGACCCTGATTCCCAGCCACTGAGGCTCCCTGAGATCCAGGAGTAATCGCCGTCCACAACAAACTCATTCAAGACATCCAGAAATCGATGCCAGTAGCCGCCAAGAAGAACCAGGTTTTGTACCCGTTTCGCTCCATTCAGGTCGACTTTGCACTCTTCTTTACTCAACATTTCCAACTTAGCGCTGCTGACCCCAGCCTTCCACTGCCGATGCACCTGAGCAACCGTGCATACAAAGCCGAGCTCTATCGCCTGAACAAAGACCGGGTTGATCACATTGGCAAACCGGTTACTGCCTTTTTGGAGTCCTCAACAAAGAAAGAGCTGTTAGCTCAATGGAATTTCCCCTGCTATCATCTTATTGAACCTCAATTACTAGTAAAATGTCTTCCAGACTCTACACATGCTCATCCTTGTTTGGCTGTGGCACCTTCTCACTTCTGTAACTTTCCTCATGAGCACACACTTCTCCACTTTATGCGAGCGTTTTTCACAGGCTCACCAAATGGTATATTTGCGGATCAGAGCAAGCGGCTTCCATATACCTGATATTTCTCCGTCCTGGAACGGCTCACATTGCTTTATTAAGCTACAGTTGCAGCACACCAACCCTTGCAGTCCCAATGCTCACAACAGCTGAATTGGAAGAGGTCCAACAAATTCGTGTCCCCATCGCTGAATTTGCAGACGCCGGTCACGTTGACGTGTGCAGTTTCGTTTTTAAGGGCACTCAGACCTTTACTTCGTTGGCCCCCTTCCATCATGTCATCATTGAACATCGGTGCCCGTTGCATGTGCTCAGCGAACAAGTTTCTTTTGCATTAAGCAATGAATGCCCACCACCTGGAGCACAATGGGTCTGTCATCATCAGCTGTTGCACGTCGTTTTTGTTTTCGTATCGGTGCAAATCGACGAAGGTTGCATCTGGATCGATGTGGACAATGTAGTGCCTCTTGCCAATGGCAGTAGCGCTCCCTATCTCAACCCACAAGCCACAAGCAAAGATATACATCAGGATCTTGTCGTTTGTATATTAGGGCCAAATCACGGCAACTGTCGGCTGGCTTTGCTAGAAAATATTCGACCAGACCTAGCGCAGGAGGGCTTACCTTTACTCAGTCTGGACGATGCTCAGACCCTTGTGCGAGTTGCAGCTGAAGAAGCTGCGATTGCCTCCTCCCTCTCAAGGCAGCTATGTCCGAGACATGAGACATTTCACATGTTAATCCTATTCGCCACAAGAGAGGCGGCGAAGTTGTTATGTTGCAGGGCAAATCAGCTATTGTCAAGGGAAGTTTGGAAGTCCAAAGTCGTGTTACGGATGGTTACATCGCAAGTCATAGTCATCTAAAGTCACTGTCATCGAAAGTCACTGTCATCTAAAGTCATTGTCATCTAAAGTCATTGTCATCTAAAGTCACTGTCATCTAAAGTCATTGTCAACTAAAGTCACTGTCGCCAAAGTCATTGTCACTAAAGTCATTGTCATCTAAAGTCCCTGTCATCTAAAGTCACTGTCATCTAAAGTCAATGTCATCTAAAGTCATTGTCACTCAAGACACTGTCATCTAAAGTCACTGTCATCTAAAGTCTTTGTCACTAAAGTCACTGTCATCTCAAGTCACTGCAATCTAAAGTCACTGTCATCTAAAGTCACTGTCAACTAAAGTCACTGTCATCTAAAGTCATTGTCAACTAAAGTCACTGTCATCTAAAGTCATTGTCACTAAAGTCACTGTCATCTAAAGTCACTGTCATCTAAGTCATTGTCACTAAAGTCAATGTCATCTAAAGTCATTGTCATCTAAAGTCACTGTCACTAAAGTCACTGCAATCTAAAGCCACTGTCATCTAAAGCCATTGTCACTCAAGCCACTGTCATCTAAAGTCAATGTCATCTAAAGTCATTGTCACTAAAGACACTGTCATCTAAAGTCACTGTCATCTAAAGTCACTGTCATCTAAAGTCATTGTCACTAAAGTCACTGCCATCTAATGTCGCTGTCATTTAAAGTCACTGTCACTAAAGTCAGTGTCAACTAAAGTCACTGTCATCTAAAGTCACTGTCATCTAAAGTCACTGTCATCTAAAGTCATTGTCACTAAAGTCACTGCCATCTAAAGTCCCTGTCATCTAAAGTCACTGTCAACTAAAGTCACTGTCATCTAAGTCATTGTCACTAAAGTCATTGTCATCTAAAGTCCCTGTCATCTAAAGTCACTGTCATCTAAATTCAATGTCATCTAAAGTCATTGTCACTAAAGACACTGTCATCTAAAGTCATTGTCATCTAAAGTCTTTGTCACTAAAGTCACTGTCATCTCAAGTCACTGCAATCTAAAGTCACTGTCATCTAAAGTCACTGTCATCTAAAGTCACTGTCATCTAAAGTCATTGTCAACTAAAGTCACTGTCATCTAAAGTCATTGTCACTAAAGTCACTGTCATCTAAAGCCATTGTCGCTAAAGTCATTGTCATCTGAAGTAATTGTCACTAAAGCCATTGTCATCTCAAGTCACTGTCATCTAAAGTCACTCTCATCTAACGTCACTGTCAACTAATGTCATTGTCATCTCAAGTCATTGACACTAAAGCCACTGTCATCTAAAGTCACTGTCATTTAAAGTCACTGTCATCTAAAGTCATTGTCAACTAAAGTCACTGTCACTAAAGTCACTGTCACTAAAGTCACTGTCATCTAAAGTCACTGTCATCTAAAGTCATTGTCAACTAAAGTCACTGTTATCTAAAGCCATTGTCATCTAAAGCCACTGTCATCTAAAGTCACTGTTAACTAAAGTCACTGTCATCTAAAGCCATTGTCACTCAAGCCACTGTCATCTAAAGTCAATGTCATCTAAAGTCATTGTCACTAAAGACACTGTCATCTAAAGTCACTGTCATCTAAAGTCACTGTCACTAAAGTCACTGCAATCTAAAGTCACTGTCATCTAAAGTCACTGTCATCTACAAAGTCATTGTCATCTAAAGTCATTGTTATCCAAAGTCACTCTCAACTAAAGTCACTTTCATCAGTTTCCAAGATTGGATCGAACGACGCGTTGGAGGAGAATTGATCGAAGCCCAGTGATGTCCAAGGTTTGGGCGTGTGGAGCGGAGAAAAGTCTGAACAAAGGTATAGGCCCAAATTCTTCACTTTTTAATTTTCCAGCTATGATGACGTCGACTGAAATTACAAGGCAATCGAAATCAGTTGAAACAGGATACGACCACAAGATACCATGAGAATTATCATTTCCCCAGCCGAAACAAGATATTGGCTTCACCAAGCACAGGTATGCGGGCTTTCGAATTTGCGTGTCTATGAACAGTGATAGGGATATCCGAGAGAGGGAACTATCTGGGACAGGGTTTCATCCAAGGTGTCAGGCGATCTTGCAAGGGACAGCGCCCAGGAAGTTTTTGAGTGTGAGAGGTATTTCCAGTCTCCAGGGCTCCAGCTGTTTATTGTAGATAATGTTGCTGGTCTCTTGAGCCATCGACCAAAATGCTGGGTTAATTAGTATACGCGGTTAATAAATTGGATGATTTAGGGTACAATACCCTTATGATTTGAGAAACCAGCGTATAGTTGGTTTACTTTGACTATCTCTATCATTTTATTGGTTATCATTTATTCATCCCTTATAAGTTATCACACGCCCCGTATAGCTGCTATGGCATGGCGTATCGTCCACTGGGTCGCCTCAAGGCCACGAAGGGGTCCAGTTTGGTGCCAAAAGCATTTGGCGCCTCCAAGGATCTTGGGACCTGACCCCTTCGGACCTGGAGAGCGGTGGGTCGCTGTGAGTAAGCTTCGTGGGGTACAACAAGCAATCTTGTTATTGCTTGTTGGTTGATAGAATTGTGGTTGTCAGTTGGTTAGTAGGTATACGCAGCTAACTTTGTTGGTAGAAGCAGTCAGGAAAGGTGACGAAGATCGACGGCGCCTGGATGGAAGGTTTGAAGGATGAAGACGAATCGAAGGCCTCAGGTCCTGTGACCCCCGTGAAGCATCATTTTTTGGATGAACACCAGCGCAGCGCGCCCACTAAATCCCGGCATACTATGGTTGTTGCTGACTGCGTCAAAACATTGTTATCTCATGAGTATCAGCCATAAACAACCCTTCAAGGACATGATATCCCTTCAGGGCTCTACGGGTCGGAGGAAGACATGAATCGTAGATCCATATCGATAGACCACCTCTTTACTAGCTTCATTTTTTGTTTTACCGCCAAATAGTACATCATCATCCTCATCATCAGCGCCGTCGCCGTCAAGGAATCAAACAATCATTTATCATCATTCATCTATGAATTTTCTCTGGTGATTATTCATGATGATCCTGTACACGCAATGATGAACTGTCCTCGTTAACGATGGCGACGCCACTGTCGCCCCAGGAGATTCATTTCACTCCTTCAGCGCGTCCGGTGGTGGCGGAACGTGTCCGGAGCCCGGCGGTGCTGGAAGGGTAGCTTGGATAACGATGAGCCTCAGGTGAGACTGGCTTCACGGATGCTTGTGATTCTCAACGAACGATCCGAGTAATGAAAGCCACTCATTCCTTTCTAGTCACTTGTCATTAGAATTGATTGCTTGTGGTGACTACCCAATGGTTTTGTGTACTTGCCCTCGTTAAGCATGAACTAGCCACTATCGCATACCATGTATATAACTCGTTATCAACCAATAATATTTATCATTGACCCTTGCTAACAACTACTACCCATGACTTTTCCATGATCATCATCATGAACCATACTTGATCACTTTTGGTGGTCGTCATAAACCATGATGAACCTTATACAAGATTATTGAGCAGATTGTCCATCAAACCCGCCATGAACCGAATTGAGGAAAACGCAGAGGTCGCGGTCTATCTGCTGAGTGCCTACCTCAGCCTTGATTTTAGCCAAATGGCCCGCTGCAAAACAATTGAGCTTCGAGGCTTGAAAGCATTCGCTCAGAGGTGTTTCAGGAAGCCTCAGGCTGGGAACGGCTTGAATGTTTGACGGTGATGGTAGTGTGTGTCAACCAGTTCAAACCGTTGAGAGTGCGTCAACCAGTCCAACCAGTTCACTTCAAACCGTGAACTGGGCATGAAATGTTGACTGCTTTCCGATTGCGCAGAAAGAGAGAAGGATCATGCAGAACTTCTCCAAGGATAGGGTGGGTGCGGAGGGCCTAGCTGCAAGGTTGTCATCGCATTTGGGGTGTTTATTGCAATGTTTGCATTTTCTTTTTTCGATAGACCCGTGAGGGTTCAGTATGATCAAGCCCTTGTTGATGGTAAAATGCGCTGATTGGCCTCCGCGTCTATCATAAAGTTTCTTTGTACATTTTGGCAGACCTTGTTTGGCAGACTCTTCATTATTCCCGCGCAGGAGGATGCCCCGGCTGCTACGCCTGGTTCGGCCAGGTGCCGGGCAAGAGGCCTGACTACTCCGGGAAACCACGGGTCACGAACCCGTCCAAACTCATGAAACATCATTCCTCACCGCAACGCACCACTCGAGTCATGATTGGCGCTGGCTCTTATATATTGTTTGTTTTGCTTCAAAGTTCTGTTGTCTCAAAAACATCAGCATGGGTTGCCTCAATGATCGTGAATTCAGGAAAAAACAGATGCAACCTGTCAATGACTTGTCGTGTCAGCTGCCTGACAACGTATGCTGTACGTCCTGCCCTCTTCGTGGGCGTATTTGCATTAAGCAGACCTGGATTGTCTGCGCGTAGTGCAGTTTTATCATGATCGGTAATAATGACAAGTAATGACCAATGAGTTACCAGCGGCAGATTCACGCCCAGCATCATGGGGGCCCCTTCGGGCTTGCCATCGCTCCACGGCCGCTGCCCGCCAACGCTCCACAGCGGCGCGCCTGGGCCCGTTGCGAGCGGCCGGATGATGGTTAGTGTATCATGATGGTTGCTGATGGTTACTCATTGACAACTAATTTTGTTTCATGATAATCAATGATTAATGATGAGATGGTTGCTGATGCTTAGGTTTGGTCTATTTCAGTTGTTGATGATCGGTTGATGATGGTTCCTGATGGTGATCATGGTGGTTAATGATTGATTAGTGTGATGGTGGTGGATGACTACTGAGGATTATTGATCGGTTGTTGATGGTTGATTGGTGATGGTGAGTAATGATTTAACCATCATGTTTTTGGTTGTTGATGATGGTGGGTAATGATGATTGATGACCGTGGTCGACAATGATGAATGATCATACCTGGTAGGTTTTGTCTTGGTATGTTTTGTTCTGGTAGACTTTGTTTTGGTACGTTTTGCTCTGGTAGGTTTTGTCTTGGAACGTTTTGCTCTGTCATCATTATTGCTATTATCGCAGATCAATCAATAAGTCAATCAATCAAGGATCTCCGCTTGCGTATTACATGTTTTCAGGGGCATTGTAGTCGCAATCGGATGAGTGCATGTGGAATAGCCCATGTTGGTTTCGACTGGGTGGTTCGCGATTGCTTGCGCCGCTATTCAGGGGAAGAGGAAAGATGTGGATTAGCTACAGATGATGCCTCATAATGGCCAATTTGGATCATTTTGGATCTATTCTGCTTGATCAATGTGCTTTTTGTTCGCAGAGATGCAATGAACACTTCAGTCAATGGACAAGTCGTCATGCTGTCGGAATTTGTTTGGAAACACCTGCCTGAAAAATCCAGAATATGTAGCCAGGGGGCTTCAGCTAGATTGGAAGTATATTGTCACATTGTCGTGTGTGATGATATGTTATCGCGTTGATTACTGCAACCTTGGTTACAATAGCGTTGTTTTACATTACCCATGCCTCCGAACTGGAATTTTGCTTGCTCCCAATTTGATTCGCATGGCGCTTGCGATTTGGAGGTCTCAGTTATTCCTGGATAGAATTGGACGACATCAACAGCCGAAGTTCAGGGGAATAAGACCTTCAGAGCTCAATGGGGTCGTACCTTGATTTTGCAAATCACAAGTCATGGCAATATTTTGTCTCAGTTCAAAACATATGTGGCCACATTTCAAGCAACTCAATCTTCGACATGCACAACGCACGGTGCGCGGGTTTTTTGGGCGCGCGAGCGGGTGCGCGAACATGTGCGCGATGCGATGCGCGGGTGCGCGAAGGGGTGCCAAACGAGCGCACGACCAGGTGCGCGGGTGCGCGAGAGGGTGTGCGAACGGGCGCGCGACCAGGTGCGCAAGCCTAAGCCCAAGCGCGCGCCTGTTCGCGCGCAAATAAGGCCCCATTTTGATAAAACGAGGCCTTGTTTTGCTAAAACGGGGCTTTCTTTCCGCGCGGACAGGTGCGCGCGCGGGCTTACGCTTGCGTCCTGGTCGCGCGCCCGTTGCACGCCCGCTCGCGCACCGGGGCGCCTTCGCGCACCCGCTCGCGCACCGGCGCGCCTGGTCGCGCACCCGTTCGCGCACTTGCGCGGGCACTTCCGCACCCGTTCGCGCACTCGCGCGCGCACTTGCGCATCTTGTCCGTTCACCACGCGTCTGGTCGTTTGCGTGTCCGCGCAGGTTTTCAGCGCATATATGCTGCATATGTTTTGCATCAAGCCAAGCAATATTGAAATTCTTTAGTTTATAGTCTGGGCTGCTGCTGGCATTGTATGAATTGATGTGCGCCTCGGTTCATCATTGTCAACCATCATCAGCCAGTATGGTAGGGCCGTTTCAATCCCGCACCCATATCATCAACAATTTTCAATCAGTTCTGAGAACTCTGGTTTGCATGATTAAGCATTCATGAAGCATCTCCACCGACTCATCATTACCAACCAGCATTAACCTTTCTTAGCCATGATTCTTAGCAATGCTCCAGTGGTATCACAGTGACTGTCAACGGCGGCACTCCAGGCAACGACAGTTGGCTTTAAAGAAGCAGAGATCAGCTGCGAGCCGGTGCCACCCGTCGGGGCTTGAGAGTTCTGACTCGATGAATGAACCAATCCTAAGGGATTATGAAGCCAATCATAGCAAGCATGGTCAATATATGTTAATAATCAAGATTGCTAATACCAAGTCCATGATATCCAGAAGCCCTGGTATTAACAATTATTTGATGACCAACAGGTTTATTATCTGAGGGTTACACTCCGGTAGTCTTTGACATAGCTGGCTGAAAAATCACCGCGCATCTTATGCAGAGAAATGTGCTTTCGAAACCATCAATAATTGGTGGACTATAGAGTGGAGAAAGTTCAGAGAGAAGAGATGAAAGGAACAAAGTGGAGCAAGACGATAAAAACGGTTTCAGAAGACACCGGACTATTTACCAGATAAAGGTAAATTATTTCCCATGCAGACATTATCAACTTTCCATGACAATCATGACACTGGTAATATTGCCAACACTTCGCCACTAATGCTCATGATGGTTTCAAGATGACCACCATTGACCGCCATTAACTACCATGGAACCACCGTGGAACAACCATGGAACCACCACGCATCAGAGCAGATCACCTGTCCCGTAGCAGGAAGCAGCTGGGCAACGAGGTCGTCGCCAGTGCGAGAATGGCCAGTGGAACCAACCATTAACAATTAGTTGGGGGTTTCTTGAAATTGGCAACCCAAAATATGTTCGGTTTATTACTGTAGATGATTCACATTGGATGATGACTGGGAGCCCCCCTATTTTCAGAAACCGTTTGGCGAATAAAACCATCCATGAGCAACGTCAAGCAACAGTGACCCACCACAAATATGGATAGCTACCGTGGTGCCGGTTGCGGAGTTGATGGATTTTTTGTGATGCGAAGGACAGCAAGCGTACATGTTTCAGCTTGACTTGTGACTTCAGAAAAATGACTTGTGAAAAATTATCCTAACACACGATTTTCATGTCCACTGACACTAACTTTGGATACTATAGCTATCCACTAACAATCGAGGACGGCACGCAGTTACCATCCTGGAGACTTCAACAAACACGTGACCTGGTGGTAAGGTAAGTTTTTCACCTTTCTCGCCCGGTTTCTGCTGGGCTTTCGTTGCAGGTTGTGTATGTTGACACGCACAGTATCACAGCTGCACGTCTTCAGATGTCGACACCATGGGTTCATGGATGAGACTATCAACCATTTAGTTAATCATCAGTTGCCCATCAGTTAACGGATGATCTGTTGATCGTAGCCATTTATTTTTCCAAGCTATTGGCCATTCTTTAACCTTGCCATTAGTCAGCTTAGCAATAGACGGTTGCAACCGACACTAGACAACAATACTGGTAATGGTTGAGGCTGATGGTGGTTGCATGGTTGGTAATCATCAATCCCATCACCTAGGATCAGATCCCAGAAATGTGCTTCAGCAGGTAGGGGGATGGTGCTCTCCATGGTCGTGGATGTCGGTACTGTAATGGATGTTTTTTTCTACATGAATCATCAATGGACGCTGGAACATAAACAACAGGATCAAGCATCTGAATGAAAGCGTGTAAGTGCAGGCCGTTGTAATCGCACGATGTATATATTTCTTGACATCACTTAGACTTTGTGTCACAGCAGTCATCACATCATACTTTTGCTTCAAGGCTTTCTGCGAAATTTGAGACATGTTGAAACAAGATGCTACTTGCCATGCTAGGCGGCACTGGCGGAACAGAGGTGCCATGGGACCATGTGATGTGTGAGGATTGTCGAGCCGGTTTTCTACTGGTGGCCTGGTGGGTTTGTTATCAGATCATTGCAATCCACTATGGGTATGACTTTCCTTTTAGGCTGTGTGCCAGCCATTACTTGGCGGATAGGCGGAAAAGTGTGGAAAAACCCACTATGGGAATATGTGGATGTGGATCTATGAGTGAGTTTTTAAAGGGTTCGTTATGATCTTCCAGATCCTAATTGTTTGTCTCAAAGAGCAGTTAGCGGGCGATCAAAAGACGATGCGCCTCAAAACCGATCTGGGGCGGTCCAACTCCTGGACGAAATCAGGACCAGTAGAACCACAATACTGAAACCTCTGCTGGGAAGGGCTTGAAGTCTCATCACATTTACTAAAAACTATCCGAAGCCTGCTCCAGAGCTCCCAGCTCCTAGAGCTCTGGGGGACCTAATGGTGTATCTGAGGTCATCCACCACTACTGCAAACCCTGAACCTGCCAGGCACATGATTGATTTCGGCAGCAGTTGTGAACAGACAACCGCCGACGAATCGGTGCTTTGCGACGTCTAGAAAGGCCACGCCTTGTTTTACAGGCACGCATGATTGTTTCGTATCGTTTCCGTGATTGATTGATATGATTGTGGAATGGATTCCATTGTTTGTGATTGACAGCCCATGATTTTGTATGGTTTCCATATGTTTCCATATGTTTCCATATCGGGCGGTCAAATGTCAGCTTGAGCTGGGTCGAAGGACTTGGAGTCCTGAAGAAACGAAACTTCTGAAACATCCTCCGGCTTGCTGTCGACCTGATGGCGACGATGACGATGACGACGGCGGCGACGATGATGTTTATAATGTTGATCAACGAAGACACAACATAAGAATAAGAGGTAGAAAAACAAGAACAAGAACAAGAAGAAGAGAGACAGAGAGGAATGATCACAAAAGAACACAATGATAACAAATAACAACAACATGATATTTGGAGAAATACGGCTGTTAGAAATATGTTCACTGCTTTGATTCGAACGATCCCCACCATGACAGATCAGATTACATCGTTTCTGGAATATATTCTGACATCCTTTCTGGCATTTATTGTGTCGGGTCTGGACGACGTGACTAGCCATTGCCTTAGCTCGTTGGACCTGGCAAGTAGTCGTCTCTTCTATCTATCCGGGTCGTGCTGACATAAAATCTAGAAAGCCTCACCTGGCAGGTCAGGAATGATACTGCAAAAATGGGATGAACAAGTATGATGAGATTGCCATGATGCTCAATGAAGAGGAAATGATCAGGATAAGAAAAGGAAACACTGACGAACAAATGACAATCACAGAACATGAAGAGAAGATAGAATTATGAGGACCCTGACAAAACTTGGGAACAGACCGGAACACACTGAAGAAGAAAAGCAGGAGAAAGAAGAAAGGCCAGACAACAAACCCTAAGAAAGATGTGTGCAAGGATACTGGTTGTTCAGACCTACTATTTGTAGCAACAGAAGCCAGCTTCATCAGTTCTGATTCTGAAACGACAGGAAAGGGCCGCTCCTCTCCTACTCTTGTTGGCATGGGTTTTGCATACACCGAAGCAAACAATTCATGATGTGCCAAATGCGAAGATTGCGAAGTTCATGGTTTAGAAGCTCCATAGAACCCAATTGGCGCCTGACATCAGCCCTGTGCTGAGATGGCACTTGTTCAAGGGGCACCCCACCCATTGGACTAAAATCCCAAGTAAAAACATGGCCAGGTGACCGAGCTTATATGAGCTTTTACTTTTCTTGCATATCATTCATAAATAGATATACATGAACTATATATATACATACGTAAATATATATATATATATATTTATACAGTATATATATGTATATATGTATATATATATATATGTAAATATATATATATATATGTAAATATATATATATATATGTAAATAAATAAATATATATATATATGTAAATAAATAAATAAATATATATATATATATATGTAAATATATATATATATATATTGAGAAAACTAGTGTATCAAGATCATGCAGGGTTATTGGCCGACCTTTTGCGGTGTCTAATAGAATATAATGGAACACAATGCACGAGAGCTAGTGTCATATGTGCCCTGAATAGATCCCATTGGGCAATAAGGTAAGCCTTATCGGTTTAATGTTTCATTAGTTAAAAAGGATTTAGATCTGTTTACTACGGCAATATGTGGTTCAAAAGTATGAATAAGTTGATACTAATTGATTGACTTTGCAAATTGGGTCAACTACGGTTGTCAAGAAAATCAATGATTATCATGACTATTATTAATTTCGATTATGATTTACTACTACTAAATATCATTGTTGATTACAATTTGATTCCTATCATAACTACTATCATTACTTACTCGTATTAAGTACTTTCACTAGTCACTATCATTCATTACTACCATTGATTATCGTCATTGATTACTATCACTAATTACTTTTATCAATTACTATCTTTGCTACAATTACTTAATTTGTCGTCAACGATTAGTAGATTTCATTCTTTGCTGAAAAGGTGACCCCTTGAAGCCGGTGAAATGAAAGCTCGAGTGCAAAGTTGCTCGTTGCTTCTCCCAAGCCCAGGGTTTGTGCCGCCCTCGAAATGGATCAGCAGATCTCAGATATGACAGGGACAATGCTTGAAGCCATGCTTGACATCTTGGCACACTTCCTGGTGGCGCCTTCCCAACGCAGCAAATGCGCCACGGCTGCCTGCTACGAGGAGGCAGAAACTTCCATCGGCGCTGCATAGTGAGGACCGCCAATTCCTAGTCATCAAATGTCATCAAACTGCAAAAAAGGATGACCTTAGTTGCTCACTTTTGATCCAAAGTGTCAGATGTGAAATGAAGATGATTGAACTACTGCACCTGCAAAGCCACAATGTTGACCCACACTTACTGTTGACAGAGTTTGATACAGCTTCACTTTCGACAGAAATTAAGAATTGTAAGATCACCTACTTCCTCTATTTTCCTCTTCCTCTGAAGCAGCATGTCTTTTCTTAGCTTTCACTTTCTTCACTTCTCTGCTTGCAGGGGGCTTAGGAAAGCTGCAAAGCTAGATGGCTCAAACAGTTGCTGCATCGTGCAGTTTACGTGGTGTTTTTCATGCTTGGAATTTGAACAACGTTGAAAGGAAATATTGTCATAATATGACATGAATTATTTAGGTGTGTGCCAAATGTTCTTCACATAAGTTCCATATTCACACCAGTTCCATAGCTTCAGTTTGGTTTCTCTTCGCCGATCTCAAAGGTCCGGCCAAAATTGAAGAATAAGTGAAGACGCAGTTGACTGAGTTGATGGCGAAATCATGGATGGAGGGTTGGCCTTCCTTGCGTTGCTGGCTCGAGTAAATGCAGATCAGGATCTACAATCCACAGAACTGCTGACATGGTATCATGAATGGAAACATTCAACATAAGACATCCAATGGATCAACCCTCGCAATGACACGATGACCATTATTTTGTACAAATAATATGTTCAACATGCATACATGTTACTAATGACGGACGCATTGGGGTCATCCTGCATCCGTAAACCACATGAAACTATCATTTGCATCACTGTATGTCACTGAATGTCACCGTATGTCTGCGTGTTCTTTGGTTGTTTTCTGTGAGGGTGATAGTATCCTTCCTGGCATGGTGCGACCGTGGCCATGTTGACAGCTCTATGGAGACTGTGACAGGCGCAAATACATACGCACAGCTTCCGTGCTCTAATTTCATTGCATTCAAAACAAAGACATTAGCAGTGCTGTTCTTGGACAGGTGTTGTGACCAATTGTTTTGGAGTTTCAACCTATTTCACAACGACCTTATCCATGTTTAACTGTTAACCACCATATGGTCATTCACTAGGAGGTTGGTTTGGCTGTCATGAATTGTGTTTTTTACTATGAGCATGAACCGCCTTGACGTTATACGTTTTTTCCAGGGTTGATTTTAAACAGCCCCGGGCATGTGCACTACCAGAACTACCACAAGTGAATGGCTGATACTTGGTCAATCAAACACCGTCCTATACACGACCGTGATTAGCCGTAGTTATGTACTTACCGATTATGAACTGGGATTGATTACTGTATTTGTTATCCACGCTTCTTTACCCATGAGATTGTATGCCTTTTACTAATTCTTCATTGGATTCGTTGCCCATAGTTCAGTCTAAAATGAATTCACATTATTAGATATATCACCGTTTCGAACTCTCATTGTCGACTTTTTGCAATTAACTATGTATTGCCCCAAGTTAAGCACCAATTATGATATAACTATTCATTAGATTCATTACTTAAGGATTAAACTTACAACAAATTTGTTGACATCTATTCCTTTTTGCATCCGCTGTGCAGAATGCAGCATGATGATGTCAATGTATCTATTCTAGTGATATGGTCAACACTGGTTCACACGGGTTAAGAATTGTACGATAAGTGATAACAGTCAATCACATTCATTAGTAGTATTGAGGACACTGAGCCCTTAGTTAATCATCCATTAATCCTTAACGACTCACTGACCAGCAGGCCAACCATCAGTCAAACTATTTGTGAACTCCATTCATTCACCCATGAATCATTCATCAACCATTCATGAACTCTCTTCGTTCCTTCCATCAGTTTTAATTCACCAACGATTTGTTAATTCACTCCATTCATTGAACATCAACCATTTTGTAGCCCATAACTTAATCATTCATTCATCCCATTCATTAAGCATCCATTCGTGAATCCAATTATTAATTCCATCAAGCATCTCCGAACTCCGCAGATAGTGCTTAACGATGATTAATGGTTAATTGGTTGATTTGATCTATTAACTCCATTCATATCCTATAGCCATCAATCAACCATTAATATATCAAATCAACTGACGGAGTTAATAGTTCAGTGTATAAATGGAGGTAATTATCGGTTTGATTCTATAGCCATCAACTAACGATTAACGAAGTTAATGACCCTGATTCTCCATTTGATTGTTCCCCTATCTCCATTTAATGATTATAACCATTAACCAATCATGGTTAATATATATATATATATATACATCATCATGACCAATATATATATACATAATCATGACCAGTATTATGACCATGCATTATATATAGAAACCATTGTTGTAACTGCATCATTATTAAAACAATTACTATTAAATGTGGTTAATAATGGTTAAACATGTTTAATATTATCTATAAATAAGTTATATATAAACCATTATCATTAAATGGAGTTACGAGTTACAATAACGGTTGTAAAAATAATATGATTAAATCATGGAGAAATCATAGAAAATCCATTCTAGAAAATGAAAATCCATATTATCTATAAAATCGATTTGGATATATGGATTATATTCCCATCGTAATATTTATGATATCCATTTCTATAATCCCATCGTAACTCCATGGATTTCCTCCAGGGCCAGAGCGCAGCGCCGAGCGGCGGAGCACCACTCCGCGGGGCACCACGGGCGCTCCCCTGCGCCTGCTGAGTGCCCGGGCTGCACCGCAGCACTGCACCGTCCGTGGGCGACCCCACACGGTGTGTCCGGTGGTGAAGGGTTCATGTTGGTTGGGAATGGTTGGGAATGGTTAGGAAGTATGGATGCTGAGTTTTAAATGGTTAACTAGTGATGGTGGGTAAGGATGGGTAATGGTTGGTAATGATGCAATGGTCAGTGAGTAATATGGTGGTAATACGTGGTAATAAGATCGAAAAGAATTGGCAGTGGTGCATGATAGATGCTTGGTGATGAGTATTTCATGTATGATGCTTAGTTATTTTGGTGATTTAATGCTCGGTCAGAATTTGCAATGATTTTTGATCATAGTATGGTAGATATATCTACCCACAAGATGATCATAGAATAGTGGATGGAACCCACAAAAAGGGATGTGCGATTCATATGAATTTGCTTCATAATTTGCTTCACAGTGCTCCTTGCGAATCCCACAGTGATTCTGGTCAGCAAGTGTTGATGATGGTCAACAATGGTGGTGGGGGATACTACCATTTGTGGACAACCTCAAATGGAGTCTTCCCAAGACTGGTGGTTTTCTCCAAGATGATTGTGGGATGGAGCACATCATGGTTTCTCAACAGGCACCAAGAAACTAAGGCCTTGATTGTCAAGTAGATTCCTCCGGGTCCTTGGTAGTCTTGTATCCCTCAGCCCTTCGGGATACGTGGAATGTAAGTGGCATGTGGGGCAGTATCCTTTCAGCTGGTTGTTCCTGCATTCTCATTTGTATGGCCATAGCCTAAAACATCAGAGAATAGGACCAAAGCTCTGCAATCGGTTCAGCTGCATTACACAGTCTGAACCCCAAGAACCAAAAATCGGATGATTTACTGCATCAAATTTTCTGATTTCACCTTTGGTGACTTTGGTGAGCGCATGTGGAGTTCATGAAGCATCAATGAATTGTCAGGAATTTGCTTGAACGAGCGTGTGCTTGGTGGTGTTGAGGCGAATCTTGGCATTGGGGAGATTTGTTCTCGAACGGGGATGAATTGACAAGTTGTGGATCCAGTTCGAACGTTATGTACGTCTCTTCAGCAGCTGGCGGAAAGTTTGTAATGTCCTCACTTTTGCAAGTTTGCAGTGCTCATTGGATGTTTGGGTTGCAAAGCTGCACGCCTGTACGATGCCTCATGATTCTTGCTTTCACTTCCCTTTGAAGGTGAATGAAGCCTCCACCCTTGCAGACGTTCGCCAGAGTATTCAAGATGATGAATCACAGCTGCAAGAATCAGTGTCTGCTTTGACTTGGCTGTGCATTGGATTGCTGTATTTTATAGGCCACCCATCAAAAGTGCTACTGAAAGTTGTACTGTGGGCACTTTTTCCCACCTGCAAGCCCGGTTTTGTTCACTTTCAGGAGAATCAATGCCATTGTCAAGTGTTTGCAGAGTGTTGATTCAGCCAAATCCAGTCCTGGCCTTTCTTGCCACTCTTTTTTTCTGTAGCATTTGGCAGTGATCGTTCTTTCAGATTTTTTTTCTTCCTGCTCTGAGGAGATTCCTGGTGCAGCTTGGAGTTTGATTAATGTGCTGTTTGTTCATTTGGGGACTCCGAAGAACATTTGACCGCACGCAAGACTTGTTTGTCACCCACTCAATTGTGGACATCATTTGCCCGATGGAAAGCTGATAGGATATTTTGTAGACTGTTGGAGTTTTATGGGCACGCAGTGTGCAATCAACAACTCAAAGGTAACATGCCTGTTTCGGCTCTGCCTGAAGACCTGATTTAAGAATGTTAAGAGTGCAAAAAGACAAAGTGCGAATTGAGCAGTGTTCCAACTATTCGCTTTTCCCCTGTTTGGATGTTTCTTCACATTGGAAAATTGCAAAGGATTTCTCGACAAAATGGAATGTAGGGCTGTAAGGAGAATCAATCTGTCTGAGATTCATTGTTTGATTCCGTAGTTCGTGGGCTGAACAATGTGACTCCTGAGGTACCTGCCAGCCCCTTGACTGCACCTTCTGGGGACAGGACTTCGCTAGGAGATCGGGGAGACACCTGACAGGTTGTTAAAGAAAAACACTATGACCGTAGGCTGCACGCTCCACTTTGTTGGCTCTTCAGCCTTCACAACTTCGTTTGCAGTTGCTCCTTTATGTAGTTTATCTCAGAACTGACCACGATTATTCATCAGTAGCCATCATCCACCGACTATCGTCAACCATCATTAGCCATCATGAACCATCACCGTGCTGACGAACTCCTGAGTTCCACTTCTCCATCCGAGGCTATTCCTTTCTCTTTGGAGGTGCCCCCGTGACGCTGCGGCAAGAGGCCCGGAGAAAGGCATTGGAGTGCTTCCCCTTCCTCAGCATCATCCCTGAGGACGCAACACAATCGGGTGAGATGGCATGGTTGGCTTCTGTGTTGAGTTTCTTGAGCCTCTGAAGTCTGTCTTGGCTTGATGAGTTCACAATTCCAAATGGTTTCAGCGTTTTTGATTGATTGACCTGATCACCAACAAGTTGCGTAGCGATGGGAAGTACTACATTTGCCTTGGAGCGAAGCACATAGCATCTCAGCCTTCCACTTTTGATTGCATGACAGCTTGCTCCTACTGGTAGGACGTGCCGGTACCGCTTGCAGGTGGGTTGTTGGAAAACCTGTACTAGACAAATCCGAAGCTGCATATCAGAACAGATGAGAGCTTTGGATTTGGCAAATTGCATCTTGCGTCGCTCAAAGACGACATATGATCTGGTGGTATTTCAAAAACAGCGACCAGGCTCTTTGTCGAGTTTGCCCAGCTTGCAAGGGGCTCAACTTGAGGCCATCTCATGCACATTCCGCTTGTAATGCTGACAGCCGTATCTTCAATCTGGATCACGCAGAGCCGCTTAGCTATGCTTCATGTGAAGTTGATTTGGCTTGATCTTGATCACCTCCCTGGAGGTGGAACCAAGTTCGAGGCGGGGAGAGTGCCAGGATTCTCTGAAGTGTAGTTCTCACTGTTATGAAACTCAGCCATTGGCTGTTCAGAGCATCCTTCCCATAGGTTTGCTACCCTGAATCCCTGAACAGCCAATGGCTGATGGATAATTCGGTATTCTTTCCTGCATGGGTTGAGCTGTTCGGGGCCTTGGAACTTTTGAATTGCGACCTCTCATTGTACGATTGGGCGTTGGGCCTGCATGCTGTCACCCAGGGGCGAAGTTGCAGACTCAGGCGACGACCAGCGGGCTGCCATAGCAAATTCGTGAGATCAGCAGAACTTGTGAGACAGTCAATTGCAAAGAAGTTCTGCAGCGCTTTCCTCTGATGTTCAAATGATTTCTTTGATGCGGAAGACATGTATATGATTGATTAAAAGTGGATTGGATGACCATTGGACCATTGGTTTGATTCGGGGTGTGAGGCCATCGCTTAGAACTGCAGATCACCGATGGTCCGCTGGAGGGTACCTTCTTGACCGTGGGGGAGGAGCGGCAGATGGACGATGGATACTGTGACAAATAGACATGCAGTGGACACAGGTTTAGAAGCTCAGCAGCTGATTGTCGTATTCAAGATCCAGCTGATCTCAGCGTCAGATTGAGAGCCTTTCACAGTGGTTGATTTTGATCTACCAGGAGGGTGCACGCGTTGGACGACACACTTCCAACACTTTGGTGTGGGGCTGAGAGGAATTGCAGTCACTGATCATCGGCGACAGCAATGGATGGTGTAATGGTTTGCAGACAGCGCACTCTAAATTTGTGCAGGATCATGAAGGATTTGCTCCAATTTCTAAAATCCAAACTTTGCATTTTGCATGCAGCAGGTTCAGGCAAAAGACCCAAAATGCCCCGCTTTAGGTGATCCCAGAGGCTGGCATCAGCAGATTTCACTGCGAGATAACGTGTCTTGGCCGTGACATGAGGGCCATTGCATTGTGCTGTCCTTGTTTGTCAGAGGGTCACTAAGGATTTTCCGGACCTAAAAGGCTTAAAAATATTAGCGAATAGACCTGGCATATAAATCACGGTCAGGATTCGTCGAGACTGGAACTCACTGGAAAGATGAAAACCGAATGATTTTAGTCCTCCGGAGCAAGCGTTCAAAGCATTTCTACTGTGATTCCTTTTTTGGGCGGAGGTCAGGGCCCCAAAAATAGAGACCTGCACAGCATACCGAAAGGATGTGTTTGAGCAGAGACAACCTGTTCCTGGGATGATTGAAGTACAGCCTTGGGGATGTTGAACCGCTTATCTTTTGGTGACCTGCGGGCGCAGCTGGGTTGCCAGCGGTTAAGGTTCCGCGAGGGTCAGTTTGGAGTGAAGGACTTGGGTTCAACCACCGGTAGCTTCTTCTACCTGCGGCCCCATGGTGACTTGCCAGCCCCATTTCTGTTGCTTTTGAGTGAAATTCCACATGCATTGGCACATTTCAATGAGAGTCACAAGAAGTGTATCTGTTTTTTATCTATTGAACAGACTTGTCTTTTATCAACAATTGTAATTACGTACATTTGTATCTTGTTTTCCCTGGCTGGTCTTGAGGTCATTTCCAGATCTTCCCTGGACTCATGGTAAAGCTCGGCGAGACGGAGATGCAGGAGCCAAGTCACCAGGGCTGGGTGGAGGACCTGCCATGCAGTGCTTACACGGACCAATGCCTTGAAGAACTCGATGGCTACAGAGGGCTAGACGTAAACTAGCATAGACTGTACACGTAATCCTACAAGCCTTGCGGCTCCTGCCACATGTGAGGTGCTCTCGCAGAGTGCCATGGGTGAGCTAACAGTGCTCTTCACCGAAGGTCTGCAGCATAGTCATAGTGTTTGCTCGGTCTGATTTCTTGAGCTTAAAATGATTTGGCTCCAGAAATGTCCTTTGAAATACACCTGAAACTGTGGATCAGTGAGTTGCACTCTGAAAACTCATTCGCTTTGCAGTGTGGTTGCACCTGAAACTGTGGCTAAGGCCCGCTGGCTGGCCACAAGGTGCTGCTGGAGATGTTTCAATTTTTTGCATCTTTGGATTTTGCAAAGTTGTTGATCAAGAATTCATAACGGTCCATTAGCGATTAATTAATGGTTAGTTCATGGTGAATGAATGGTTGATACATTGGATATTGTGGCATTCACAGACTTGTTTGGAACGAATCTCAAGGTGACCATCCCACCGGCTGGCATCACCATTGGAAGGGTTGCGGACAACGCCTTGGTCTTGGTGCAAGACGGCCGCTCGCTTCGTGAGGGCTAATGTCTTGAGCAGCTGATGATTTGAAGTAGGTGGGCAGTTCCATGATTGACCAACAGCCAAAGTGATTGACCAATGGCCATTCCAATTATTACAACACAATTAGTCACCAGTAGCCGCCGCAGGTGCTCAACAATTTGCCCAACCTGTGACCATGACATCATGATGTTTTCTGGCTGAATCTACGGCTCTTGGCCTTCGATGCCCAGGAACAGTCTCTGCCCACCACGCAATGATCTTCCTGGAGCAGGGAAGCTTTTACATCACAGCATCGCAGCTGCAACATCCAGGCAGTTCAAATGCCCATCCTCAGCAAACAGTGACATGGTTCACAATGGTCAACAGTCGTTGATGATCGTTAATTAACGGTCAATGAGGGTTTACCCAACGGTGAATGGCGTATTATGTTTGACGGTTGATGATCCTCACTGTGATGGTTAATGATGGTCAGAACGAAGTGATCAGAGAGGAGGGAGGTCAGAGGGAGGTCACAGGGCTCACTTCTAAGGACCTGGGGAGCTGCAATGGCACGTGCCTGCGCTTGAGCGCCGAGCGCCAGGAGAGTGGCTGGCATCCCATCATGGACGGCGATGTGCTGTGGCAGCAGTGAACTCCGAGGGGTTTTAAGCGCTGGTGAACTCTTCTGGGAATGGACTTAGAGGAATCCATTACTTGGCTTATTTCAAAATTTGTATGTGTTCATTATTGCGAGCTCTTCCACGGTCTTCCCTCTCTTCAGCCCTACAGATCCTGCATGCAATCTGTTTTCTTTCACGTCTTGGCGCAGTGTTGAAGAATTTCAGTTCTCTAAATCAAAACTTCACAGAAGGCGTTCCGAAAAAATATCCAAAATTTGTTGACGGAAATCCATGGAAATCCTTGTGAATTTGTTCATTCTTTGTCATTGGTTTCCTTGCCTGACAAAGGTCCTGGGTGCCGGCTGTACCAAGATCCGCTGCAAGATAAGAACTCCGCCCGAGCCCATGTGACCTTGACAGAGCCTCTCGCGGCCTAAAGCGGTTGCCAAGGGAGTCATGCACATTTGCTTGGGGAAAAAATCAGCAAGGTTGAGAAGATCCACATGTTTGCAGTGGCTGTGTGTATCATTTTGATTCATTTTGAAACATTTTCGATGCACAACCTCAAACCGAGCCGAAAGATGAAACATGCTCAACTTTTGTAGGGGTTTTCAGGGAGCCTGTTGTGGTGTTGGAAGCCTAATAGCAGAACATGGTTTCATGATGATGTGTGGATTTGTGGATGTTGAGTACAAGGGAAGTCACGTGCGTCGAATGATCCCTCTCCGCTGCAGCTGAGTTTATAGCTAGTGCCTTTGATCGCTGACTCTTTGCCATGGCACGAAAGGGCCCTTTGGCACGTTTGGTAGTGGCCTCCTTGGCCCTTGCGTCTCTCGGCATCAAGCTTTCAGCACTTATAGGGAAACATCATAACATCAAGTCACTAAGAACATGAGGTTTAGGGCTCAAATTTTTCTTACGAAAGCCAGCCAGGAAGGGTAGGCATGAAGTGAGCTTTGGAGTGGGGTGCTAGCAGCCAGCAGGCATGCCTTTGATGTCCATGTCACGGCAATTTGATCCTTATCGAACCCCTGGTATGTGCAAATGGAGCTTTGCTGGGAGGGACGGGAAGAAATCCTTCATGAGCTACCATTTGTCAAAGACTTGCTGATGAGTCCAACGGGTTGTCGAGGGTTGCAAGTGCCTGTGTGGCTTGGTGATAAACTGCCTAGGGAGTAAAAAGGGCACGCTGCTGCTTGCCTGACTCTTATTGACAGGCTTCGCACACCGGCGACGCCCTCGGGCTCAAGCTTGCTTGCTTGCTTGCTTGCTTGCTTGCTTGCTTGCTTGCTTGCTTGCTTGCTTGCTGTGCTTGCTTGCTTGCCTTGCTTGCTGTGCTTGCCTACTGTGCTGTGCTTGGTGTGCTGTGCTTGCTGTGCTGTGCTGTGCTTGCTGTGCTGTGCTTGCTGTGCTGTGCTTGCTGTGCTGTGCTTGCTGTGCTGTGCTTGCTTGTGTGCTGTGCTGTGCTGTGCTGTGCTGTGCTGTGCTGTGCTGTGCTTGCTGTGCTTGCTTGCTGTGCTTGCTGTGTTGTGCTTGCTTGCTGTGCTTGCTGTGCTGTGCTGTGCTTGCTGTGCTTGCTTGCTGTGCTTGCTTGCTGTGCTTGCTTGCTGTGCTTGCTTGCTGTGCTTGCTTGCTGTGCTTGCTTGCTGTGCTTGCTTGCTTGCTTGCTTGCTTGCCTGCTTGGCTGGCTGGCTGGCTGGCTGGCTGGCTGGCTTGCTTGCTTGCTTGCTTTGCTGTGCTTGCTGTGTTGGGCTTGCTTTGCTGTGCTTGCTTGCTTGCTGTGTTGCTGTGTTGCTGTGTTGCTTGCTTGCTTGCTTGCTTGCTTGCTTGCTTGCTTGCTTGCTTGCTTGCTGTGCCTGCTTTTGCTTGCTTCCTTACTTGCTTCCTTGCTTACTTGCTCGCTGGCTTGCGTGCTTGTTTGCTTCATCATTGCTGGCTTGCTTGCTGTGCGTGCTTGCTTTCTAAGAACGTCCTTCCCCCTATTCCTTGACATTATCCCCCTTACGTCGGCCGGGGCCGGCGGATGTTTATTGATGAGTGACAGTGACAATGGTCACGGGGCCCACCTTTTTTTTGACCCCCCACCTTGTTTTTTTGACCCCCCCTTGTTTTTCTGACCCCCCGCCTTGTTTGTTTGACCCCCTTGGTTTTTGACTTCTGACCTTGTTTTTTTGACCCCTTCCACCTTGTTTTTTTAACCCCTGCGTCCTTGTTTTTTTGACCCCTCACCTTGTTTTTTTGACCTCTCACCTTGTTTTTTTGACCCCCAACCCTTTTTTTTTGACCCCCAACCCTGTTTTCCTGACCCCCGGGATTGGCTTCCCGGATTGAAACGAGAGGCCGGAAGGGCAGGAGTGGAATCAAGGCGAATGAGAGATGAGAGAGAAAAGGAAGGAAAGGAAGACGAAGGAATAGAAGGAAGTGAAGGAAAGGAAGGAAGTGAAGGAAGGAAAGGAAGGAAGGAAGGAAGG
>VSDK01014390.1:651007-666328 GCA_009767595.1 Symbiodinium kawagutii | reverse complement strand
TAGAATGCCAAAAGCTATGCCAGATAGAATGCCAACAGCTATGCCAGATAGAATGCCAAAAGCTATGCCAGATAGAATGCTAACAGCTATGCCAGATAGAATGCCAAAAGCTATGCCAGATAGAATGCCAAAAGCTATGCCAGATAGAATGCCAAAAGCGATGCCAAATAGAATGTCAGAAGGTATGCCAGATACAATGCTAAAAGCTATGCCAGATAGAATGCTGGAAGCTAGGCTATGCCTGATAGAATGCCAAAAGCGATGCCAAATACAATGTCAGAAGGTATGCCAGATAGAATGCCAAAGGCTGTGCCAGATAGAATGCCAAAAGCTATGCCAGATAGACCTGTGTCAGATTTGCACGTGATGGTGGGGATCACCCGACGTAAAGTAACTTTTTTTGTGTGGCTTTGAGGCCGCATTCATCAGCTTTGATGCCGTTTACAATGGCCTTGAGGCCGTTTTTGTTCGCCTACACGCTCCTTTCCGGATTTGACGCTGCATTGACTGGTGTTGACGCCGTTTTCTTTGGCCTAGTGCCTGTTGTTGTTTAATGTGCAACTTTTAAGAAAATCATATTCAATAGCACAAACTTATGCTGAAGAACACTAGTTGATTATAAATCACGCTACAACTACAAAACCGCAATTTGAAATAACTATGAGTAATTAACAAGTAATAGCAACAAAGGTTAGGCTACTCTAAAAGCATTCACACCAATGACACTACACGAGCGTAATTAAAACGAAATTGCGGTACACGTCATAACGGTACATGTCTTTGATTGACACTCAATCGCCCACATTGACGCTGAAGAGCACTAGTTCGTATCAAAGGCCAGGACTACACAATCTGAAACCATATGATGCCACATGACCCCAAAGAACTACAAAAATGATTGCCATCATAGATGATACCAAATGACCCGAATTTACACGAAACAGCAGTGGTTGTTACTCAATCACACTAAGCGAGCACTAAACAAAAAACTATTGACACAAATTACTCATAACACTGCGCAAACATAATGGACAATAAGTTACACTAATTAAGACGTAATAAAGTAAATACTACTAAAAGCCTAGGGTCAGAAAAACAAGGTGAGGGGTCAGAAAAACAAGGTGGGGGGTCAGAAAAACAAGGTGGGGGGTCAGAAAAACAGGGTGAGGGGTCAAAAAAACAGGTTGGGGGTCAAAAAAACAAGGTGAGGGGTCAGAAAAACAGGGTGCCCATGGTCACGGTTATGGGAGATCCATATTCACAACCTTCATCAACTTAATTGAACATGTTCACAAGCATTGTTCAGGATGTCTACCTCATGTTTGCCTCATGTTTACCATTGATTACCGGACATCTTGACCACAAATTCACTACTAATTGAGTGGTACCACCGGTTTAACACCCTTGTTACATGCCATTTCTGATTGCAACTCGTGCTTAGGTTCTCCTCTTCGCGGTTGCTGTGCTTCCACGCTTGCCGCACTCCAAGCACCTGCTCAACGGAGCTCACAGGAGAGCAGTGCTCCAAAGCCTGAGTGGTAGCAAACTCGTGGCTTAATGGTATTCCACTTGGTGAACATTGATGGATGGTCAATGGCGGTTAAACAATGCTGCCCAATGATGGTTGGTGAATGTTGGTGATGGATATTGATGATACTCGGCACTGGTTTTATAGTGATCGTTAGTATGGTTAATGATGATGGTCATTTCATGATGATTGATAAAATGATTGACAATGGTTAGTAGTGCTTCTTAACGCCTGAACAGCTTGGTTTGATTCAGCGGCGGAGTGACACTAAACAAGGCCTCCGTACCTTTTGACTTGCTCAATGCCTTAGATTCCTTTTCACCAAAGACTAGACCGTATTAGAACATCAAAGAAATTGGCATGGAGTCTTCATGTTTTCTGCGCTTGCGGTGGGGCTCTTGTGCAGGGGAACAGCAGTACCTCAACAAGGTCAACAGTCAGTAATGATGAAACATGACAATTGACATCCATTATTCAAGAATTCTCATCAATAGTGACCATTGCCTAATCCTCGAATCAATGACATGGCAACTCCCTTAGTTTTCCCCCGGTTCCGGCTTCGTTGGTCACGCCAGCGCCCTGGGCACTGCTCCAGGACACAAAGCGGGGGAGCCGATCCCCAAGTCACCCAAGGCTTGGCGGAAAGCTCTCCCAGTGGCTCGGCAGCGAAACCAATGTCGCACATCGGGAGACGAAAATACGGAAGTTAATTCGAAACATGTTAATTTTGAATACAAATTAACATGAATGTGTATTGTTTTTTGTTAATTTGTTTTTTGGTTCATTTTGAGTTAAAACGGTAATTTAAAAACAAGAAAAGAAGTTTTTGTCCAGACACTGCAGTTAAGCATTCAGACACGGAGAAGTTGCCGGCAACATGTTTGTACCAAATAGTGTTGGTAACCTTTCTGTTCCTGATTTTGCGTTTGACTTGATGCCTTTAATCCTCCAGCAATATCGAATTCTATTTCAAAAGCAGTTTCTGTGGAACCCAAGCCAAACTGATCAAGTTTTCATTTATGCATGCCTTGAATTTTGCAAACCAATGCATTGCTCCAAGCCTAGAATTCATTGCAAAGTGGCCAAGACTTGAAACGCAAATTCGCCGCCCAGCGTCACCACGCGCTCAGCACGATGCTGTTCCGGTACGGCAATTCTTGCACTTGCACCGCTACCTGCAGATCTGGAGGGCGGGGACTCCTGGGTGGGACTGAAGTGATCCCGTGGTGGCTGAAAGGCAGGAAACATCCTGGTCACTGATGTGACTCCAGTTCCATTGAATGATTGATTTGATCCTCACCTTCCTGATCAACTGAGAGATCCAAACCTGATCAGGTGATTTGATTTGAGCAGTTAGACTGCCCAGTTGAAATAGCAGCATTGGCTATCTCACGCTTGACTCTGCCCTGCAGGTGCACTGGATCGGCCCAGAGAACTTGGATCGTGCTGGGCTTCGTGTAACTTGGCGGCACAACTATTGAAAATTGCAGGCTTAGTGGTAGCACGACTCTCCAGTCAGGAAGAATGCTGGTCAAGATAAGACTCAATCATGCTACCATCAATCATGGCAAGGCCTCAAATGTTTGGCTTTGGAGCATTTTGCTTAGGCTCAAGCATTGTCGCCACACTGGTGAAGCCATGGTACTTCAACTGACGTTCGATGGTCAGCCCAAACGAAGTTAAACCGAAATAAACAATTCAGCTTGAAGGGTTTTCCTCGCAGATGAAGACGTGTTGGATATTGAAGCGAAGTTGCCACCACCCATGGCATCAATTTGCAAGTTGACCTCTCTGTCACAAAATCAAAAGAGGGACTTAAAAGAGAAACGTCATACATACCCCTCTAACTAATTCTAACTAGACAATTATTTATTTTCAGCTCCAGCAATGTGTTTGCATTGGGATCATTTGGTTCCGAATGCTGTGCTGAAGGAATAATAGGTGGAATCAAGCTGCATGAGACCGACCATGCGAACAAATGCTTTAGCTGACACCGAACAACCACCTTGGTCAATGCGAAGCAAGATCTTGTTGCCACTTGGCTGTGTAGGTGACTGGAATGGACACCTACGCCATTGTGGCCTCCGTCTTGCTGCAGGTCATCACGGGGTGACTCGGACGTCGTTCTTGTTATAAATCATAACAGTCACCAGTCACCAGTCATCCTTGTCCTCGTTCTTGATGTTGACATGACTTTTCTTTTGATTATCATGATCCTTTTTACTCCGTCCGAACTTTCAACAGCACTAGCGGATTCTCGCTTTGTGTCTCGAGGTTCTATGGATCCGTGCCAGAGCCAGATGATAAGGATGAAAGTCTTTTGGCACAATTGCTGGTTTGCTGTATCCGGTGCAGAAGTGCAGTCACAGCATGATTTTTCTCCTTTTGTTTTCCTGAAACAAGAAAGAATCTCCAGCATCACCGAATAGCTTCCATCAAAAGAAGAGCGCAGCAACTCGTGACCTTTTTGAATTGAGTGACAGTGAAGAAGAGGTACATAATTGGAATATAGAATGGGCTAGCGCCCTGGTGCCGCTGACCCCTCAATAGGGTGGCGGAGGTATGGTTGGTTGTTTATAGCCTAGCATCATGTTGGAGTGTGATAGTCCTTCATTTAATAGAGTGCGGGCTGTGATAGCCCAGCAGTATGTTGGAGTGTGATAGTCCTGCATTCAATGCATTGTGGGCTGTGATAGCCCAGCAGTATGTTGAACTGTGATAGTCCTTCATTGAATGCATGGTCGTGATAGCCCAGCAGCAAGATTATGACGCACAGCGGACTGTGATAGTCCATAGGCACTGTGGACTCTGATAGTCCACGGACAATCTCCTTGTAAGACCCTCCTTGTAAGACACTCTTTGCAAGACACTCTTTGTGGGACATGCTCGGTGAGACATTCTTTGTAAGACATTCTTTGAAGACACTCTTTGTTGGACACGCTTGGTGAGACATTCTTAGTCAGACATTTTTGGTTAGGCGCTCGTTGGAAGACACTCTATGTAAGACATTCTATGTAAGGCACTTTTGGTTAGACACTGGCTGTAAAACTCTCTATGTGAGACAATCTTTGTGGGACACGCTTGGTGAGACATTCTTTGTAAGACACTCTTTGCAAGACACTCTGTGTGGGAGTCGGATGGGGAGACATTCTTCGTAAGACACTTTTGCTTAGGCACTCTTTGTAAGACACTCTATGTACGGCACTCTTTGTGGGACACGCTTGGTGAGACCCTCTTTGTAAGACACTCTTTGTGGCTTACGCTTGGTGAGACACTCTTTGTAAGATACTTTTGGTCAGACACCCGTTGTAGGACACTCTATGTAAGACACTCTCTGTGAGACACGCTTGGTGAGACATTCTTTGTCAGACACTCTGTGTAAGAGTATTGGCCTATGGCCTATTGCTTTGCGTGCGTGCGGTGGCTGTTGGAGGTTTTGAAGCCGGCCAACCGCAAGGGCGGAACCCCCTATAACAGCTGGAATTGGCTTATTGCCCCGTGTAACAGCTGGAGTTGGAATATGGCTTCTTGGTTTGCCTGGAGGCCGGGCCAAAGCCAGGGTGGAAGGTTCACGCCTACGGCGATCCCAGGCACCGCCCCTGCCATGGCCTTGACATAGGCAGGGGTCGGCGGATATAGTTGGCAGAATTGATCAGAATTGTAGATGTATAAATGTTGGCAGATACCAAGAAGGGGGAGTGCCAGTATACCTACGCTGCCCTGAGGCTTGAGGTACCCAAACCTCCACAGGCCCGGCTCTTGAAGTCAGCAGATGAGCTGTTGAGGTTTGGAGGTAAACGGCACTGCACCTGGTGTGCCAGGCTGATGTATGAAGGGCAAATGATCTTCGCTTCGGTGTCAGTGGTATGCAGCACATACACCATGGCCCGGAAGCTCAGTGGTGAAGCAGTTTCATGAGAACCTGACAGGATCTCAGTCATCGCCACGTGAGCGCACACATGGGTTCCGCAGCATTTGTAACAATGTGTTTCAAATATTTTTGCTTTTTGGGTCGCAGTCATAACCAATCATCCAAACCAAGTGGGTGGGCGAAGATCGCCAATGGTGCATCTGTGGCATGTGAACAGCCAGGGGTACAGGTCCCTTGGTCACTCTCGAAAGCAGAAGCTGGAAGAGGAGCCTATGGCTGGCCTAATGAATTAGTAGCGTGATTTGTTATGAACCATGATTACATCAATCATGACAATATCATCATTGATTTGTATCATGATGATCATATGCCCTATTGTTGTTCTAGTACCAACCATCCTTAGACTTGCTATTGTACCTGGAACAACACTGCCAATGTCCACAGCGAGAAGTAGCCCTTGCCAAGGTTATGTTCCTACTTTGCAAGATCTACTCTGTGATGGCACTGGGGATGTACAAGGCCGGAATTGGCCATGTGAAGTGGTGGTGTAAATGCTGTTTATGATGGTGCGCATGATGCTGCTAAAGATGGTCAATGATGGTCAACAAGCTGGTTGAGTGATGATGGATTTGTACGATGAATTCCACACTTAGAAGTGGTGGAACTTTTTGGAAGCCAGCGATTGTCCATGAGCCATTCAAGTTTATATCTCTCCAACGGTGTTTACAATGTGAGCCATGTCAGAAATATGCTGCCCAGAAGAATTCGTTGACTCTCTCCGCGCGTAAAATCTTGTATGACCATCCCATACTGAAATTGACTGTGGTGATGCGGATAGCCTACCCACGTGCCAGGATGTGTCCTATGATCTCTTTCAAGCTGCCACGGGAAGGTGCGAATCAATGCATTATTGCAAGAACGAGCTTTTTCAAACCATTTTTTTGCCAACATGACTAGAGTAGAGAATCATTCAACCCATAATCATCACTTAAGAAGGTTACCAACAGTCCATAGGAATCACTTGATTATCATTGGCCATCACTTAACCTGTCAGTTTTTCATCATGAGCCAAACCATGAATCAATCATTAGTTATCAACACGTTTCATCAACCCCTCTCAACCATTAATTGACCAACCATCATCAGCCATAATTGACCTGGTTGCCCTCACGAGATCATGTACCGTCATTGGTGAGGTTCCGACTGCGGGCCTTCTGGAGCTTGATCATTGCAATGCAACGTGGCAGCGAAACCGGTGGGTTTTGTTTAAATTTCTATTGGTTCAGATTGGCTGGTGGTCGATGATTGGGTGATGATTGGTTGATGATTTATGGTCATCGATTGGGGATTGACGACTAGTTGATGATTGGTAGATCTTGATGGATGATTGCACTATTTCAGATTAGTCGATCATGGATCAATGTTTTTTTAAGTGTGATCATTATTGATCATGCTTGATTTGGTGAGTTGCATTTTCAAGATTGTGCATAATTATCGAGTTTTCCAAGTCCTACCGATTGCTTGCGCATGATCAGCAAGCTGTTCGGAACTTCTTCAATTGCTGCTTACTCAGGCACAGTTTCCTCGTGTCCTTTGCCATGAATCTCTTCACGCAAAGCGGCCGCATATGAGATTTATCTTCGCAGATTGAAGTCAATCAAACCACATAGTTTGTGTTATTGACTTTAATCTTGAATAGATAGTATTTTCATGCTTGGATTGAATCAGTTGCTCACTCAATACCTTCTAATAACTTTTGTTGAGGATACCAGCTCAAACCATATCGTTTGGAGCAACACTCGGGAGCACATCGCCCCCAGGCAGGTCTCCTTACAAGGTACTGCAACCTCTCAATGTCCTGGCTACTGAGGCGCATCAAGGGAAACAGAGGCCTGTGCTTCTTCTTCGTTGGTATGATGGGCATTATTCCAGTGGTCTACGCCACTTGCCACAAAATTTTTGGAGAGCTTCTGATGTCAACTCAGGATGGATGAAACCCCATTGTAGCCTTGATGCGTGTCACTCAGGATTGGCAGATTATCTACCAGATTGCGGAGAAGTACGTATACAACTGAGCCGGAGGAACATCGGCCTGAGTATAACTTGCACAACGTCTTTGGGTAGACGCAGGCTCAGTGCCAACCTTTGCATAGCAACTTGCGCCTCAATTTCTCTTCAAGAGCCTTGGGAAGGCCCCCTCGAGCGACAGTTTCAGATGTTTCAGACGTTTCATTTGTTTCAGATCGTCGACTGCTGTTCCAAAATAGGGTGTGAGGGCTGGAGCAGGGAGAGTTGATACTATTGATATTTTCCTTTGATCAACTTCACTTTTTGGAGGAGGCCCCTTCATTTGATTTTTTATATCTTGTGCTGAACGATAGGTTGGGCCCCCATTTTATTTTCTTGGTCAATTGATGCAAAACCTAGCCTAGTATTCTCACTTTGTTATCATTGTTTCGTCCGCTGCAGTGCTCAGTTGTGTTTGAAAGATCTTACAATGGTTTTTGAAGATTCGTCTTCTTCTTCTTCTTCTTCTTCTTCTTTTTCTTTGAGAGACTTTTCATTCATGAGCTGCATGCGTTGTATCCCAGCGAAGTAGGAAGTGTTTCTCTAAAACCGATGTTTCTTTTTGAAGCATTGCAGTTGTCCTTGCAGAAGAAGAATCGGCTTCCTTGTAGTACAAAAGGCTTCCTGAGCCCCGAGATGCACGTGTCCATACGTATGAAAAATGGAGAAGCATACGTATCACTGAAAAAGCATCGTTTTGACATTTCCATTTTGTTCATGGCTGGTTACTTATCTGTACGATACATTTTCTTGCAGAAGGTGCACCTTTCTCTTCAGCAAATACGAGCCTTCAAAGATACCATATTTCTTTGATCCTTTTCTGGTAAGATACGCATTGCTGTCGTTTTGCCTTCCAAATGAACAACACTTTTCAGAAATAGGTACAGATCTGACGGACACTTTCAGTGCAGATGCATTTTTCATTTGATGCATAGAATATGTATGAAATCTTCTGCAAAGAGTGAGTCCTTTCAAAAGTCCATCATCTTTGCGGAATCAATGCAAGTCCATCTTGCAGAGACTGTTTTGCTGTCATGTAGGTGCCTCCCTGAGCATTTTTTCCATGAAATTCATGCGGCTGATGTAAAGGTGTGCAACGCTTCCTTGATAAGGGAGTGAAGCATTTGATTGACTGCAAAGCACCCAATGATGCAAGAAACATTGTTATGACATAGAACCGTAAGGTATTCCTCATCATTGTATAGTATATGTGTATCATATACCCTTCACATGAGCGAAATATATGAATACATTTTGTTCATGAAATGCCGTAATATTTTTCACTAAATAGTCAAAGAGGTTCATTCTGAAACATTATTAATTGTCCTCCTGTCCCAGAATTCTCCACCGTTTCAAAAGAGCAGTGTATGCTGCAAGTCTCTTTGAAAGCGACCGGTTTGTTCTTTCCATGAAATGTAAGAGAGCAACATAAAACCAGTGTGCTCGAAAAAGAAAACATGAGAGCAATCGGTTTGATACGTTGAAACAAACTTGAACAATCTGGGTTTCTCTGGGTCAATCAGGATGAATCTTGGAACACACAAAATGTTGAGAAAACCAAACAAGCAAAACTACTGTTTTGGTAACTACTTGGATCGAGTCCATTTTTAGACTGACTATTCTTCAAAACATGTGTTTTCTTTGTTTGATCTTCGCGGTGGTGGGGCGGGCCTTGAGGAGGCCTTCAGAAAAGAGGAAAAGGGGGTGGGTGCCTTCAAGTGCGGATGTGCAAATAAATGCCGCCCAGTTACAACCACATATTAAGTCGGTCATGATGCATTCAGATCAAAATAGATCATGCATTGCTGCATCGATTGGCCGAAGATGACGGCTCTACAGCAAAAGGTTTTAACAATCGATTCGGGGTTCTTTGGGTTGATCTGGGGTAAAGAAGTTCAAAACACTGAAGAAAACCAATGTTTAGTGACTATTTCGTCGATTGAGGCCAGAATCAGAGTAGTCCGCTGGAAAAGGCCGCGTTTTGTTTGTTCGTTTTTTGTAGTGCTGGGACGCGCCTTCAGGGGAGGCCTTCAGAAAAGAGGAAAAGGGGGTGCACGGGGGCTTTCAGAGGAGGCGTGTGTCCGTTACTTGTCCGCCCTAAAGGCGAGAGCTTTCTCCGGCCCGTTTTCCGGCGCATGTTTATTTTCTAGTGTGTTTCTCGTTTCATTCGGGTTTGTGTTTTTTTTTTTTGTATTTTGTTTCTTTTCCATTATACCGATGCGCCGGGGATAATGGAAAACCATTTTCCATGTTTCATCCCCGAAACTTAAAAGTGAGGCATATGAGATGCGTCACAAAACATTTCATTCAGAACCGGGGATTGGGGTAGCCAGGGCTTTGCAAATTTTCCTGTTAGCGCCTCTACGCGCGCAAGTAGCAAAACCAAACAAAAACACCAAAAAGCAATGTCAACAGCCTATGGTTCATTGCGTTTCTTTTCTTCGTCTCGTTATTTTTCCCCAAGAGCAATACTTTGCTATGGGGTCTTTAGCCCGGATTAGTTCTGGCGCCATCTGACGCAACTTCACCAGGTTCTGGACAGGGTTCCAGAAGGTTCCGTGCAGATGCCCGGTGAGGCTCCGGAAAGTTCCGGCGACCCCGGAGCAGATGCATACTCAGATTCCGGAGGGTTCCAGTGCAGATAGCTGATGAGGTTCCATCAAAGGGTTCCTCTGCAGATACCGGATGAAGTTTCGGAGGGTTCTGGTAAAAATACGTGGTGAGTTTCCAGAATCTGAAACCTTCCACTGCAGATACCGGATGAAGTTTCGGAGGGTTCTGGTAAAAATACGTGGTGAGTTTCCAGAATCTGAAACCTTCCACTGCAGATACCGGATGAAGTTTCGGAGGGTTCCGGTCTAGATACTTGGTGGGGTTCCGGAGGGTTCCGGTGTAGCCGATGGGGTTCCGGAGGGTTCCAGTGATGAGATTCTGGAGGGCTCCAGTGTTTCGGATCATGCAGCGCAGATATTTGGTGAGGGTTCGGAGGGTTCTGGTGCAGAAACCTGGTGGGTTCTGGAGACTTCCGGTGCAGATGAAGTGAGGTTCTGGAAGGTTCCGGTGCAGATACAGCTGAGGAGGTTCGGAGGTTCCGAGGTTCCGGTGCAGATACTTGGTGAGGTTCTGGAGAGTTCCGGTGCAGAAAAGTAGTGAGATTCTAAAAGGTTCTGGTACAGATAGCGTATAAGGTCCCGTGCAGATACCTGGTGTGCAGATATGTGCTGAGTTTTTGCAAGGTTGAAATAGCCGATGAGGTTCCGAAAGGTTCCGGTGCAGATACCCAGTGAGCCGGAGGGTTCCGATGCCGATGTAAAGACCTTGTGAATTTCGGAGGCTTCTAGCGCAGATGTTTTGTGAAGTTCCAAAGGTTCCGATTTTAAGAAATTGTGAACAAAACGCAGAAACTTTCAAGCTGTTGGGGATAGCGACGGAGTTTATTGCATTTTTTGTTTTCTCCTAGAAACGAACCAAGAACGCAAAAAAACCGAGGGGCCCAGCCCAAGTCTGAAAATAAATGGTTTTTGTTTTTTTGTTTTTCTCGATTGTGGTATTAGTTGTCTTTCGGTAAATCATGAATCTCGCATTGCGTTGCAACATATTTTCCGGCTTGGAATTTTGGCGCAGCTTTGCATGGATCAAAACTCTCGAGCTGCAAAACTGGACGCGCAAAGGTGCCCAGATTTTGCCTGTATTATGGTAATGCAGTATAGTATATATGTAATCATATATCGATTATTGACTATTTTATTTTAATTAGTCGGGACTTTGGACTGACCCGAAATATTCTGATATTTTGTTGGTGCATTTAGGGTTACTATTTTTTCATTATTGCCGTTTTGGTGTCCATCCATTGTGCAAAAAACAACATTTGTCAAGATTTGTTCGAATCACATTGTCACTACTACCATGATAATGAACCCTACGCATGCCTTGTGCTTCCAGATGCAGATGTCATTCATTCTTTCACAACATTTGTAACATTCCATACTTGTGCAACTATTGTGAAGTATACAACTTGTATTACAGTAATCTTTTTACCACGGCCATTACGACTACGACTAGTTTTTGTTTTGTGCTCTTGTGCTACTGCCCCCACCACCACCACCACCACTACCCCTACCGCTACCATTGGATACCATTGGTACATCATCGTTGATATTGCACAGGGACTGTTCAGTCCATGACCGGTCCGGCTCATGGAGCCACTCTGGTCGCATAGTTGGTTCCTTGGACGCACCACTCCCATTGCGATAGACTGATTTGCAATACTGCAGTTTCTAAACGTTTCAAACTGACATCCCTTGACGGTGTTGCATCTTCAAACCTTAGCTGAGTCAAGGAATTTTGGATGAACATGTTGCTGGAACAAAAAAATGATGCTGCGCACAATTTGTCGAAAAAAAAAAGAACACGACGATTCTGGGATTGTTTCCTTCTGCTTAGGACAAACTTTGCAGGACTGTCGGTGCAATGGAGTGTGCGTTTTGTGCTTGAGCATACTGTAGTAGCAATGTTCTGGCTGACGAAAAGGGATGGTGGGCCCTTTCTCAAATTTCAGCGCTGAAGCTGCAGGATTGTCGGTGCTGGCATCACTGCCATTGCGGCTAGGAGTGCGGGGGAGCCCATCATGAGTAGCGTGTTGTGTTGTACAGTCCGCAGGTTTCTGTCACTAGGAATCAATTTTACAGCATTACATACAACTTCCAGAGGTTGCATGCGTACACTTGTGGACTTTGTATTTGGCTATGGTCGAGATTTTCTCTCAAGTCAAACACTTGTCACACTATGTTCCACCTTGTGCTGAAGCAGCATTGAAAACTGGTCCATGATGGTCAACCGTGGTTGATGGTGGCAAAACATGGCTATCACTATAAACAGTGATTGTTCATGGTGATAGCCATATGCTGATGCTGTTGCTTGTGGTTCTCAGTTGCGTGATTCTTCGTGCTGAATGATGGGTCGTGACGATCTGCCTGTCACGAGCAACAGCATCGGCAGGGCATCCGATCCGCCGTACCAGGTGCGAAGTGTTATCCATTCACACCTCCCCGGTGCAAGATCTGGAGGCCCGTGAGAACAGGTAGGTGGGCATAGAGGGGGTCACGAATGGCTATCTAACACATCAATGCTTACTTGGGATGTGTTAGATAGTCATTCTAACACATTTAATGTGTTAGATAGCATTACTTGTCAATGTTTACAACCGTTTTTCATGTTCTGCAGTATTCGGGATGGTTGGTCGATCGACTATATAATCTTTTTATATCTTTTTGGGATGGCTAATGACCACCAACCAGGTCATAATGCTGGTTATAGCGAGGGTGATAATGATGGTTGCCATGATGGTCAATAGCTTCTGCAATGATGGCTACAGTGATTATGATTATGAGGTTGATAGTCATGGTTGTAAGTTATAAGGTATATGTTGTAATATGTTGTCCCTTGGAGAGCTGCATGTTGAATCCAGAAAACGGCGATTGGATAGCAGGTTTGCAGAGCTTTCTTTCGGTATCTTCGATAAATCAACGTTCACCACGCGCCCAGTCTTTTTCTTTGTATACTTAAACAGTTATCTTCATGTACGTGCAAGTAGACGTTGCCTTGTCCTTGTTGGATGGAGGCAGTGGGAGCAAATTGGAACTTGGGCCTGGAGGATGCAGGCGCTTCGGCCTTTGCTGGATACCTTCGTGTCTTGGATGCAGCTATGGTTAGATTCACAAATAGTTGGCCAATAGTGGCTCATGATGGCTGCTCATGAGGCTCATGAGGCTTCAGGCTTCACGTGATTTTATGATCGTGGTGGATTATGGTTAGTTTGGCACATTGTTCTCAGCCTCATGAAGCACAATGTGACAAGCATTTGATTTTTTTAAAAATCGAACTTCTGGACTGCGTGACATCTAAAAGCAGACGGCCTCAAAGCCAACCATCGGACCTAGGTTTTGCAGGAGGTTTTTGCGAAGCTGTGGATGTCAGTGGCGCCCTTGCCTGGGCCGCAGAGCAATCTACCTGGAACTTTTTCTGACTTGAAAGCAATTTTTTCTTGAACCAAAGCCACTTGGAGATTTACGTTTGCATGGGAATGTGGTAGGGACATTCGAAAGCCGATCGGTGTTCATTCTGGGTTGCTTTTCCTTCAGCTGGCATTCGAAGCTGCAGGTCACTTGAAGCTTTATACTTCTGATCTCCAACACAATGGACCAACATCCATCTCCCCAATTCTTGCGTCTCAACCCCCCCAACTGGTTTCCTGGACGCCCTCAAAAAAAAGTAACCCCCAACGGGTTTCCCAGTTCTAGATGCCCTCTACTGTAGACACTAAATCCCCAAATGTTTTCTTGGTTTTAGACTCTAAGCACCACTATCAGGGCAGCCACCAACTGCTTCTCGAAGCAACAGCAGTGCTGAGCCATGGCCCCCTTCGTTGGTCCCAACGAACTGCTGCAGCGCTTGGAACGCCTGGAGAAAGTCGTGGAGGAACACGGCAGGCGTTTGGAGGACCTGGCGCCCAAAGGCCTGCGCCGCGGTTTCTGAAGGCGGTGCCTATGATGACGCGGTGGGGTTTACGCGGTAAATGCTGGCTTTGAACTGCTGTTGGCCAGCAATAGGTAGTATATTGCGCCAACAAAAACAATTTGATAAAAAATGAGGGTCTTCTCCCCAACAGTATCACCAGCAAATGTGGAGATTGGAATGGTATGACGGTATGACCAACAAAACTTGGCAAGGTGGTAGGGATGTCACCGAGATCAGTTTTCACTGGTTGGTTGGGTTGGCCTGGTTGGCTTGGGTTGGCTCGGGTGGCGTTGCGTTGGGTCAGGTTGGGTTGGTTTGGGTTGGTTGGTTGCTGACCACTGCACATCCATCATATAAGCGCTATCAACCGTCATTATTTGCTAACCACCAATCATTAGCCCAGGTTCACCAGATTGTTTCCCACAGTCATCAAGCATTGCTAGCAACGATCAGCAACCAATCGATTCTAACCATAGAGCCATTGATATACATGACACAATAGCTAACAATAAAACATAAAACCAACTTGTTCACCCTTCATACAACCTTCCTGTGGTTTGTTATGGTTTGATGAACAACAAACCGTATAACCACTTCAGATACCAGCCACTGTTCACCATTAAACATTATAGAACCTTCATGAAAACTAACCGAAGCAAACCATAGCTGGCCATTGTTCACTGTAGAACCATAGCTAACCATAGCTGAGCATAGCTGACCATAGCAGACCAATCTTCGTATTACATTACCATAGCTACGTTAACCTAGCCACCATATAAGCATCAATCATTATAATCATCAATCATTAATAATTTATCATCAATCATTAATCATTTAAGGGCTACGCCCCCTTCCTGTGATCCGGCGATGGGGCGAGCCGGTGGCGGCGGCATGTTTTAGGACTTGACGAAGGGTAAAGTGAATGGTTCATCAAATTATGCTATAGATATTACAGTATATCAGCACTTGGTTGGCTGGCGTGTTTACTCTCTCATAGCTCTTCAAGAAGTTTGACAGAATCAGCTGGTATTTTTCCCAAAAGCATCTTCGATGCGATGGGTTCTCGTTTAGTCTCCTTTCGCGAGTGTTGCCGGCAGGGTGGGGGACGGGGACGGAAGGCAAGGGAAGGTAAAGGAAGGGAAGGGAAGGGAAGGTAAGGGAAGGGAAGGTGATGAAAGGGAAGGTAAGGGAAGGTAAGGGAAGGGAAGGGAAAGGTGCTGGTTCAGGTGCGGGGGTGGTGGACATGCTGGGGCGCGAGTGCGGGGGGACATCGCTGCGGACGCTCTGTGTAGGCGCGGCAGGTGCTGGTTCAGGTGCGGGGGTGGTGGACATGCTGGGC
>VSDK01014390.1:634423-650316 GCA_009767595.1 Symbiodinium kawagutii | reverse complement strand
GCGCCCCAACCAGCTGCGCAACAACTAGTGCGACAAGTAGCGCGCAAGTAGCTGCAGCCCCCCCGTGGGCCACGGACCAAAAAAATGAAGGGAAAAACAATGGTCATTTCATAAATCTTCAAGTGAAAGATGCAAAAATCATGTTTCTTGTTTTTTTGTTTTCCAAAAAAGAACACTGCCTCCAAGCCTTCGGTTTAGATTTTCGCTTATGCGGCCCCAGCGGTCGGCGCGGGTCGGAGGATCATAGCCATAACTGACCATGGTTGACCGCTATATTTTCACCTGTCATCAAATCTTGTGCCCCCGGAAGATCCGCAGGCGGCGTCTCAAGGCGATCTAGTCGCAGCCCGCCCCGCGGCGGCGCACCTCTGAACGACAAGGCGCCGCGAGCCGTGGCCTTTGCCAACGACGTGGCCCCTGGCACGGCGCCGCAGCGAACGTCTTCTGTAGCTTGGCGCACCAACGTTGGGTCATTTGCACTTTAAGAACAGGTGCGTTGAGAACACGCGGGCTCTGCTTGAGGGCTTTGGTGGACGTTGCGGTTTTCCTTGGTGTGTTTGGCTTGTGATGCTCCAAGGTTGCAGAAACAGATCTGTTGATGTCTGTTGAGTGCACACGTGGCATGGATTGGCATGGAGTGTTTGTGAAGTGAAACCTGGTCCCTGATCACTGTGGTCTGCTTTGTCAGCTCTACGTGATCGGCGGCCATGCATCTGGTCAGACCTTGGACGTTTTCCAGCGCTTCGACATGGTGGGGTGTGTGTTGATTTGCTAAAACTGTGCAGAAGAATGTGATCACACGAACATTGACACCATATAAAGATCTAGCAAACATGTGAGCTTTGACCCAAAGACTTTGAATTTTCCAGAGCCCAACAAGACACGGCAGATTCCGATTCCATGTGTTCTTGAAATGGTTACTTTGATCCGCCCGCTGGTTGTGGAAGGCGGCTGGCTCCTGGGAACTTCTTCCCGGCATGACTGGGCCTCGGCACGGTTGCGCAGCCTGTTGCACCAATGGCGTTGTCTATGTCCTCGGTGGTGCTGACGACACTGAAACGGAATTGGGGGTATTGTTTACTTGGAAAGAAATCCATCATGATTTCTGATTTTCCACTTTGTTTTACTTTCAGAGTTTGTGTGTTTTTTTTTGCTTTTTGCATTGGAGGAGGTGATTATGTTCGTATCATAAAATCCTATCATGACTATATATATGACTATCAGGTCATGTTTTTCTTCCTCATCTTTTATTATTCTATTTTCCCCACATCCTATCTCCTCATATCATAATCTATGATATCCTCTATCCTCTGATTTTCGTCATTTGGAGTAAGGACCGTGCGGTGCCTTTACCCAACTTTGAACGCTTTGATCCGGAGCTGGGTGTTTGGGAGAAGTTGCCACCAATGCCGACAGCCAGGTTGGGATGGTTCTGTGCCAGGTTTCCATTGAACTTCCGGGTTGTTGGATGGTCTACAGCATAGGTTTGGACTCCAACTTAGAAGTAAACAGAGATGACCATGTTTACACTGTTGAACTTTAGACATTCGCCAGTATCATGATTGAAGTCTAGACATCGACTCCAGTACATTCTAGGCTGCACGCACTTGTGGACTTTCATTTGGCTCGACTTGAAGCGGCTGATGGCTGAAACGAGAATCCAAGACCAACCACAAAGCAGCCAGTAATCATTATTAATCATTAACCATCAACAATGATGGGTTTTAGGCGACACTAGCCATCACTTGGCAATTAATGTCCCTTCCCAGCCATGAACCAAGTCTAACAACCACCATTATTATAAGATATTACACCATATTACAACCACCATTGGACGCTGCACTATAACCTCCATTCAACAAGCGCTGTTAGGTCACAGCCATGTAAACCAGAAACTAACCACAGGTAATAGAAATTTACAGGCATAGGTGAAATCATTTGGCTATTTACATTGGCAACCATCAATGGAGTACCATCAATCAGCCGTTAATTAATCATCAATGAACCATTCGATTTAACAATTCTTAAACTTGACAATACAATATATAATAACACAAATACTAACAATAACGGTGATACTGATATGATGATGATGATGATGATGATGATGATGATGATGATGATGATGATGATGGGAATAAAACAATAAACTAACACGTCAACCATCAACCACCAACCATCATCCATCCACCCTGCCAGGCACGGTGCTGCCTGCTGTCCGGTGGCGGGCCTCGTCTACGCCTTGGCCGGTTTCGATGGCCAAACGGTGCTGAGCAGTGCCGAACGCTTCGATGCCGCACGGCGAGGCACGGTGAGGATGGGTGGGGCCCTGGTCATGGCCGGTGGTGAACTCACCTGGTTGGTGGTGGATGGATGTCGATGGATGTGGATGATGCTTGGGTTCGTTTCCACTAATGATGTGAATGTCGAACAAAAAGTGATGTGTTCATTAATTCAAAATGTCGAGGCTAAACTTCCAAGAGGTTGAAGCTACACACACACACACATGGTGCACTGCCAACACCTTGAGGCTGGGAGACGTTGCCACCTGTGCCCACAGCGCGTGGGCGATGCGCAGCTGCGGGCTGTGAAGGATTGGTCTTCCTGGGAGGCAAGGCAGCGATGTTGGTGAAATGATGATGGTTAAGGATGGTTGAGGATAGTTGAGGTAAGGATGATTAGTCGTGGTTGATGGTTGATAGATGTTGATAGATGGTGAACCAATGGTTGATTGGTGCTTGATGTTTAATGGATGGTTGATCTTGATCAATGAGAAACTCATCACCTGAAGGGCTATCTGATGCTGTTGATGCGCAGGTGGCAGTGACGATTCGCACGAAGTGGGTGCCTTTGAGGAGTTCAACCCAAGCACATGGCAGTGGCAGGCGCCATCGGTGGGGTCGTTGTAGCATGTAGCTGAATTAACCCTAGGCATTTCTAGATACATGATCCTCAGCATGATCCTCATCATGATCCGGATCATGGTCCAGGGTCGATATGAATGGTGATTCAGTTATTCACCCTCAATGTGGTGTCATCCAACGGTTGCTTCATGGCATGGCTCACCTGGTTAGGCGCGGGCCGAGCTGCCAACACCTCGGGGTGGCTTGGCCATGGCCGTGTCCACCAGTAGCACTGGTGCTGGCCTTGTGCTGGCCATCGGTGGCCGTCGCACCAACGGTGAGAAGTTGGATGTCGTGGAGTGTGCCTTGGATCAGAGATAGCTGAGAGGAAGAGAATGAGATGCACTGATGCACTGCATTTCTCCTAGTTTATGAAAAAGGTAAGAAGCTCGTCCAGCAATTGAAGCATTTGCAAAGTTGTTGCACATATGATATCATCTTTTGAATTTAATAGTCATTCACTAGCCACTGTTCCAGATCAGATTTTTCAACATCTCATGCCTGCCGCAATGGTTTGTAATGACAGGCTACAACCTCCATGGGTGCGGGTGGACTACATTGGCACCTTTGTCATCACCTCGAGATGGTTGTTGCGCATGTGCATTCTTGGGGCGAGTCTACGTCTTTGGGGGACGAGGCAAGGAGCACCGGAGACTCGATGATGCCGAGGCTTTAGCATGAAACATCCAGTCAACCTGAGTCAACCAGGACCCAAGTTCGAATTCTTGGCTTGGAAAGCATGATGCATTGATTGGACGTGCTCATGTATCCAATCTACAATTTGGCTTGCCACCAAATCGTTGTGCTTGCCTCAAAGGCATGGGTACTGCTGGGAACCAGACTCTGGCACATGCTGAAGCTGGGACTGAGAAAAGTCGCAGTGAAGATGGGTAAGACAGGCCCAGGCTTTCTGCCAGGCAAGGCTTTGCCCAGTTGGATAGCCAAGAATATTCCCAGTGCAGGTTGTGATGGTGTTTTAACTTCTACCACTATTGTGTACGTGCCAAAATAGGGTAACCAAAAACCCACCCAAGCTAATGATCATTTTACAATTGGAAACCATTAGTTTTTGGGGTACTTGTACCACTATGGCTTGCACATACCCACCATGAATGACCATCAGTGACCATGCACTATGGCAACCCGCTGAGTGCTTGCGGCGCCTAGGAATGCTTCGACCCCGAAACTGGAACCTGGAGCTTCTTGCCACAGATGCTGGCCTTGAAGACGTGGTTGCCACGTCTGAACATTGTGGTCACATGTGGCTATGGGTCAAAGCTTTGGGGTACAGGCTTTTGACCCACAGCCATATGGTTCCAAGTTTGGAACTCTTCAGAATATCATTCGGAATGTCTCATTTGACTGGACTCATTTTGCGCTACTTGTGCAGTGTTCGTTGGATTCTGTGGAATTGTTGTCGCGGGAAGCTCGAACTTTGTAGTTTATCATGACCGTAGCAAGTGGGTACCAATAACCAAAAGCAACCAGCGCGATTTCACATGACTGTATCTGAGTCTTGTCCATAAATTGTGGCTCTCCCAACCCTCCCAAATCATCATTTGGTGCTGGGGGAAATACCCAGCTATCCGTTTTCGGCAGCTGAGGATGCCTCACGCGACCTGTGGCTGTGCTGCTGCCGCCGCGGAGCGATGAGCCAATTCATGCGTCGTACCAATGCATCTTCAATGCATCCAATGAATCATTTCCTGTTCATAAGTTCTGGCTTCATTCCAGAAACTTACTACACCTTTGCAAACGTGCTTATCCAAGAATCCGTAGGACTATAGTACCCTTTAGTCCCTGTCATCTTCAGGATTTTTTCAGCCGTTTCTGGAATGAGTCCTCGGAGCCAATGAAAGCTATGCGGAGAAAGAGGGACCGCAACATCTCTTTCCGAAACAGAACTCCTACGTGTCCCAACCATATGTAGCCAAAAATGGATGGCTGTGCATCCCCCAAAAGACAAGCTTGCTAACTTTTGAGATGTGCACCAGGGTTTCTGTACAGAAAATGCAGGGTTTTGATCCCCAGCCATATCATTTTGAGGAGGCAAGTGCTGGTTCAGAAATCTCCAGCATTTTGGAATTCTGACACAAACGTGTCTGCAGATTGAGACGCTGTGAGATTTTGCATAGTCACTTGAGGCCTTGGTCGATGCGGCAGCTCTTTGCGGCGTCCGGCGGCCTTTTCTGCCTCGGCACTTCTTGTCGTTGTTAATGGCAATCGAACGCATGTAAACACATTTGTTCAATCAGAGACACCTAAAGAGGAACAAAAATGCCCAGTCTAGGAGCACCGAGTGGGAGGCAGCAAGCAATCATCGTGAAGAGCTTGAAGGATTTATTTTGCTCGGGCCGAATTTGGCACACAATAAACAATTAAATCAGATCATTTTTTCCTTTTCTCAATGAATGAGGAGCGTGCATTGAAGGATCACATCTCATGTCCACATCTAAATTTCTGAATGTTCTCTATTGGCTTCATTCTTTAATATCACTAGGAATACCTCTCGTTGCTGTTGCAGATTTGATGCATGCAGCAAGAATCAGAGCAGGAGAGCACAGCCAGGAGCTTCATGTTCATAACATCCAGTGCGATCCAGTATGATCCAGTACCATGTGGTGTCCGAGGATCAGATTGAAACGACCCATCGCCTTGCAGAGGCAGCTGCAGCTTGGGGTATGGTCACTACCAATGATCCCAAAGAAAGGAGCAGGTGAACATCCAAGGCTCGTTGAGTCATCTTTGGGATGTTCACCAGGGTTACAGTGTTTTGACCCACAGCCATGCAAAGCTGGCGGAAAGGCGTTGGACTCTTCATGTCAAGCCACACGTGGCGGACCCATCAAGTGTGAAATAGTCAGGCTGGTGCCATTGGTGCGATTTTTGTCCACAAGGAGCATGGCCAGGGACTTAGCAAAATCCAACCCAAAAGTCTTCAAAACGTGCAATCAGAAACTTTATCACCTTGAATTCCTGTTTTTTTTTCCGTTCTCATCCGTTCTGTCTTCGCAAGGTTTAGCAGGATTAGCTCTGGGTGATGCTGCACCACCAAAGATTCGAGCTGTCGGGTTGCTCAAATGCTAAATCAGTTTTTTTTGCATGGAATAAGATTGAACCAAAAGATGTGAAAGAAGCGCAGTTGTCGATTGCATGGTTTTACACGTTTAGCTTCTGGACTTTACTGGACGCACTGACAGAGCGGGACCTTCCAGGGCAGACATTGGCCTCAAAATACTTGACGCATTTTGGATTGAGAAAAGAAGGGTTGCGGATGTTAAACGTTGTTCAGGCATTCTTCTCCACAGTACATGCCACAAATATGTGAACAAAGTGGTTTTAATGGGCTGAACATTCTACAAGGAATGTTATTTCGGCTCCACCAGGAGAAAAAAATCTCATAGTTCCAAAACAGTTCGAAGTGTGCAGTGCAGCAATTCATGCTGCGTGACCATGAGGTTGTCATTGAGCGTGACCCCGGCTTGGAAGTGGTAAAGCTGGCGTTGAATTTGGCGACTTGCATGCAAAAAAGTGCTGTTCGGAGGAATGTGTGGACAGTTTGATCAGCAACTACTTTAACTGGGTGCCACAAAGTCTTGTAAACACAAAGCAGTCACGTGAGATCATCGAATTCGCGCCACCCCTGCAAGTGTTTGACAATACTCGAGGTCTTCCTTCTGTGAAGGGAGCCAACGTGAGTCAGCTGCCTAAGGCTCTTTATGCCGAGTTGAAACACGGCAAGTTGATCTCGGAGGATGCTTACGAGGCTGGACTGCCACTTGCATGATCTTTGAAGAGCAGACTTTGTTTGGCGAAATTGCCTTTGGAAAAATTAGAAAACAGTTTGGAAAAGGATGAAGCAATCGATGAACATGTCTGCACATGTCTGCACATGTTTGCGTTTCCAACCTCTTGAAACAAGTTGGAGTCTTCACAAAACCGACATTCCGAGGAACAGTTCATCTTCCGTGTGGACGAGTTTCTTGCCACGCGCAAGTCACGTTCTCAGTCCCAGATGCAGATAGCCCTGAGGGATTTCAGCCATTTGAGATTCTGGTGCTTGACATGTTCTCCAGTGGCATTTGCATCTGTCGCCAGCTTCCGGACGACTCCCTGGTAGCCAAGGGAAAACTTTCTTTGGCACCGCTATCCCAGCATGTTACGCAGCACTGGCAAGGAGGCGTGCCATGTTGGCTCAGTCAAGCATTGTTGACCCACCACAAACCACCCGGATTACATAATCATAATCCCTATCATGAAGCCATTTTTTTAAACCGTTAGTTATCACTACAACATCTTACAAGCCATGGAAAAAGGCATGTATTATTGCCATTGCTATCAACCATAGTATTGAGCTTCATGAACCATCACTAAACATCATTAGCCACCAGTAACCATTGTTGAGCATCATTGACAGCCGTCAACCACCATGAGCGGTTGTAAACCATGAAATCATGGACAACAAGTGTAGACAATCATCAATCATCCTTTTTTCCTTTAGCTAGTGGTGGCAATAAAGCAGAATTAACCACCATTAGCCATTGTCAATATCATCATTAGTTGTACGCACACGATGAGCAAAGTTTTGAGTATTCACGCGGGAAGGGCTCCGAACATTCCTGGTGAACTTGCCATCGCCTTCTGCGACCGACTTCTGTTGATTCTAAGCGCGAAGCATCTCTTTTCAGCATGTGATCCATATTTTTTAGCCGATGATTGGTGTACGGCTAAGTTAGTTGGCCCAACGTTACTTATCTCCTTGTTTCACATGGATGCATGTGCGAAAGCTGCGAAAGCCAGTGTTAATCATCGTCAGTCGTATCATTAACCACCTATCCATCAACCTGACCTCTGCACAACAGTGCTGCGCCAGACCTTGAGTGCCCGGTTGATGCCGCACCTGAAAGTGCCCAACGGCTGGTTCACTCGGCCCATGGGCTTTGTGCCTTGTCGATGAGCTCTGAGCTATGGAAGACTTGTGGGTTTTTACATGTGCTAATCATGCTGATATAGCGAGCTGGGTCAAGCAGTCAATCAACCAATTTCATGGGGGATAAGTTCACCAACAAACTATAGGCAAAATAATGGTTAATGATGGGGAACCAGAAGTACGGGGTTTTGACCCACTGCCACATTGATTCCTCATCAAATGCTTGTAAGAAATTAATTGTCCAAATTGACCATATTGGTTGCTATCATCCTATAGTGCATGATCATTGATTATTCATCAAAGTGTATGATAGAAATTCACAGAAATTCTATAATCATATTATAGAAGAATGATAGCATAATTGTGATATGATAGGGATAGAGATATTGACCGATATACTTGCGCTCATTAGTAGTGATAAACCGTTGTGGATGAACAGCCGGCGAAGCATCTGAAGCGGCTCAACATGGGCACGGCTGGAGGACCTGAGCCACTCAGCTGAGGTGCCTCTCTTCAATCCCTCTCTGCCGGGCGTCCAAGGAGCGAAACGAAGATAGGTTCCAGGCACAGGTCCAGGCTGTGCTTGGAAGAATCAGTTGCGTTTCATGCACTGCGATGTGGGAAATGCGTCACCAAGGCTCTCCCTTTCTGATGGTACTTTCTTGGTCGCTTTGCGGATGTCCAATGGGTGCGTGCGCCTGGCATATGCTCCCATTGATTCGCCTTTCAGATTGCTTTTTTTCTTAATGAGCAAAACATTTGTGAACAAAAATCAATGTTAAGGTTTTCACACAAGATTTTGTTTTCACACATGTTAAGCTTCAATTTTCAGAGTCAATGCAAGCACTCTCTACACACAACCGCTGACTTCTACAGAGAAGGACTGTAGGATGCCACTCCAGGCAAGGCTGTCCAAGTGTGCGTGCAGCCCATGAGTCCAGTAGGGAAGCCAAGAGAGTTCGGGCAGCGGGACAGGGCAACCACTGCTGACCTACGAACGACGCTAGCTTTCTTGGCATTGCAACAGGTTGGGGTAGTTCGAAATAGAGGCGAAGACAGTGGTGAAGGGGTACTGAACCTGCACTCGTGTGTACAGCACACTATGTTAATCTCGAGCAGCTTAGCACATGGCAGCATGCCTAGAAGGTGTCTGGAGCAGAGCGACTCCAGCCTTTGAGCTCTAGAAGCGCTTGCACCAGCAAAAATGGAACATTGTTTGCATCTATTTTGGTGATTCATAGAATGGAGGTACCACCAAAACATGTGCCCAAACCCTGCTGTTTCATAGGAAAAATCTTCAACTGGGGTTGTTCGTTTTTGACCCGACAACTCGGGGGTCGGTGCCTCCGAGGCATGGACACGCGGGTGTTCCGAAACGAGCTGGTCTTGGTGCCCTGGCGTCAAGAACTGTCTTCATCCGAATTTAGTCAATCTGAATTCATAAAGCAGTGTTCTATATGGTTCTCTGCCCCTTGAAAGATTTAATGCGCTTTGATACCGTGGGCTGGGGATGATTCCCATTACAGCATGTGGGAACACATCTAAGAAAGCCGTGTCGCAACACACACCTGTTGTTATGCACATGGCCAGCGCTCTAAGGCTCATTTGGCAAAGGACTTCTCGGTTCTGAGCCATGTCCTGGTCGAGATGCCACAGCTGTGGGGATTGCCCAGAGATCCCACTGGTGTGGGCACAGTGCAGTCGCGGCAGTGATGGTTTGGGGGTACCTAATTCACATCTGGGCGCACGCCGGTCTTTGTCGACCTAGCATCGAGCGGTTGTTCCAGCTTACATAATATGCCATTATTCGCCTTAGCAAGATCAACCACTCGATCAAGTTGCATGCCGATCAAGCATCTGATTTTCCGCGCAGGAGCTGTTACTTCACATCCGATACACAGACTGCCTGGGCCTCTGAGTCTCTGCAGACCGATTGTTCCAGGTTTCATTTACCGGTGTTTCACAGTCACGGGAGGTGGTTCTGCCATGCCCCGTGCCATGGGATCTGCATGTCCTTCACTGCAAGATTTAGGCTGGTCGGATCTTCCTGGACGAGGTACAGTTTCTGCTTCCACATTCAAGAGTCGCTCCATTCCAGTATAGCTTGAGCTGCATTTTTGAAGTCACCAGGAAGCCTTCCATGTTACCATGCGTTTATGACAAGAAAATCCGCTTGGACTCCATCTTGCTTGACCTGTTGCCGGCCCTTTTTGTTTTGAGATTGTTTTGATCACCGTGGGTTTCCAGGTTCATGGAGCAATGGATGCACGTGCGCCGAGTTTTAGTTGTCTGGAGATCACCAAGAAGCAACCAGGTGATGCCGTGCCATATGCCGTTATAATGACGTGAGGGTGTCAGAGAACATTCACCGATGTAAACTTATCGCCTTCTGCTTCTACATCCATAAACATGATCTTCTCTTTCCAAAAGCATTGGGCCATTCCCCACATATCCAGCGGAATCATGAGCAACAATGAATTCGGTTCTCGCCGAGCTGACAAGCAAAGATACTTGAGATTGCAGCAAACCTTTGCAAACGACTGGTTGGGTGGAGCATACACTGCTTGAAGAACGCATTTCTGCATTCTATTGCCATTGGAGACGGGTATACCCTGGCAGTTTTTACTAAGAGCAGATGATACACCAGGGATTGAGTTCAGAGGAAGCAAAACAATTCATGTCGAATTTGGCTACCATGCCACTGCATTTGAAAAGTTTGGGCATTCCCGTTTCTCTGCAAGGTATTGCTTGGGGTGCAGATGAAATATGGGTTCTCTTCTATGCTGAGCGAAACCAGGAGCAAGAGGCCTGACGCGGAGGGAATACTTTGGCAAGTCAGTGATCTGGGACTTTCCACTTGAGAGCTGCTAGATAGATAAGCATGAGCAGCTAATTCATGATGGTCAACAATGGTTACTGTAGGTGAACCATAAAACAGCAAACATTGGTCATTGCCATTCACACATCAACCTTGTTCTGCCTTGGTCATCAGGTTGCGCGTGGCATGCATGCAGCACCTCTACACATTTCCTGGGGTACGTGCAGTGGTCCGGAGACCCAATGAAAGCAGCTTGGCGTGTCATCACATCGACTCCAAGAACATGTGATATCGGTTGCTTGTTAACTTATGTAAATGAATTAGTCTAGTAATGATCCATCAGTCACTCATATGTGTGATCTTGAAACAAAGCTCGAGCTCACTCGAAATGGGCAGTGGTTCCCTGCGAGTAGACACAGTATGTATGAAATCGTACCGTTTCTGAAATGTCTCAAGATTAAATGTACATTGTTTACATCACTGTAGTGCAGTGATGAAATGGTTCCCTGCGAGTAGTACAGTGTTTACAGTCATGACACAGAACCGTTTACTGTACATCACTGTACTTGCTTTCTTTTCCACTCATCATTCCTCCTATCCACGCTTTGCACCTTCAAGGCTGGTCAATGCACAGCAATGATGCAGCCCCTTGGAAAAACATTGGAATCCGCCAATTGATGAGATGTAAACTACAAGTACTGTGTTGCTGAGAATCCCAGGTTCAATTCTCTTTTGGCTTATATTCTTCTGCTGTTCCAGGCAAAAATCGCATTGACATTTCCCTGTATGATTCTGATTGATTCTGGGTCGACCGTGGTCGACACCTGCCTTCAAGACTTGGCCTTCGGCTTGCTTCTGATTGCAATGTTTTCGTGGTGCACCTGCACTTAGGTTTTCATGCCTTCTCAATGCCAATGGCTAGGCGCGAACCCGTGGGAAGTGACTTGAAGTGGTACTTCACCAGGTGTTCTTTTCAATTACTGATTCACATTTTGGAAGAGTGTCAGAGGTTGCATCGTCGTACAACACACCTGGTCGGTAACGATGCGTTTGCAACAGGAAAAGTAGGCCTGAATCGACCAAATGACCAAATTCTTCATTCGATCTTTTGTTGCTTAAGTTCCTGAGATGCTCTGTAGGGTCAGTCTTTGGTTCCCCAGCGGCGGTTTGGAGTTACCGCTGGAAGGACATTTGATCTGCCCAGGCAGTGGATCTGCTCCATACACGCTGCCGGACTGCCAACGATTTTGCGAGGCGCCACGGCGTGTGTCACGGGTCGCTGTTGCCATGCAGAACCTCTGCCCAGGCGGAAGAACGTTGCAATGCCTTCAGCTTTCGCGAAGGCCATGGCATAGCGGGACCTCGAGTGAACTGCCAGTTGTTACCATTTGTGTTTCAACATCGCACTATTGCTTGGTGATGATTGCATGTGATGGCTACCAGGTTTGGAAGTGTCAGGCTTTTCAGCGTGATATTACCCTTGCAATTGCGAGTATAGTTTAATATGGTTGTGGTAAATGGCTGTTTACACCTTTGCTATAGACCATGATTGGTCAGTATCAAAATCCACCAGTCCGCATTGACTTCAATGTCGGGCAGACAGTGCCACACTATGCAACACTTGTATTGCAAGAGTGTACGATGTATGTACAGATATGTGTCCATGTACATGTAATGTCCAATTCTTGGCCTCTCTTTGCGCTTGTGTGTGCACACAAAAGGTTCTTAGTACAGTTACGATGACTGCTTGACAGGGTTCGCATGCGAGCTCCGCCACTGTCTGTGCCCAAGCAGGGTGCGTAGCAAAGTGTGAAAAGCAGGACCCAATCAACAAGGTGACAAGTGATTGTGAACGACAATGAATAAAGGTCAGCAGTGGTGAATCGTGGTTAATTGACAGTCATGGCATGCAGTGTAGATGGACTTCTTTTCTTCGTGAAACTTTTACTTCAGCTGCACTGAAGACACAAAGTTCTGCAAATCTGATGGTGGAACGTAACATGGTGGGGTTGAACATGCAAGCCTGCCACTCGTGTGCTGGCATGGCTACAACAAGATTAGCAGATGGTACACTGTTTGGCTGAGGTTTTGCTACTGAGCTGGAGGCCGCGCATCAATCAGATTCTCGAGTGTTGAAAAGATCCTTTGGATGCAGTGTTTGAAATACTCTAGTTATCTCTAGTTGACAAATCTCATGACATGTCTCGTTTGAAGAGCGTTTCCTTCTAGAGGAATGGAACATGTTTCTCAGCATGTACAGTATCAGAAACAGGATTCCTCTTGTGCTTCCAAGACCTTGCACGCCTTGAAGCCTTGATTGGCAGGTTTGGCGCATGGAGGGATGGCAATCCTGGAGACGAGGTTAGCCGATTCAGTTTCGCCTGCCAACCTCGAGCACCTTTTCCGACAAGCAGTGGTGCCATGTGGTGTCCCACCAAAACTATGGCCATTTCTCATGGGGAAAGTGGAGACACCATTCGAGGTGGGGCAGGCACCACCATTCGAGGCAACCATTAGACATGGCAGTGGAGACCATTCGAGTGGAAAACCCACCGGTAAACCCCACCACGGCCATAGACCGGAGGCGCACCTCGTTGCCTTCAGCGCGCATGGGTTAAGGCGGTCATTGGACGCGCCAAGACTGCTTTTGTGGCATTCGTTGCGGATCGCCTGATGCCATTTTTGTTGTAGGCTGTCCATGTTCTCAAAAACTAACATTTCAAGATGTTTCAGATCATTTCAGTGGGGAAACAGGAAACCATAAAGAGGAGTTACCAATGTGTATTTCAGTGTTTGATTTCCTTCTTGAATTTTCGGGACTAAAGAAAGAGCAAAGGCTCATCAAAATCGCCATGACCCTCAGTTCTTAGCGCGTGTGTAGGAAGAGGAACTCATAGCCTTTCCTGCTTCCGCTGTGGCCAGCGCCCCAGTTGGAAAAGATGGCCAGTGGGATTGTCTATCGCCATGGTGGTCCAGTCTTCGATGATGGCGACCCCGATGGAACTCCAAGTGGGCACCAGCATTTGCTTGACCTGCAAGTCGAGTCTTCGGCAAGTAGTTATAAGCTTCGGCAGTTGTTTTAGACCTTGGGCATTGCTGAGGAAAAGAACTGGAACCTCATAGAAGGTCAAAGAGACCGTCTTTTCCTGGAGTACTTCATCGAACCTCACATTGTGTTCGGGGCCCAACTGTCTTGACACATGGAGGTTTCCAAAAATGGCTGATGTTATTACCATAAATGGTTAATTTTGGATAATCTGGGGACCCCTTTGACTTGAGAAACCGCCACATCTTGAAACTATACAATTTCTTCGAAAATACCAGTTGTTTGAAGGCGAGACCTGTACAGTTGTGACCAGTTGTGACCAGTTGTGTCTGTTTGAAATGTGTGGAGCTTGGTCCTGGCTCGGCACTGTTTGATGCACTGTGGGAACTACCTTGAATGCGCTCACCAAGGTTGACAGCACATTTGCACCGCCATGATGCAGGCAGATTGCTGTTCAAAATTCATAAGGATGATGAGTATCACTCGCTGTGGCAGTTGTTTATCATAGTTGGGGAGAATAGTAATTTTGCGTGTGAGTCTGTGTAAGTGGTTTGAATTTTGGGATGGCCTATCACCAACTAGTAATAATTTACGTCATCATTTATGTCTCATTCGCAGCATTTTGATCTCACTATCTTTGGTTTCTCCTGGATATCATCCGGCAGAAGTCGCCTTCTGGTGGCAGGCATCAGCCTGGCTTGGTTGGAGCAGGGCTTGGTCGCTCGCTGGCCTTTTGAGGCACTGATCTGTCGGAGGTCTCAGTCCCACGTTGATGGCTGTGAGCGCAGGTGCTGCACGGGCTCACGAACGTACGAGGTGCCTGGGACATCCTGGGACGATGTCAGGTGAATGTTTTCGGACCCAGGAGCTCACCAACAATCTCAGTATACAGATGTATACAGAGCGATGGACGATGGAGACTTGTGATGTGATTCGGAGTTTTTTTGGCTCTTGAGATTCGTTTCTTCTGCATCATCAACCAGCCTTTTCAACCATCATTGTATCATTATATAACCCAATAGATTCTTTCCTGGGAAGAGGAGAGACCTGGAGATTTCAGGTGGCTTTTGCTGTTTGCGGCTTCCTGAAGAGTTCGTGGCAGCGCATGCACTCTTTGCCAAACCCTGGTGGTGGGGGCCGCAGCGGCCTGCAGGGTCGTTGGGTTCTAGTGTGATCGTTGGCTGTGTTGCGTAGAGGTGTGGGATTTAGAGAGTCTCACAGACATGCACCAGCAAATATTGGGAGTACATGCAAAGCAACAACTTCGTTCATTTAGTCACAACACTTAACTCTGCTAAAGTGAACAAGTTGCTGTCGAGAAATTGGTGACAGGTCAGGCAGGAGTCAAGGTACGCGTTGACTTTCAGGTCTGGCGAGGACGCGGAAGATGTGCCAGAAATTCCCAAAGGCTTGGCTCAACCATTCGCATCAATAGCTACAGCATCTCATGATATTCCAGAGGATAGAAGGTGATAGCTTTGCATCAAGAGACATAATCAATGTCAGCAGCCCACCATAAACAGAAGATGATTCACATTGATGTGCCTGTTTTGACATTGATGTTTTGCAGTGATATGCCGCTGGCTGATCAGGTCCTTTGCGCCTGGGTGCTGGTCACCTGCAACGCATTCGTTCACCTTTTGATCAGGAGGGGTTGTGCCGGGTCAGGGTGTGTGTGCGCAGGGTCCATGAAAGGTGCAGATTTTGTACTACTCAGTAGAAGGATTGTGAACATGATAGATCATCAACATGTAGTTGACAATCTCCATGAACCAGCCAATTTCACCCTGACATGAACTGATAAGCTGGAGATCACCAACACGGTCACGGCTTCTTATCGTTTCCGGATTTTCAACATGGGCTTTGCTTCAGATTCGTCGCTGCCGCCTCCTCACCTAATATGGTCGTTGAAAGTAGATCAAGTAATTAAACAGTGTTGTGGACCCCACAGGACAGGCGTGTTTATGGAGGCACATATCCCCATGTCTAGCTGTAGCAAATTCAGGGGGTCTATGCTGGAGGAATTTATTGTTTCCGTGAGGACAAAGCCAGGTAACACTTTACAAAGCTTCAAAGTTTGGGAAAGACGGCAAAAGGTTTCGTCAAGATTCCCGATCCCAGGCACCAGGTGACTTGTCGCGGTTTCGGCGACAAGCGAAGAGCCGGGCGCGCGGAGCTGTTTGGACAGGGAAAGAG